>JBDODA010000076.1:0-110596 GCA_039880815.1 Aspergillus intermedius | reverse complement strand
CAGAATACCATGATCCTATGTGGCTTCAAGAAACAGATTGAGCTTTTATCTCAACTTTCCTCATTTGAAGTTGATATGTCTTATAAGCGGATCCGATCTAAGAACATGAATGAAGTGCTCTTTGCAAAATTCTTGCCAGATCTGTGTAAAGGTAAGTGCTTTCCAAGTGCTTGGCAGACAGTTCTCAACCAATAAACAACTAGTCATTACTTTACTACCGGTCTTTACCACTGTGGATTCCACTGAGGGCTATTATCTTCTTTTCAAACGGGCCTTTGACTTAGTTCAGAAAGTAACTGGTCATCCAGTACTCTTTGATTCAATTCATGGAACTGGTGTTCATGGGATAATTGTTGATATGGACTCAAAACAATACACTGGTAAGTACTTCACAGCCACCTCTTAAGCACTCAATAACCATTTAGGACTTGGTAAATATTTGTCTGAAATTGACCCTCAAAATCATGATGTGACATGGCATCTGCAACACATAATAATGTTTTGCCGAGCCCATTTTCAACGATCAATTCTGAATACTATCGGGACCAGAAATCAAGGATCTCCACTTTGGATCCGTATGATGAGTCTATTAGACTGCAAATCAGAGGCTGACTATGATGCTTTAGTTGAACTACTAATCAGTGAATAATCTCCTTTAAGCAGTACATGACCAGTTGCTAACTGTGGAATAGAATTTGAAGATGCCAATGTTCAGACATGGGCAATACAAAAGAAAAGTCCAGTTATTAAAGCAGGCTTGAATAAAGCATGCTCTAAAATCCAATCTCATTACTTTGCTGTTTTGCGCAATCATACAAATGCTGTCGAACAGTCACATCAAAAGTCATACGCATCTGGAAAGTATTTAACATTGACTGAAGCTGTTAAGAAGTATGTCTTGAGCAGTTATTAACCACCTATAAAGCACTTTATTACTATAATGCTAATGCTATCTAGTTCTGCAAAGTCGGACAAAGATGATATTCTTCAATATGATAATTTCAGGAAATTCAACATTCATCATTCATATCGGACATCAAACATGGAAGCCAACTATCTTCGTCATATGAGTCGGGAAAGCAAATGCCCTGGATAACTACCTTAATTAGTTACTAACTAATTAACAAGCACTTACTGACTGTTCCACTGATATAGACAGTCGCAAACGCCAACGCTCCTCTTCAACCCATAGTCATGAGACTGCTTCAGGGCAATCTCAATCACATCAAAGGAGCATAAGGTCACATTCCCAATTCTCTTCACAGAATGGTGACAATGAGTAAGTTTCCAGGTACCTGGCATGCGCTTTCCAAGCAGCTAAAAACCAGCTAGATCTAGAATATCTTCAAAAGATCTTTGTCGAACTGCTTCCACAAATGCATCAAGCTTAGAAGTAAGACGTCAAGAGCTTGAGCTTCGAAAGCTTGAAGCAGATATTAAAAAGCAAGAAGAGACTCAAAAACAACGTTTTGAGAATGAGAGGTTAGAGCTTGATCTTATAGAGCGGCGGAACAGAGTTCAGGAATCAGCAAGTGATCTCTAAGCAGTTCACCACCAGCTTCAGCTCAAGTCACATCCTGTAACCTATGCAAGAATATATTTTTAATCATCTTCACCCTTAAACTTATAAATTCATGTCAATCTAAAGAGAATTGACATACAGGCGGAATCCTGCTTACATCCTCAATTCTATGTGCTATATATACATATATATATATTTATGATAAGTCTTCAAAATATACCGTATTGATTAAAAAGCAGCTAGGAAGCAGTTGAGAAGCAGTCCACCTGGCATCTACCTATCTAGTGTCATGCTGAAAGAGATGGAAGTATTCACAGCCCTCCATGTCCTTACAGCAATCATTACGATTGCCACAATAAAAAACCTTTCAGGTTTACTTCCAGATACATGTCTATAAGTCTCTCTTCTCATTTATCGACTCATCTGTGACTCTAAGAGTATTGCCCTGCTTGTCATGGGCTCAGTCTAGTAGATAAAACGAAATAGCATTCTCAATCTAAACTAGGTAGGCTGGTAGCCATAAGACGAGAATATCAGCCCTGAAGAGGAAAGAGAAGAAGAAGCCACAGGGGTAAGACAAAGGAAACCAAGGGAATTTCATCTGATTGCTTGAGAGTCGAGAAGTTGGCTACAGCTAACAAAGATACTACAATGATAGACAGATGCAAGTGATCAGTGCAATAGCCATATCATCCCTGCTGATTCTCAGTTATGTAAATGCACAAACATCATAAGAGCTTTCTGAAGCTGGTTATACAGCTGCAATTCAGAATAATCATTGCATAATTTTGGTAGTGAGTCAAATCTGGCAGGCAGGTGCTGTGACATTGTGCCAATCGAATATTCAATGTATCTAAGATGGCCAGAGCAGAAGAACAATAGGGGCATGTGAGAAGAATTACTTTTCATGTAACCGCGATGGCAAAACAGTAATATTGTCACCACCTAGAGCTACCCTGTGAATCCAGCTTTTCTGATAACACAACTTGATGTTTGCATCATTGATATCAAATGTAATGTTTCCTTCCTCTGTGATTTTGTTCAACATACTGAGGTCTTCGGGTAATAGCGGAGCCGGACCCTCAACTCAAGCATACACCATAGATGTACCCGCCGCTGGTATGGCGTATAACATACTCAATCAAGCAATCAAGCAGCCTACTACAATGAGTATGTTAGTACCCAGCGGGTCAAGTGCTCTCTACAAGTGCCCTGATCACGGGCTGGTGACTAAACAATTGCTTGGCGGGTGCAGAATAGTAGTGTGAAGCACGTGGTGGGACGTTAAAGCGGCGGCTTGCCGCTAGGCATTACAGGTGGAATTGCGGCTGTAAACGACCTTAGAAGTGGTCATTCTCGGCGTTAGTTTCATAGGTCCTCACATTCTATGTGTAAAATCGAAAGCCTAGCAAAAGTTTGTTTCTAAAGAAAAAAAAACCTATCACGGTAGCTAGACCCAATGTAAGTTGAATTTCCATTCGTAAGTTACCCTTAATGTATACAAAGAATATGGTATAACCAGTACGATCGACGTAAATCATGAATCTTATTTCATACCGCCCCAGCATCACAGGGTGATATATATAAATCCTATAGCAGTTTCCCAGATTCTGTTCCTCCCGACTCAACTTCCAGACACGCACACACATACATATTGCTTAACGCCAACAAAAGACAAACAATTTGGGTTTGGGTATCCCATATTCGACAAAAACCAGAACCGTCCTTCCCAATAATACACCAACAAAACAAAAAAAGAAAAGAAAAAAGGAATACATAAACTCCCGACCAAACCGTAACCGTAAACATAGCATAAGATGTCATGTCAAAATGACAAAGGAGATGCTAACAAAGGAAAAACAACAAAAGAAACGTTACAAAAATATAAATACAAGAAACAAAAAAATGCGGAAACGAAAACCGTAGAGGGACTGGCCAGATCCCCCGCACACAAAAGGCTGAAAAGTGAATATAGAATCCAGAATGCTAGGGTGGGAGTGCTCGTATATAACATTCGAACCTCAAAGCAAACTGGTTTATGCGGCCACATGGGGAGGATAGTGTCCTGGGATTTTCAATTCCAGTGTTGATACACTACCCTTCGTGCGACTAGTCGTACCGGTGGTACCGGTGGTACCGGTAGCAGCGGTAATTGTAGGCTTCAATTCCTCACCTACCGCGGAGGGGTCGAACTGGTTTGACGCGGAACGTCCCGGTGAAAGATTCCTTACTGGAAAGTCGGTAGTCGAGACGCCATCCATCTTGATTGATGCGGACGTAGGATCCTCCTTGAGGGTCTCATCGGCTGGCTGCCGTCTGTGCAGGCCGGCAAGGTCACCAGTTCCGATAATCGATGGTTCGTCGATGGATGTTGGTAGTGTATTGTTCGTGTGATCTGTCACATTCGTCACATTCGTCGTGGTGGGTGCCGTCGAGGCACTCTCACGACGGCGCCGGAAACCCGTAGAGGAAGGATCCTGGGAGTGAATGGACCCAGTGGATGCGAGCAGATTGGAGTCCGATGAGGAGAGAGGGCGCTTCTCGTTGGGCTGAATTAAGTCCTGCTCATTTTGAGTAGGAGGGTTATATGTTTTATATTGAGCCTGTTGCTGCTGACGACCAGCAAGGGCTGCTGGTCCAATCCAGTCCCCATAGTAACTGTCGTGTCTCTCAACACGACCGGGTCCCGGAGACGAACCGTCATTCACTCCGTGAACGGAAGACCTGGCGGTGTTGCCGGCATCCCCATCCCGGTCTGATACTACCGAGAGACGGTTGGCATAGCCTTCTAGAGGGGACGTAGATCTATCAGGTCCAGATGATCCTACGACGGCCAGAAGGTCCCGGTCACCAGAGCTTTCCCCACTGGATGGGGACAGCGGCACCTGCAGATGCCGATCGATGTGCACATCGCTGGGGAAGCGTCCACCGGGCTGGCGGGGTTGCGACGTCGGCCGCTCGATATTCATCAAGGCAGCCTCACTGGAGTACGGGGTCCTGTCGGCCTCGTCTTCCTCATCCTCCATCGCATCACTGCCGCCGGAGAAAGAGATGCTGTTTCCGCTAACGCTCCGGACATGTCGACGAACAAACGCATTACGAGCTTCACCGGTCTTAGAGATCAAGCTTTCGATGTCCTCAAACCATGACATCATGGTCTCATGCGTCTCTGCACGGAACACCCAAGAGTGACCCCGGTGCATGGTTCCTGTCTGGCGTCCTTTGAGCATGAACTTGTACGACGATGAATCCGGCTGGGAGTGCTGGCCTAGCTTCTGCTCCGGAAGATACAGAGACATCATCGGAGTCTGCGAAGCCACTAGATCGGCCGACTTGAACTCGTGGAGATGAGTTGGCGACAGGACATACCTAACCAGTTAGTACTGAATTAATTACCATAGCGAAAGGAAACCTACCAGCCCGGTGTGTAGCTTTTCAGGTACTTGCTCTTCCGTTCCAACATGCCGGATCGCACTTCTGCAGCAGCGGGATGATCCCTGCCTGGGTAGGTGATGTTCTCCACGTTGCGGAGAGGCACGCGCGGATCGACCATGTCATCGGCGCTGGCAATGAACGCGTTCCATTCGTGATCCTGAGGCATCCCAATCGGCCCCGCGCGCAATTTCTCGACGGTATCGTAGGCCTCGTCGGCCTCACGTTTGAGGACGCTGGCGTATGCGTTGTAGGCCTTTTGAATTTCGCTCACCACGATCGACTCAAGTTCGCGACCGGAGTGTTCCAAGTTAAGGTACGCCTAGGACCTTTTAGTTTCCCCGCCTTATGCGAAAACCGAAGTCTAGATAGAACATACCCTGTGCAAATAGTTTTCCTCTTCGATTTGCTTCTCAATCTGCCTATCGACATTGAGACGAACGATAAACGGATCACCTCTCCCGGATGCCGCGGCGGGGTCGCTATCGACGAGATCCAGGGCTTCGTGCAGGTTCCGGACCGATTTGCGGGTGCCATCGACTTCCTTCTCCACGGTATTTTTGAAATCACTAGCGAGACCCTTGATTTCTTTGATCTTCTTGTGTAGGTCGTTGCGCAGGCTCATCAGCTGATTGACAACTTCGCTTTCAACCTCGGCGGCTTTGTTCGCTTCGAGATAGCCCTGTCGATGGAAATCGCGGAGGATCTCGGTCGCATCAGCGATACCGCCCGATTTGAGGAAGGACGGAGGCATCGTAGAGTTGTTGATGACGTTGGAAGCCGACAGGAACAATTTCGAGCGCATTTCGTAGGACTTTTGGATTTCTTTGAAAAAGATGATCAGGTCTTTGAGGATCTTGCGCCATGCTATCTGGTGTCAGTGTCGATCTGATAAGAATAACAAAAAATGAAAATGAACAACGTACATTGAAAGCGATTAGCCAAAGCCTCCGTAGGATTACCATCTGTTGGGATCGGAACGACAAAGGCACTGTTGATATCATCGATGCTGTCAGTGCCGTACCGCTCTCGATCCAAACTGCGAACACTGCCAGCGCGCATGCTTTTCTTGCTCCCACTGCGACGCATACTGCCCCTCTTTGTGAGAGAAGCGCGTTTTTTCAATGTACTTGTACGAGTGGGAGTTGCGGAACGGGACTGGGACATTTGCGAGACGGAGCGCTGAATGCCCGGAGAGGCGGCTGTTGCTGTTTGGACAGCTGACGGGCCTTCCAAAACGACGGATCCACGCTGACTGGCTGCATCAAAATCCTCGTGAAACCGAGGATTGTGGTGGTGTTGCTGATATGGGGGTTGGTAATAACGAGATCCGGTAGCGATGGAGGGGGGATCGAGCAGGGCACCGTGAACCACGTTCGAAGTGGCGCTACTGGCAACAAAGGAATTCGGTCTGGAGTTAGAGCGGGAACCATAGCCACGACTCAAGGCGACAACATCCGGATGGGTAGCACCGTTATTGTTGAAGTTGGCAGCATTGTTGTTGGGCTGCTGAGGGATTGGGCCATATGCATCCTGCACCAGGGGGCTCGGTGGCCGTGCGGCCATCGCCATGGTCACGGGACGGGGGGGCGCGAGGAGAGGAGAGGAGAGGAGAGGAGAGGAGAGGAGGGGCAAGTATCAGTCGGTATGCACAAAAAGAATCTCGAGTCGTTCGTTGTAATAAGATCCAGGGACGTCGTTGTAGTCGAGTACTTTCTCCGTATTCTCACTGCATGCAAGTGCGGACGGTTTCGAACAGGCCGATCGATCGACGGGGGGAGAGGAATTGAACGGGTATATAGGAAGTCGCAGGATACAATATAAGAATAGAAAAATATAGAAAAATATAGTGTAAAATGAAAAATAGCAAAAAAAAAAAAAAAAAAAAGAGAGAGAGAGAAAGAGAAAAGGGAGAAAAAACGAGGAGAGGGAACCCCTGGGGAGGTGGTTACCAGGCGAACGATACAGTCGTCGGTGTATAGTGATAGTGCCTTTTCTCTAGTAGTATCCTGTAGTGCTAGGAGTTCTGTTTGCGGGGAGGGGGGGTTGTTTTCTTATAATAGTTTAATTAAGCAAAAAGAAGTAGTAGTAAAGAACAAGGGAATAGTCGCTCCACCGGACTATTTGATGTTCATCAGGAGGCAATTGACAATTGAGAGTATTCATAGAGCAGAATACTTTTTAAGTACTGAGTACGGAGTACATACTCAGGAAAAAGAAAAGAGTATATAATTCTCTAGGAATTTGGTTGAATGACGTCTTGACCCAGACCCCCGAGAAATGCGACGGTATGACTTCTACTACTATTATGTATGTGTGTATACGGATCTCTCCATGAGATACGGGACTCCCGGATGGTTCTATGATGAAGTGATGAGAATTTGATCAGTTAATTGGCAGAGGAGTTCATGTACTTACAAGTTCAGTAATTCCGTTGCCTGTTCAGGAGTCGGGAGTGGCTTATACTCTTCTTTTCTCCGTTTCTCGATGGCTTCGATGGAGCCCCAACAGCCAATCCTTTCGCGTTTCTCATGAAGATCGTTCACTGTGATTCTACCAGCTAATATCAAATTCCATTAGAGTTGCCCCCTTTTTTTTTTCTTCTTGTGGCGAATCGCCGATTATCTAATATTATATCATGCACGGGGCATCTTCCGGCTGGCCGGGTAAAGCCGAGTAAAGTATTCGTACTATGCACGGAGGTAAGAGGGGTTAGAGGGGTCGAACATAGCAGAGGGAGTCCATGACGGACCGCTGATTCATGAAGAAAAGGGTCCATGGTTGTCGCGAGGGGAACCCATTCAGCTCTTTGTTCAGGGTTTCCTAATCAGGTATTCATGAAGCTATCGTGTTGTCATCACCGGATGTCGTCTTATCCTACGGATCATAACCAAGGTACATTACTCAATTGAGTCTGAATCATGTATTTCAGGATGTCAATTCCGCACCGAGCTTCTGGGTAGAATACTGTACAGAATACTATGTATTGCACATACTGATGTCAAATCACGTGACGGTATTAAAAGGAGAGCATACCCCTGGTACTCACTGCACACCCCGTACATATAGGAAATTATGATTCCTTGCATCTGCGCGACATAAAATGTAGCGAATGCTTGGAGAATTCCATACTCCGTGCCATCGAAGGGAATGCGATTGATCGATTATGTACGGAGTAATAGTCCTGCTCCCGTTGATTTGATAACCTTGTTCGCTGATTGGTTGCCACTCGCGGATACCCCATACTCGACCAGCGCAGTAGAACATGTCAACTGTCAACAGACACTTACCAAGAATAAGGTGTCTACGGAGTACGGGTCCGTTATGGCTAGGGCATCCCTGAAGACGTTCTAACGTCCCTGTCATGTCTCACCCCTGCAGATGTATGCTCCGTAGAAAATCCAAATAGACCGCAGCGCCACAAAGAAACGGTTTTATTGCAAACGAATTGGTATGGTGATAATTTACAGAAAGCACGCCAAACAAAACACATCCAACCGTTCCTTTTCATGATGCTGGTGCCTGGGTCGTGGGGACGTCATAGCCGTATGCTTCCTTGATTCTTTCGCGCCGTCTCTCCGCGTAGCCAGGGCCGTAGAGACCTATATCATACCAGTTAGCACCATTCCCATAACATTTCATATCAAGACCACATACCTCGTCCCTCGCCCAGCTCAGCCAAAGTCTGTTCCCCGGGAATCCGGTAGTTCTTCCGCAATTGTGTACGGCGCTCGAATTCGTCGACCGAGAGGTCCTTGTCTCTCTTGTAACCCCACAGACCGCCAGCGTAGTTGAATCCGCTCATACCAATGGCCAAGCCAGCGCCGTAGCCCATCAAGGCAGGGAATGTCCGGGCTGTAACGAATATATAATTAGAACCGAGTTACAGAGCGCGATGTCCAGAAAGGACGGAGAGAGTACGCACCTCGCAGACCCAGAATGGCACCAGAGAAGAAACCTCCAATCGCCACGTTCCAGTGGTCTTCCTTCTCTCGCAGGTTCGCCGATGCGGTCTTCACGAACTCATAGGTACCACCCATTGCCGCTACAATCAATCCTCATTAGCCGCCAATTCTAACTCCCCCATTATACCCCCTCCAAAGGATCCGTATCCATACCAAAAATACCAATTGTGCTGCCGCTCTTGAAGAAGATTCCCAGTGGTCCGACATTTTGCTTGGTCAAGGTGTTCTGCACGGCGGCTGCGAAGAGACCAACCCCACCAGTGAGGCTGGTCGCCTTCATTGCCGCACCGATCGCATCGTGAGGGTGGTAGTTGGTTTCTGTGTGTTCCGAGGCCATGGTGGCTGTCGAGCGTGTGGAGGGATGGTAGACGGTCTGGCTGCTCTCGTACGTAGTTCGTGTTGGCCGGCGGTCCGATGATTGAATCGGAATTTGGAAGGGCGGTTCTGCCGTGAGACACCGCTTTCCTTGAGCTACAATGAAGAAGCTCCAATGGAGAGCGCTAGACAACTACAGCCCTGCACAGTTCGTCGCAAGCTCTCAAGCGCAAAGATATCTATCACTTAAAGGACCTCTTGTCGTCAAATTATTTTAACATTCATTGCTTGCGCTGTGGTAGTGTTGAATACTGCTATCGTGCTGCCTCCGCCTAAGTGTGGTGAGCTCCCCGCTATCTGCGAAGTGTATAAATACCCAGTGCTTATTGACAACGCCAGTCTCAGTTGCAATACTATCTGAAGCGCTCTTTTGGTTCTATGGACGAGTGTTACTTTGTTTGATCGGTTGTCCGTCTAGCCTGGCCTTCTGAACCTGTGAGCTCATAAAGAGTCTCCCGATGTCATCTCTGCAGAGGTCCGGTATGTACTTCCCAGATTCCAGCCAGCTTGTCGCCAACCAAGTATCTGTACTAATTTCATCGACTTAATACGCTATAGGCAAGACTGCCCCCCGTCTTGTACAGGATGTTCAAGACTACGACCCCGCCCATCCTCCGGGCACCGGCCGCAACCTGCTCTCTGACGTACCCCCGGTATACACTGAATACTACAACGGCCCACAAGACTTCATCTCGCCGCTAGCATGTCGCCATCAATATACGCGAAAAGAAATGCAGACATTCCTGTCCCAACCGGATCAAAGAAGGAATACCGGAACGCCTTCGAGAGTTTCAGCGATGTGTATCAAATGCCGGACCCATCTCCAGGTCGTCGTGAATTACGCTGGCGCAATTGGTCAATCCGGACAGAACCTCTCCGGCCACATTCATCACTTCATATACAAGTCAGGCAGACAGAGGGGTGGTGTTTCGCCCGTCGAGGTGACACCCAAGGGCCAGGTTGCGGAATCGTTCCACTACGAATGCTCGTATTTGTCGTGCTCCGCGGCGGCGTCCATCCGTGTTCTGAGCCCTGTCCTCACGGACGACTGGGTGCGTATGTTAACCGATGTGGACTTGCTGGCGGAGCGGACAGACGCGGCGATTGCTGCGTATCCGGAGCGCATGGAAGGGATCGCTCGGCCACCTCCTATTAGCGTACTGGCCAACTTGCGCATATACATCGTCAATGCCATTCGTGATGTCCAGCGCAGTAAGTCAATATCGGCCGTCAATAAGAGATTCATGGCTTGCTTTGGTGTTGAGGGGCGGCCATGTAGTGGGTTGCTGGAATTCTTGGGTTTCACATTCAAGGTAGGCACTTATCTTTACATTCCGTATTAGACGCCACTATTCTAATACAAAATAAAAGGAGGCTGAAGGACTCTGGGACCCTCCCCGGCCAAACCCATGGGCAGAATACCCATACCAGGATCAACAAAAGATTTTCCTTGATGATGTTGCGCATGAGCTGGCAGCGCTTATGGAGCAGCGTCCATTATCGGAAAAAAGAGGCAATCAAGTAGATCTTATTGGCCCCCCAGCATCAGATGCTCTCCTTGACGCATTAGAAGCTTTGTCCTGTGAGTACATATCTCACTTTCCAGTTGCGCATGGCTAATCTGTAAATAGACCCCAAGACAACACGATCAAACGAGTTTTCCATGGCACCCGCACCGTTTGTCTATCCTCAAGCTTCAAGGTTTTTAGCATCAGTCTGACCAATTACCCAGGTACTACGAAGACTTGGGAGCCGTCGAGAACATGTCATCGACCCTAATTGTTGACGCCTTCAATCGACAAGTCTCTGTAGATCCGGGCAGGACGTCGCTTTACCTCCAATGCCTGAAAGCCATCGGTGAGCTCAGGGGTGGGGAAGACGGAGCAATCATTGATCAGGCTGTCCAAGTCGCCTACGCGGAAGGAAAGTATACCGACGACGATATAGTCACAGCATATCGTTACTTTGGCCTTAGTCATGATGATACCCGTCTCACTGAAGACAGTATCATTGGAAAGTTCTATGCTTTCTTGAGCTCTACTAGCCAGGAGACTGAAAGCCGGACGCAGCTATGGAGAATAGGAGACAGTAGGAGGAGCGAACGCATCAAGTCCGCTGCAGAGGACAGTTAGTTCTTGCTTCCAAATGAAGTACAGGATAGGCTTGATAACTGACTGATTGAAATAGGAGTCTCCAATGCTGAGCAAGCCCAGGTTTTCTTAGGTGTTGATGACAAGACACCCGATGATTTCATCATCACCATGTATACGGCAAAGGTATTTTTTTCACGCGCTTTTGCCGTGTTAATCGTGATACTGATAACTGTATTAGGTGAATGACAACCCCGCAACACGAGACCTTGCACGGAGGGCTGTCGATCTCATTGCCCAATCTCGAAAATCGGAAGGTCTGAAACACTTTCTTCAAACCGGCGAGGCGGGTGCTGGCGAGATGGACGTCGCAGATGCCTACCGTCTCTTACAAATCCCAGACCGGACCATCGACGACGGAGCAATCATGGCAGCATATACGATCTGCATTGATGAAGCTCCATCTCAAGCCGAGACATACAACCGCGCTCTGTGTCTCATTGCACAGGACAGGGACAGTCCACTGCTGAGCAGCATGGTTCCCGGTGCTGCAGCACAACCTGGACGGAATATTTCAGAGTGGCCTGTTGGGTTACAGAATATTGGAAACACCTGCTACCTCAACAGCTTGCTCCAGTTCTACTTCTCTGTACTTCCATTCCGTGAGATGGTGCTTGATTTCGAGAACTTTCGTATGGAGATGGACGATGAAGGTATAGAGAAAAAGCAAGTCGGCTCACGCAAAGTACAGAAACAAGAGGTGGAGCGCTCTCAGAAGTGTAAGCTTCTGTTCTATAAAGAACAAGACTGCAGATGCTGACTTTTCTACTCAGTCCTCCGAGAACTACGAATCCTCTTCAATGATATGATCAACTCCTCCAGTCCTTATGTGATTCCCGGACAAGAACTGGCACGATTGACTTTGATAAGCCCATCCAACGAGGCCGCAATCCGTCGCCGATCAACAATATCCGCAGGGAGGCCTTCAGGACTCGGAGAAGTCGATGGAATGCCAATCTTGGGCCCTCTCGGGCCTCCCCAGACTACTACTGAGGAAGCTGAAAAACGAGACCCAAGTAAGAACCCTGCCATCGCCGAGGCAGTGAGGCCTCAGCGACCTATAAGCGACGGCGATAGTGACGCTACCCTTGTTTCTGAAACCACCAAGCAGGATGCATCGGCTGTCCACGCGGATAATCAAGAAAATGCATCCCAGCCGACCGATGTTGTCATGGCAGATTCGGGTAACTATGCACCCGAGTCTACTGACAATGACAACAGGCCTCCCTTTGAGCCAGCAAACGCCCCAATCGCACCGCCTAGCCAACCTCCGCCAGTTCCTCCTCGACCTAATCCGCAGGTGGATCCGCAAAAACAGCTTATAGAAGAGGTGGAAATCGGGGCTCAGCAAGACGTGACGGAGGTGATTAACAACGTTCTTTTCCAGAGCCAGTGCGCCATCAGGCCCCTTGGGATTGCATCTGATGGTGAGCAGCTCGACCAGATCAAGGAGTATGTACGATACTTGTCAAGACTATCGATATTCAACTGACAATTCCCGCAGCTTATTCTACGGGCGAACCAAATCTTATCTCTCTACGGAGAAGAACGTCAGGTCAAGAGAGGAATGGTGGTGCGATATTAAAGTGGACGTCGCCACCGGATCCCGTGATATATACGCGGCAATTGACGGCGCATTCGATGTCCAGAAAGTGAATATCGACAATTCCATAGCCGAACAATACGGTGCCATCAGCAAACTACCTCCGATACTTCAAGTACAAGTACAGCGTGTGCAATTCGACCCGGTAAAGAAGAGCTCTTTCAAATCCACTCATCATCTCGACTTAAAAGAAACTATCCACCTTGATCGGTACATGGACACCCAGCATCCTGAGATTCTGAAACGACGAGAACAGTGTTGGGGGTGGAAGAGATCTTTGAGGAAGCTTGAAGCTCGACGAGCGGACTTGTTGCGCAAGAGCGTATGTCATACTGCTCCCGTGTCATATACGTGCATTGCTAACCCTAATCTGTTCTACAGGAGAGCGATGGGCTTGATATGCCGACGCTGTTTAGTAATACCAAAAACTTACTCGATGATCTCAACTCGATGAAAGAAGACTCGCAGGCTGCACAGGACGCACTGGATGTCGATCCACAGCTTGCAGCTGAACTGGGACAGCTCTCTCAGATTACGCAAACCGAGCTGAGTCGTAAGTTTAAATATCACAAGTCCACCACTGTCCTTGGGCTATGCTGACTACGGCCCAGACATCGAGAAAGAGATCAGAGACACGCAAGCAATGATATCGAGTCAGTTTGCCGATTATAGACATCTGGCTTATAGATTGTACGCCGTCTTCGTCCATCGTGGCTCAGTAAGCTTCGGGCATTACTGGATATACATCTACGACTTCAAGAAGAACGTCTGGCGCAAATACAACGACAGCGAAGTCACAGAAGTCGAAGATCCATCTGAGATTTTCCAGGATCGACAAGAACAGAACCCACCCACGCCATATTTCCTCGTATATGTCAACGATACCATGAAGGACCGATTAGTCAACCCTGTCTGTCGGGAAATAGTCGATCCCCAATCGAATGCCCAACTATTCCCCGAAGCAGACCAAGATACCGCTATGCAAGAAGCCATCATGGCTTCGCAGCAACCAATGGCAGGAGACGTCAACATGGATCCGCCAGCATATGACGAGGCATGGGCTGGGAGTGGTGGCGCACCAGGTACGGGGGCTGACCTCCTCCCCTCATTGGCTCAAGAGAAGAAAGCCGATGGAAGTGAAGGGAAATGGTCATTCGATACCCAGACTAACACAAACGATACGCAGTGGTAGATGAACAGAAGATGTCTTTCCCGCCTCCCATGGATACGAATGCAAATAACCCGTTGAAGCGCAAGGGAGTGGATAGGCTGGAGAGCAACAATGACGGTTACGTCCGGGTGGATTTAACATGAATATCTCATTCTTTCTTCTCGGGTTTTGCTGTTTACTTGTCTGGAGGATGTGTTCTACGAATATGGGGGAAGCTTGCTTTTTTCTTGAACTGTATAATGCCCCAGGAGATGATGATATGTGTGTATGACATGATATGCTTTCTTTGCATGCTAGGGGGGTTACGACTTGTTTTACCTGTACATAACGGAAGATACCATCATGTTATGACCGTTTACATCGATGTCCATGGTACCAATGTTAGTGATGGCGACGATAAAACTCCGAGATGCACTCCGAATTGGAACCGGCACGTGCGGTCGGCAACCAAGCGCGGAATGATGGACCGAGATCGATCTGTGTAAACAGCCTTGTAGTTAGAATTGGAAGTACGAGATCCAGGAGATATATAGAAACAGTGTTGGAAGAATCTGATGAATGTATCTAGGCATAAAATAACCAGCAACGCCTTCAATATCAGCCGGATAATACAATCAACCGCTCTGTCAATTCAATGCGGGGGTTTTCCGGGGTATGCGGAGAGTCGGACCGGCCACTTTCCGCTGTGTTGCGGCTGTTGCGACGGGTATATATAAAACCCGCTTCTCCTCATGTCGTTTTTGCTCCGTCTATCATTGTATTTGTCTGTCAATAGACGTCTTGTATAGTGTGATACCCCCGACGGACTCAGACATAAACGATTATCATGTCTTCACAACTTGCGACCTGCCTGCGCATCGCCAAGCAGTTTTCGACTGATCCCAGCAAGGTAAGAAAACAACATATAGCACTTCCTTACTGTCTATTCACAGTTGCTAACTTCTGAATAGCATCAAAAATTCCTCGCCCGCACATTCTCTAGCAGCGCCCGTCGCTATGAAATCAACAAAGTCGTCGGATCCGCCGATCTAGCCATCAAAGACATGAAATCCAACTCCACCCTCCTGGCAGGCGGTTTCGGTCTCTCCGGTGTCCCTGATACCCTCATCAATGCCGTGCGCGCAAACCCCTCAATTACAGGTCTGACAGCGGTCAGCAACAATGCCGGTGTCGATGGCTCGGGCCTGGGCCTACTCCTGCAGTCCAAGCAGATCAAAAAGATGATTGCCAGTTACGTTGGCGAGAACAAGACTTTCGAGCGGATGTACTTGACTGGTGAGATTGAGCTGGAGTTGACGCCTCAGGGAACTCTGGCTGAACGGTGCCGCTCTGGTGGTGCTGGTATTCCTGCTTTCTACACGCCTGCTGCGTTCGGAACGGTCGTGCAGACTGGTGATTTGCCGTTGAAGCATAACGCCGACGGTACTGTCGCGCTGTACAGCAAGGCGCGGGATGTCAAGGTGTTTGACAACAAGAGCTATGTCATGGAGGAGGCTATTAAGGGTGACTATGCGTTCGTGAAGGCGTGGAAGGCCGATAAGCTGGGTAACTGCCAGTTCCGCTATGCGGCGGCTAACTTCAACGGTGCTATGGGCCGTAACGCTAAGATGACTATTGTCGAGGCTGAGAACATCGTTGAGGTCGGTGAGCTTGACCCCGCAGCTGTGCACTTGCCTGGTATCTACGTCAAGCGCGTGATCCAGAGCACTACGGACAAGAAGATCGAGAAGTACACCTTCGCTAAGGAGGAGGGTGAAGAGAAGGATGCTGCGGCATTGGGTAAGGGTGACACTGCTAACAAGCGTGAGCGTATTGTCCGTCGTGCTGCTAAGGAGTTCAAGAACGGCATGTACGCCAACTTGGGTATCGGTATGCCCATGCTGGCTCCTAATTTTGTCGACCCCTCCGTCGAGGTCATGCTCCAGTCGGAGAATGGTATCTTGGGATTGGGCCCTTACCCCAAGAAGGGCCAGGAGGACCCTGATCTCATCAACGCTGGTAAGGAGACGGTTACTCTTCTGCCCGGTGCTGCTGTCTTCGGTAGTGATGAGTCCTTCGGCATGATCCGATCTGGCCGTGTCAACTTGACTATCCTGGGTGCTATGCAAGTCAGCGCCAAGGGTGACCTTGCCAACTGTAAGCCTACCTTTCCTATTCAGTTTATAAGTATAATGAAGCTAACTATATCAGGGATGCTCCCCGGCAAGATCAAGGGCTTCGGCGGTGCCATGGACCTCGTCTCCAACCCCTCCGCCACCAAGGTCGTCGTGACCATGGAGCACACTGACAAGAAGGGCAACCCCAAGATTGTGAAGAACTGCGAGTTCCCCTTGACCGGCAAGACCTGCGTCAGCCGTATCATCACCGACCTCTGCGTCTTTGACGTCGACTTCACCAACGGCCTGACTCTGATTGAGCTTGCTGACGGTGTTACCGTTGACGAGGTCAAGGCCAAGACTGAGGCTCCGTTCAAGGTTGCTGATGACTTGAAGCCTATGCTGTAAGATGTTTCTTTTTCTCTGACGAGATGATATCCATGGTTGTTTGCATGTTTTAAAAAGGATTATTGAGCGTGTATGATTTTTTGGTTGATTTATCGCATTCGATTGTATATCTTGATTGTTTATTATGTGCTTTGTTAGCAGAGATGTATATACCTGGCAATGCAGTTCTATTGCCAAGACAAGAGCGCCACGCAGTCTTCGGTAGAGCATTGCTTTTCTCATTCCTAATCATACATACAGTGAAGAGAGTATTATACATCATAATGGATCGACTTTTTGAATACCATAACCCGTAAGAAACGAACACACTGTAAACCGCTTAAGAAAACCTAAGCAACCCCTTTAACCTCTTCCCCAGTCTCCCAAACCAATCTCTCGACGGCGCCTCCTCAAACTCCCTAACCACATTATCATAATGGTCCGGGTTACTCGCCGGCCTGCGCAGCCTCGGCGACAACGGATACCGTCTCGTATATCTATCTTCCAGCAACGACGACAATGCGTTCAGGGACGCTTCGGACATTTCTTGCGGTTGTTGGTTCTGGGGTAGGTGCTGTTGTTGCTGCGATGATGCTGCATCTTGGGGCGAGGCTTGTGACAGACGGGTTTGGAGGTAGGTTTGAACTGAGACCGAGGCTGGACGAACGGGGTCGGAAGGCCAGTGGGAGAGAAGGTGGGAAATGCGGGTTTGGAGGGTTTGTGGACGGACCTAGTTGTTGTTAATGTTGTTTTTATAGCGGTGATTTTGTGTTGACTTACTGGTGGCTTCGACATTGTTATGGCTGTTTTATTAAGTTGATTGATCAATCAAAGCAGTGTGAGAAAAGAGTGTTGTCTGAATTATATTAGATGATAATTGTGACAAAAGAGGATTGGATTGCGGCGATGAAGTAATTCTGCCTTAGGCATAAGCTGATAAGGCCACAAGGCTGCAAGGCATCATGTCTCCCATCTCCCTTCTGCATCGCCATCCTGAGCCATCCATCATCGCCGCCAGTTGCTCATTCCCTCGTTTTATCCATCTTCTGAACCTCGCTTAGAGCCTTCTACGTCTCCTTTGTGTACTAGCTTGATCTACATTACACGCCCTCTCATTCTCTTTCCTTCTCTGCCTCGCTCAGCTCATCATGAGCTCGCAGCGTTATCAACGGGTAAGTCTCCGCCGCTGATCTGGATGAACCACATCACGACAATCAGCCCAGCCCTCGGTCCTATTCTCTCTCGGATGCCGTTCATTCGATTCAGAAACTGACAAATAACCGGGTCCAGGTCAACGCCCACGACGACGATGACTCAAATACTTACCCATCGAATCCGTCCCGATCGAACTCGCACCTCGCTCCATCCTCTCCACCTCCCTCGTTTCACTCTCGCTCCTCCTCGCCTTCATCCAGACGCCTTTTAAACGATGACTCTCACCGGGCCGACGATGCGGACCAGACTCTTGCCGATGCGTTCGATGACGGGAGCGACTCGGAGGCTGAGAACGAGCCTGACGACAGGCAACGCTTAATGCGGGCGAACCCCGAACCACGGTCTTTTGCCAGTGGTAGCGACTTCAATAACGATGACAACGGGAACGGTAGTGCCGCCGCATCTTCGTCGAGCCAAGGGGGAGGACAAGGGCAGCAGGATCAAACACAGCAGCAGGGTCGGGGGATCTTTAGAAGATTGACTATCCTTCCGTCGTTTACGCCTTCGTCTTCTGCGTTGGGCCGTGTGATTGGATCTAATGATGGTGTGTTTGCGAATCTAGCGGCTAAGCCGGAACGGGGTGAGAAGAATGAGGATTTGCCTCCGGTAGGTCTTTTCTTTTTTTTTTTAAAAAAAAAAATAAATCTTTTGTATTTATTAAAGCGTTACTGATCCATGATAGTCCTACGAAGAAGCAGCCGCCGATGCGACTCCGCCGTACTGGGAAACTACGATTTTGGCACCAGGCATCTCGTCCGATGAGGTGTTCGTGGATGGACTGCCGGTTGGGTCAATCTTCTCCTTTGTCTGGAACGCTATGATCTCTATGTCTTTCCAACTGGTCGGATTCCTCCTCACTTACCTCTTACACACGACACACGCAGCGAAGAACGGAAGCAGAGCTGGTCTTGGTCTTACCCTCGTGCAGTATGGATTCTACATGAAAGGCGGAAGCGATTCGAAACCGGATGATAGTGGTGATGCGGACCAATATGTCAACCCCCCAGACCCGAACAGCCATAATTTCGACCCCGATGCAGTAACAGATGGTGGTGCTGGTGGCGATGGCAACGGTGCTATGTCTGCTATTAGTACTAGCGAGTGGATCTCCTATATCTTGATGATCGTCGGTTGGTTTATCCTGATTCGCGCTATCAGTGACTTCTTGCGGGCCCGGCGACACGAGCAGCTTGTATTACAGAGTCCTGACCGTGGACTCGGCGTTCCCGTCATTGCGGAGGGTGAAAGAGCAGAGACGGTGGTCTGATACACTTGGCAAACAACAATCAAATGGGTTTCTTCTTGGGACAGTACAGTCATTCTTATTGCGTATAGGTTGGGAATCTTTCATTGGGAGCATGGAGTTGAACATTTGTTATATGGACATGGTTGGGTTTAATATCATATGGGGACATTATCCGCCGGCTTTTCTTGATTTTCATTTCCTTATTTGTTGTTTGGATGCGCCGTCTTTTTTTTTTTTTTTTTTTGTTTTCTCTTTTGTTTGATTCCGTTTTATATATGTTTGATACTTGGGATTGCGCATTCAGTACACTAAGCATACCATGTAGCTATATGCGTTGGGAAAAGATACCAATCGAGACGGTTACTGTTTTCGTTGACGCTTGTTTTGTTGGCCCGGTGCCTGAGGCTGTGCCCATTTGTCGCCTTTCATCGGGTTGTTATAGGCAGCCTTTTTCTATTTCGATTCAATTCTTTTTCTCTGACTGTGTTCCCCCTCTGTTCTTATTCTTCTTCTCAGCCTCAGCAGCCTTGTACATCATCGTTGTCTGATCATCACTATCGCTCACTCTTTCTTGGCATCTCTCCGAAGGTCTCCGGACAACTGCAGAAAACCCAACTCTTTCTCCCTCTGCAGGCGGATCCTTTCTCCATTTCCCTAGGAGCTACGACAAAGTCCGACACAGACCATACCCTGCACGCTTCCGTCCATATTTCGGCGTTCTTTCACACACCTGCAACCATAAATGGCGGTGGACGGGGGTTCTATCTCGTCCTCCGCGCCGCCGAACCATGGCATGGCTCAGGGACCCGTCGAAGCTCGTTCGTTGTCGTCGATTACGGGCATCGCGTCGAATCCTCCAGCATACCCCCGGAATCCCACGCAGAAGAAGTTAGACCCGTTGGAGTTGTATATTGTGAGGGTTCCGGGGAGTAAAGGTAGGTTATCTGTCGCAAACGCAGAGCACATGTTTGCCCCGCATGTTCATGGGAAGCTTTTGTTTTCCTCTTTTATCTCGAGGATAAGATAGACAGACGGCTAATGTTTGCTTTTTCTTGATGCATAGATGTGTTCCTCTCCCCTCTAAAGCCACCGACCAAAGATAGCGTCTCTGCAGAAGCTATCAATGCCTCCCTTTATTACCTACACGTCGCGACGCCGGAGGATGAGGCCTTGCTACAGGAGGTGGAAGAGGAGCGTGAAGAGGAGGCCAAATTGCACAGGGAGATGTATGGTGACGGAGCGGAATCCGGTCCAATGCAGCAAGAGTTTGCGCGATTGAATAATGTGCGACGAAAGCCGGTTCCTGGTGGTGCTCCTGCTGCTGGTACTGACAACGCGGACACGATTCCGATTACCACCACTCCTCCGCCATCTTTGCCGTCGCAGGAGAATGTTCCTCCAGCTGTCCCCGAGCATCGACCTCAAGCTTCTCCTCCCCCTCCCTTCGCAGAAAGCGTTCCAGACACCGAACCCCCAAAAGAAGCAGGCCAACGGGTGCAGTTTATGGAACGAAAACCAACTATAAAACGGAAGCCTACGATACGGAGTCCTGTGCCACAGCGACCACTTCCTTCTGTTCCGAATGAGGAGCCATTGGAGACCAAGGAGAATGGCCATCCGGCTAAGAGGAATAACCGGTGGAGCGCGCTTGCAGGCTATGCGAACAGACAAGGGCTCGAAGGCTGGAAGGAAAAGTACGAAGCGTTGTCGAACAATCGACACAGCTTGGATTCCAGGCGGACGGAACTACGGCCACCCTCTTCTCATGAATCGCCGCGAAGAAGTCCAGGGCTGTCCCCTAGCCGGAGGTCGCACGACAGCAGGTCCCCGGATCCCAGTTCTGGATTTCATATTACCCTCATCCGACGAGATCCTACGCATGGAACGCAGTGGAATGTAGCGACGATTTCTACCCAACGCTTGGATGAAGGCGTGATGGATCTAGAGATCTCGACGCCTGGATACAACCGATTTCTTGCGCAGGACGAACCGATATCTCTCGCGAGCTTGGGGTTGAATACAGACAAGATGAATGGTCCATCATTTTCCGCACTCCAAGCTCTTCAACAACAAGCTGAATCGCATGGAGCTGTTCCGCATAATGATACCCCCAACGATAACAGCTCACAAGAACCAGCGGGTCCAAAGAGGTTCCGTCGCAAATTATGTGTCTCAAGGCCGTTGCAAGATGAAGGACGAGTCTCAGTGGACCAGCAATCTGCACAACGCGGCTCCATCGACAGCATCGGCCCCGGCAGTCCACCACCAAAGACGCAAAGCGGGCAGAGTCTATCCAAGCTCAAAAGCGGTTACTACACCTTCAACTCACCCTGGAACGGTGTCTGCACATTCTCAACGAGCGTGAACGGTCGCAGTCTGAAATGTAAACACATGATTCCTCTCCAGGCTCCTGCCGGGTTTCCCCCGACTTCTGCGCAGGCAGTGAGCAACAGTCCAGCCGTGACAGTCGCTGAAATCCGCTTCAACACACCTTTCCAACCGGGCCATCTCCACCACCAACCTAATCCCACACATCTCTCCCCATGGCAGCTCAGCCAAACACCAACCTTCGCCAACCCTCATGCCGACCCTATCGACCAACCCTTATCCACCACACCCGGTAACATCCCCCTAGAACAACAATCCCCATCACTGCAGCCAACAAACCCAAGCTCCAAACGCGCCTCCCTCGCTCAAATCCTCAACCCCAACCGCCCCCGCGCCCACACCACCAACAATGCCTTTGGAAGCATCGGTCTAACCCGCAAACCCTCCACCGCCAGCACAGCCAGCAAGAGTAGCGACGACCCCGATCGTTTGGACTTTTCACTTGCTCGTGAGCGTGCTGGTGGGGGAATGCGTGGGAAGAGTGCTAAGCTGGGGAAGTTGGTGGTTGAGGATGAGGGGATTAAGATGTTGGATTTGGTGGTTGCCGCTTGTATGGGGGTTTGGTGGAGGGGGTATTATTATTGATCGTTTCAATTTTGGTTTGATCTGCGATTTGCGTTGCATATTTGAGCTTTGGTCTGCTTGCCATTTGAAGTCCCATTTGTCTTGTTTCGAGGCTGGAGTTGTACGATCTCATGATTTACGAGCGATGTGGGTCTTTTGTATTTATTTGCATTTCTGGACTACAGCCTGGCCACTTCCATATAGAAGCAAAGCGAGTTACTTAGATAGATCATACCCATGTACTTACACCTAGTAATCAACAATTGAGAGATAGTTTATCAAGGATAGTAAGACAAGGGTGGTTGCTTTTCATGCATCATATCCTGGTAACCAACAGCACACACATGCACAGTGAAGGACAATACAAAGAAAGTTCTATTTAGATGGCAAAACATGCAGCAGATTGAAGATATGGAAAGTAGAAACAATCAAAAAGAAAGCACACTTTCGTTTATACGGGATGAACATCCTGGGAACCGCCCCGCGACCCCAAAAATAGTACTCTGGCAAGATCCAAAAGAACCGAATCAACGATGGTGAGCATCCATCCCCCGCGCTAGCGACGCCTCAAGGTCGTTGGTGGGACCCCCACCGCCACCAGCCTCCTGCGGCTTAGGCTCCTCATGCTTCCAGCCACCATGCTGGCCCTCGGGAATCGGGACGTTGCCCAGTTGTTGCTGCTGGGCAGCGACGGCGGCGGCGTGAGCTTGAGATTGTTGCCGCACGGCAGCGCGGAAGTTGACAACTTCCTCGTAGATCATCTTGCGCATCTCAGCGACGTCCTCGACGACTTCGAAGTGGAAGTCGAAGGTCGAGGGGCAGGAGGGTTCGTCGGAGGCGTCGTGCCAGATGTGCAGGTAGGGGTGCTCGAGGGCCTGCTCGACGGAGATACGCGAGGTGGGATCGAAGGCGAGCATGCGGTCGAGGAGGTCAAGGGCGTCGGGGTTGGCGTTGGGGAAGAGGCGGTCGAAGGGGATCTTGGGCATGAAGGGGAGGTTGCGGACGTATTCCTGGGCGCGGGGGGAGCCGATGCGGCTCAGGGTTTCTTCGTTGGGGGTGCCCAGGTAGTGCAGGATTTGGTTGAGTTGGTCGACGTAGTCGCGGCCCTTGAAGAAGGGGCGGCCACCGAGGAGTTCAGCGAGAATACAGCCGACGGACCACACGTCAACTGTTGGAGTTAGTATCACTGTTAAAACCGTGAGGTCGGGCAATGAAACGTACTGGCTTTGGTGTAGCTTTGGAAGCTCAACATAATCTCCGGAGCACGGTACCATCTTGTCGCAACGTATTCAGTCATGTAACCAGCATTTTCCTCAGGATCGATCGAAAAACCACGCGCGAGACCAAAGTCACAAATCTTAAGTTCACAGTCCGCATTGACCAGCAAGTTACCGGGCTTCAAGTCACGATGCAAAACATTCGCCGAATGGATGTACTTCAGACCGCAAAGGATTTGGTAGACGAAAGATTGGAAATGCGCATCGGTCAAGGGCTGTCCGGAACGAATGATAGCGGCCAAATCACACTCCATCAATTCTAGACGGGAAAGTTCAGCGTTGTGACGGGTAATTAAAGGGGAGGAGCAACCCCACCTTCGTACAGATATGTTTCATTGAAGTTCTCCGGGCGAGGAATGTCCATATCATACAGACAGGTAATCTGTCGCTGTCAGCATTGCACGTCGCCGGAGGATTCAAGGACAATGGTATCATATCGAAAACGTACATTACGGTGGCCGCGGAAGTGCTGCAACAGCTTAATCTCTCTCAGGGCGCGCTTGGCCAGGATCTTCTTGCTGAACACATTGGTCACCTTCTTGATGGCGACGCCATCACCCGTCACGGTGTCGTTTGCGGCGCTGGAGAACGAGGTGGTTTATCAGCATTGTTCTTTCATGCAAGCGCGCGAGACAGCCCGACAGAAGTACCGGCTGAAATAGTGAGCACCTACCAGACAATACCGTATGCGCCCTGGCCCAGCTCCTTGGTGACATGGTATCTGTCGCCGACAATAAAGTCCTGCCCGAAGACCTTGTAGATCTTGCGACCTTGTAAATCAGCCATGGCGCCGGGGTTGGATCGAGAGTGCGCTCGGGTTCAAAGACGGGGGCGAGAGATTTAATCGGCAATGAGCGCAGGAATGGGTTCTCGCTGCGAGAAATTCGTACTCAAATAGAGGTGCCTTATAGCAGGAGGAGGGGCAAAAGAAGAAAAGGAGATGGGAGTGAGACAAGCAAAGAGAGTGATTTGACAGCGTTAACACTCTCAGCGGACCAACTGATTCAGCCCCGCAGTGATTGCCCGGGTGGAGCGGGGCGAATCAACAATCAGTCAGCACACAAAATAAGGGACCATTTTTTCAGATGCATTCCTTTATCAGAAACTGCATAGTCTTACTATCTATCTAGACGACCGGGCGTTTTTGGTTGATCAAATTTAGACGTATCATGTTGGTTTACATTGGGCACAGCTGGTCCGGGAGTACCATCACTCCTTCATTTCAAGATCTATTCTCTTGTGCTTTGGGGGGGAGAGCAGCTGGCTGCTTCAAAAACAAGCGTAACCCAAATCAAAGCAGTCTAGCTGGATTATGTATACAATCTATCAATCTATTATGCGTTATAGTCATTCATAGTCTCGTTCTTGACTGGAATCACCCTCCAGCACCATCCACACCATCCCCGATGCTTCCCCTCCTCTTCTCGAATCAAATATCGTCCAGTATCACGCTCATCCTCATACTCAGGAACACAAGCCCCCACCATAACCCTCCTCTTGACCTTCTGCTTAAACCTCCCTCCGATTCCGACAATCTCCTGGCGGAAATAACCCGGCTCTTCGTCTTCTGAAGTTGGTATGGTATTATCACCGGCATGTTGTAGGAGCCCGTGGTTATGTAGGCTATCAGGATCGTCATCCGCCTCACTTACAACTTCCAGTTCAATTTCTTGGGCCGCCAGGCAACTCTCCCCTCGACCGCATTTGACACCCTGACAACCTTCACCAATTCCCGTTCCCAATCCACCCAGATGGGTACTATACCGCGTACGCCAGGCCCATACCCGACGATATGTGGTATCTTCTCTGCGGATGGTATGTCCACATTGGTAGCATAGCCAGACAGCGTCCTCACATGAGCACGGTGTACGCATGAATGCCGGTGCGGTGAAGCTTGAGGGGTCAAATGGTGAAACTGTTTGCATGTTTGATGATGCAGAAGAGTATGCTATGTGTTGGGATATTGGAGCAGTGCGACAGACGGTGCATAGTCGACGGATGCGGTTCTTAAGCATGGCGTTTGTCGGGGTTTTAATTGTGCAATTCTGAAGCGACACTGGTCAGTATGCCGCAGCAGCCAAGTCAATGTCCAGGGCATCTCACTCTGCAGATAACTTTTGAGCACCTCCGACATTCGCCTACCATGTCTCTTGCACATTTGCTAACCTTTCCCCGAGTCATTCGCCCAGATTGTCCGGTACCCTGGCTAAGGAGTTGGATAACGGATTTAACGCTGTCCGGGATGGCAGCGCCGCTATTTAACATATCCGACAATGTCTCTATGTATTCATTCTCGCAACGCAGGGTCCGCTTGGTGAGTTGTTGTCGGTACGGCGTTAGATTCGTATAGAATTGGCGACAGGTCTGCGAGAGGGCATGTAGTGTATTCAAATCCACGCATCGGGCTAGCTCTTTGACAATTCTGCAATCATTTCCAAGGTTAACACTCACATCTGAAGCATGGAGACAAGCTATCGGTAGTAGTGATGCTTACGGATAGCAGCTCAAAGCAGCTGAGAAGGTAGTCTGGTTGGAACATCGATCTGTCGAAAGATGGTCATCGGATAAATAAACAGAGCTTTCATCTGTAGTAGAGCTGCTCATCCGCTTCGAAGATGGTATTAATGATGCCTTTTCGGGCCTGGTGATGTAGCTCTGAAGCAAGACATCCTCTGGACCTCCAGGAAGATGATGCTGGTTGCTGAAAGCATCATCGTCCAAGTCGACAAACACTACCATTCTCTCGCCATGAACAGGCAGTTTTAAACTAGAGTAAAGCAAGTAAAGAAATTAGATTACTATAAGCAAGAGCTGCAGATCATGGTCGTTGATATGTACGAAGAAGCGTTGAAATGGAAAATGATGAAGTGGGGAGCGGTCACTGCCGTCTTCGGAGCGGAGATCTAGTACACATTGGCCGTGCGCAGTGGAACGTCGTCTCCGAGTATTCTAAGATGTACTGAAAGCGGAGAGGTAGCATTCTTGTATCTTCTTCCATTCTTTTCTCAAGAAAATTACCTATACGTCGAATATGTCAATCTTCTCAACCCAGCCATCTGACGTCACCCGTATCGATAAGCCGTTTTCCCATTCAGAAAAGCGGTTAACCGGAGCCCTGTATGTTAATGGAAGTTCCAAACAGGATCAATTCATCAAGGAAATTCAGTCCCCAAATGTATGCACGGAAAGCCCGCGCAGAATACGGTGTCTTGTAAGAAACAATGTCGAATAGAAAGTAATCTGTAGACACGTCTAATGCTTCTGTAGAGTCCGGCGTTCCTCATTCAGATATATCTCCTGCTGAACAATTCAGCGAGCTTCTATATCCGCCACAACGAAGTACTGAGACCATTCCCAAGCCATCAATATCAAATCGTTCATCTGGTCTTAAAGTATATGACAGCGGGCAATATGCGCGAGCTGATAGTTGACAGTCTTATCCAGCTTGGCCTCGAGCCAGCACATATCAGCTATTTTCTTAGAACCAGGTATGCAAAGAGTACCTTTGCCTTGTTGGGAAATGACCGATGCTTTGAGAAGCATACTCTGGCCAGGTCCCGGGGGTGTTTGGTTTCGGATAGATGCTTATACCATAGACCGAGTATAATGTGGTCCAAATACGTGTCATTCTTAGTACGCCATTGTTTCTGCTAGAGGCATGGGCCAAGGCTATAATGGAGAACCTACTGTTGAGGATCGCTACATAAAATCAAAATATGCAATGCACATATTTCAATAACATCAAATTCAAAATGGGTATATGTAAGTACAAAGAAAAGAAAATCAAAACTCCTTAACCATAACCATGCCAGCATCAGTGGAGAGACTCTCCAGGGTCATCTCATCGTTTTGTATCAGACAAAGGAAATAAACAAAGGAAATCGACAAAGAAAATATATACTAGTGTCACTGAGACAACTAGAAGAAGAATGGCTTTGCCGCGTATTGCTGCGGATCGCATTCCTCTTGGGACAGCACCCATGTAGGGGCGGTATCGTATTGTAGGGGCTAATTCGAACAAGTCAGTTTCGTGTCCTTTATGATATTATCATTGAAATGAGTCTCTTACCTGAGGCGCAAGGTCCCCATCGAGCGAAAGAGGCTCAATATCCGACCACGACATATCAACACCCGAGAAATCCAATGGCGGCAAATCTGATTGCAGAGGCAATGGTGAGGAAGTCAAGCCGCAGTCGAGGATGGGTTCGGGGTAAGTTTCTTGGTATGATTCCATCATCGTAGCCGGTGTGGAGGAGAGCGAGGAGCTTGGGCGAGAAGAAAGAAATGTAGCACCCCCAGATGAGGATGGAGAAGCGCAGGACTCGGGGTACGAGTAGAAAGAAGAGTTGTCGTCGATGGGCTCAGGCATAGGGCTCTGAAGCAGAGAAGGCTGCTGGGGGTACAAAGGAAAATCGAGACCGTCCCAGTGAAAGGGTTGGTCGTTGGTAAGATCTAGGCGAATTTCGGGGGTGACGAGGGAGTCGATGGGCATAGAAGTCGAGGTCGACTGTTGCGGTGTAGGCAGGAACATATTGGAGTCGAAGGGCGTGGGCATGAGGTTCTTGGAAGGATAAGGTTGGGGTGCGACGGGAAGTTGAGTTTGCTTCCAATGGGCTGCGTGTTCCATCTGAGCGTCGAGCTCACTGTAAAGAGTTATTAGCACCACTCTACTAAGGGGGCGAAAAATACAGAACATACTGTCGCTCAATGTGGCGGTTGAGCAAGTCCTGACGGTGGAATGTTCTCTGGCACTCAGGATAGGTACAATGGAAAAGAGCCTCGGGGTTGTGGTTCAGCTCATGGCGTCTGGTAGATGTTTAGTATGCCATCGACAGCTGGACTGTGGTAGAGAAAGAAGTATACCTCCGATGTTCGGCTCGGGTAAACACCTTTTCACAGCCAGGATACTGGCAGGCATGCACACGCTTTCCCTTCTTTGCTTTGCTGATGCGGTGGGTGGTGGGAGTGTAGGTGATGGGAAGGGGAATGTCCAAGATTGCACTGGTCCGACCCATGGTGATCGAAGTTGCGGTGATTGGGTTTGAGTTGTACTGAAGAAGATGTAGATAGTTGTGATGTTGCTTTGTTGATCTGTTGGGAATATAGACAGATGGACGGGCGAGAAGGAGGATGATATACTTCTGGCCCCTGAAGGAATTCGCCCACAACCGATTTCCTTTTCCGGAAGTCGACGGCTGTGGATAGAGGTGAAAGAGCAGAATCAGTCGTTGAATGTGCCTCGCATCTGCAGCAAGGCGAAACACGATATCTGAAACGGCTGCAAGAGTGGCAGTACCTGAATAAGGTGTGTGAGATCAAAAAAATGGAGAACTAAATCGAGTCAGTTTGCCATGCGAGGCAGTTCCGGTTCCTGATCCTGATGTCAACAAGTGAGGACACACGGATGTACGGAGAATGTCGGTAAGCCCTAAGGATCGGTCTTGCAGGATGATCCTCCACTTAACGGGGGCTATGCTTGTATGTCAAAAAGCAGTGAGCAGAGGAAGATAATCAAGTAAATAAGAAAAAATAATGCGTAGATTTTGTTGGACTATGGAGGGAATCCCCACAACAGAGCCTCATGGAGTGGATAGTGATAAATCTGCGTTTTAGTTGGCCCAATTGGAGTCCTTGAACAGGCGCGCTAGTATCGCGTATTTACGGCCTGTGACAACACTGCTTAATTCATGTTGGTTCTTGTACAAGGCTGATTGGCCGGGCAGACTGATATTATCTATTTTTGACACGATGCGAAGGATTTAACATTCAAGCAATCAGTGTGAACATTAGAAAATGTTGGTACAGTGGCGAAGCTATTGGATCTGGTCAATTTCATTAAATAAGCCTTAAAGCCCACTCGGGAGAAGTTTACTTGTAGATTGGGTAGAAGTGTCCCTCCGTACTCTATACCTACCACGCAGCATCTCGGACATAATCTCTATAGTAGATTTGGGCGTAGAAAATTAAGAAGGCATTGAATCCGACACCTCACAAAGACAGCAAAGAGATACCGGGCAGTGTCTACTGTAATGGTTGGTAACGATCACAATTTACTCAACGGGGTAATCAGGATGCTCTGGCATTGCCGCAGCCAGCCCAAACCCTATCTTGGTTAGGCGGTCCACTCCGCCCTGAGCTAATCCGGATTAGGACTAGTATGGAGACCCTACGTCGAAATACGAGCTGGCGAGGATGAATTTGTATTCTGCAGTGACTATAAGCACATACTTGTATAGAAGTATATGAGTAGTTAGGACGGGTAATACCGAGTATAGATGATGGTCATCATTTTTCTTTTTTGTTTTATAGGTAGGTCATATATATAGGTATCTGTGATATACTGTAGAGTTTGTTAAGCTGCATAAGTGGACATGAATCCACCCATGCAGTAACACTTCACTCGGACACATAGCAAAGTGCAAGCACATAACCCAAGTCAGCCCTGTGGAGTGCCGAAGCACACCCGATGGATTCCATGCTCTGCCACTCCAAATGGCCCCAAAGTGATTTTACCTCCTGTCAGATTTATATCCAGGAACAAGATGGCAAAATAAGCTCGATCTTAAAAATAGATATTCCATGCAGGAAGGACCACCCCGTCATATGCACTTCTAAGGAGGAGTCCTAGTATGCCGGCGGTTCTATCACGTGTGAGGCTTGAACGGAAAGTGCATGTGCGGGTCACGTGGGTCCACCATAGTTTGGGCTGTCAGCCTGACAGATGTCCGGGTTCTCCAGAATACTCTGCGTACAGTAGCGGCTATCCTGGTTGAGATTTTATCCAACCCAACAGAGGAAATGCATACGGTATGCTCAAATACATATCCGCTTTTTCCGACAAACCGTTCCGGACAATCTCGGAATGATTAGGTCCCCGAGTTCCGGAGAGTATCTACGGGGTACATACTAGTACACACGGACATATGCAAAGTCTTGTCATACCAAGCATTCTTGACAGATCTGACATGAGATGAAGTCAGAATCTACACATCTGAAACTTCAATTCTGAAACCAGCACCCACAACCTTAACCATGGGTTGTTGCTGCTGCTGCGCCTCCAGCAAGCCGGTAACTGGAAAATCTGCCTTGGCTGACTGAGGCTGCGAACAGTGGCAGTTCTGTCTGCTACAGGCTTTCTGGAGGTATGATCTATGGAGTAGATCCGAAATGCATCAGGAGTCGATCAATGGCGACATTTTCGGACATACTTTGCATAACAGCTGAGCTCGAAGAAGCATCCAAAAATAGACCATGCTCCCTTTGGCCCCCAGACAGATTGGTGAGCACTCTATATGACACTGTGCAGGCATATGCTTCTCATTGTGGCCATGCCCTCTTCTTGTTTGATCCCTTCATACCAGAGCACGATGCAAAACTAAATATCCATCAGTGCGTTTGGGCTATGCTCTTCCATGTGCATCGACATCAGGTCATTCGGGCATATCGCGGGATTGATAGGTCCCGACACCGAGAGAAATAATTTTCGCTAAATATACACTTGAAGTGGCCAACAAGTCCTCCACCTGCAACACACTACTGTGCAAAGCTCTCTCACGCACATTGGCCATCGAGTTAGCTATGAATTATTGTGGAGTTGTCTACGATGTCGGACTGAAGTTCCAGGACCAAGGGTTCTCAGTCGAACCCTTTAATCCTGCCCTCGTGGAATACGACATGCATGTGATCGCCAATGACTTACATGCAAACGCTGTACGAATCGAAGGGGAAGAAATCCAGCGACTCACATCCGCTTCTCGTGTTGCTCATGCAATGGGACTCACGGTGTTCTTCAACCCATGGAAGATGAACGCAGACATTGACGAGACGCACGATTATTTCGAAGAGGCAGCAGAGGCAGCCGAACAGCTCAGAAACGAGGGCGTCGATATTGTATTCGTTTCTGGCTGTGAGTACACGATCTTCAGCAAAGGGGTCTTCCCTGGTGACTCGTTCAACGAGCGTGGAGCGTGGTTTGGTGCTCAGCTCGCAGGTGGCTTCACGCTGGAAAATATTCCCAAGACCGTACGTGAGAAGTCGACAAAACTAAACGAAATCCTACGGTCTTTTGCTGAGGCGATCCGCGCCAAATTTACCGGGCCCTTGATATACTCCGCTGGAACATGGGAGATCGTCGACTGGAGCATTTTTGACGTCGTCGGCATCGACTATTACCGCCGAGGCGAGACGGAAGAACAATACGTCGCAGGTCTCCAACGCCATAGATCCGACAAGCCCCTGGTCGTAATGGAAGTCGGATGCTGTGCCTACGAAGGAGCAGCAGAACGCGGCGACGCCGGCTTCATACTCCTGAAAGGCACTAATCCAGACGGCAGCGGCATTTTCGAAGACGGTGTCGTCCCGACCCGTAGCGAGCGTGAGCAGGCGGACTACTTGGATACGCAGCTCGGTCTCCTCGCCAATGCGGATATCCATGCTGTCTTCGTTTATGTCTTTTCATTCGCATGCATGCGGACGGGCGAGGGGGCAAAAGACCTGGACATGATGTGTTATTCATTGGTCAAAACTTTCCCTGAACAGGACCCGAGGTCGAGGACCATGCCTCCCTGGGCGCCTAAGGAGTCGTTTCATCGGGTTGCCAACTTTTTCAGGGGCCATGCCGCAGCTAAATCAGGCTCCCAGTAGCCCATAATCAAGTGTCTGAGGATGAATAGCCAAAGCATCCTCCAGTATCAACGCAGCTAGTCTCTCAAGAGATGGCCCGTACATTTTGCGTATCTCTATCTTTCCTACATACTGTACATCTTTCATTTCCTCGTTACCTCCGTTGGTATCAACGGTGTAGGCATAGCCAACCCTGGAATGGCATTGGCCTCATGTTAGACTGGACTTCGAATTTAGAAAAATATTTGTGTTGCCTAAGTCATACATACAAATATTGTTTTGGAAGTACACATCAGTTTTGATCGTGGGCACATATATATATATCTCTAGCTGCCTAACACAAGTCAAACTTGACAAAATCCAACTTCCAACTCCATTGAAATGCACTGTATCGGTATCAGACATTCTCACATTGCTGCAGACCTATTCACTTAAATACAATCCCTATAGCAGCTAATGATCTGCTTTACTAGAAGTGATAAACACAAAAGGGAATCAATAAGAACCGGCTTGATAATAAATAAAGGGTAATAATTCTGTCCACAAGAGAAAAAATACACAAATATTCAACCAAAATTAAACGCCATTTCACAATACAAGACCGCTGACATGCCTCCCAGTAAATAGAAATGGCAAGATTGTTGAACCCTCCGTTATCTATACAGCATGCAGTTTTGATATGTCGTCAATTAGTATGGCCTCGAATATCCGGTGGGATGCAAGGGTCCTTCGGGTCCCTCGAGTCATGCATGACAGCAGCCGTGTTGGCTTCGATGATAGGCACGGAAGACGCAATCCGGGGTAATTTCGAATACAGCCTGGTTTCGAATGTATCGTACAGTGACATATCATAACGCCGCGCTGAATGATTCGATGGAAGTAGGTAATGCTCTCATAAAGTGGTTGTCAAATTAAGGAAAATGAAACGAAAGAAAATATCGGGACAAGCGAAAGTGAGGATTCGAATAGAGGAAAGTGACATATACGGTTCGTGGTGCTTTTTATAGAACAAAATAAAGGCGCAGGCAGCCGTCATTATGTCGAAAACGAAGTCAGACTTATGATCGGTCGGGATTTGTCACCTGTCAAAAGTCAGTATTGATGCTTGATCTCATGAATTCGATTCAATTGCTTACCTTCAGAATCCGACGCGAAAAGTCTTGATCGTCATCAATGCTGCCGTTACTCTGGCGCCTCTGGGCCATAAAGTCACCGTCGAACCTCGAGTCCGACATGGAACTTGTGGACTTGGGTTTGCCAAAGTTGTCAATGCGCGCATTGCGGGCGTATTCATTCTGCATACCCTTGCGCTTCCGGAAGCGCCATAGGAAGAAAGCTGCACCCACCAGGGCACAGAATCCGACAACACCTACCACGACACCTGCTGCGATGGCTGCTGTGTTGGGGCCCGAGTCCTTTGGTTTTTCATTTGTTGCATCAGTTTCGCTTGCAGCTGTCACCACAACGGTTTGTCCTCCAGAGGTCTCAACGGTACTCTCGGTCGAAGTCGATGAGCTACTATCAGTGGAGCTGGATGATCCGTATGTCTTTACATCATCACTTTCGCCGGTCAGAAAAACTGCATAGGCGTTATCACCACCACCTAGAATCGAGCAGTCAGTTGACATGTGCTATGTGTTTTATTTGATGGGAGCATACACTTATCAGAAGGATAACCGTTGCAAGAGACGTTGCACTCATCATCGGAAACCTTCTTCGACGATGCCGGAATTTCATCTCCACATAAACAGTTCGAACCTTGGTACAGCGCGTACACAGCCTTGTTCTTCTTTGTGCACTGTGTTTTACAGTATCCTGAACTCTGGAAGGTGTAAGGCCCTTGATCCTTCAACGGCGTCGCATCACTGTAGCAACCCTTGGAGGACGAATCGGCTGCCATCACAGGGACACTGGCGGCGAAGAAGAGCGTCGAAGTGAGGAAAGCGGAGCGTATCGTCGAGAACCTCATCTTGCAGGATGTATATACAATCGAAACAGCTTGTTTGGACGGATCGAATCGATATCAATGGTGGCTGGGATTTAATCCGGACACCACGCGTAGGGGAGTTTTTATTGTTGCTTTGTATGTTGGCCGCCAATAAAGGACCAGGGACGACCCGCGTAACCCTTTGGACCTTGTGCCGTGCTAACCGTGGATTCCTCAAGGACGAAGGACGGGGAACCGCGTCGTAGGGGGCGATTAGGGATATCGACTCGTCGACAATGGGATCAATTCGATGAACGGCGATAAGAGAGAGAAAAGCGATTTGGAAGGTAGGTGGTGATAGGAAGTATCGATGAAAGGGAGGAATAGAGGAAGGGCCCGGGTCCTTTTGGCGGGGACAGACTTTTAGGACGGTTGTTTCAAAGGCTTCCCCCTATATCCCGAAGAAATAGGATGACCGTTCACCCTAAATGAGCCGGCAGAGCTGAAAAAAAGGACAATGGATACCTCGTGCGGAGGACGAGAAGTTGAAAGAGGGAACAATGGAGGAGACCCTACTATTGGCGATTAGAGGGCGACAGGAGCTTGGAGAGACTCCCTATTTGGCGCGGTAAAGCGAATGTGTGCGTATGTGAGCGAGTATGAGTAAGTCGAAGAATGATTATCAACCAAACAGGGAAAGGAAAACACAAGAAAAAAAAAATCCAAGGAAGGGAGGGAAAAGAGCGAAAGCAAAAGAGAGAGAAAAAGAGCAGAAAGAGAGACTGGAAGGGGAAAGAGAGAGGGAGAGAACGAGGAAGCAGGGGAAATGAAGGGAATCTCTTCGCCCTGGATGCCCGCTCGGGTTGGATTACAGTAATTTACCAGCTGGGCGGCTGACCCTGACCCAAAAGTGAGTGACCAGTGGTACGGAGGTTACGATACGCGATTAATCATCGATGCATGGACGGCCCAGGGGGAAAAGTGTGAAGGCGATCCTTGCTGCTTGGAGGCACGCGGGCTGCTGGACTTTACCTAGCCAGGTAATGATGGGGCACTGGTGTGACACGCCAGGGCGGCATTCGATAAATAAAAAGAGGGGAGGATACTCGTCATCACTGCACAACTGTACTGATGAGTAATGTGCATAACTATGGTTTAATACAGAGTACTCTTGTAACTACTTCGGAGTACTAGCATCACTTTACTATGTATGTAGGTAAAGCATTACTCTGAAGGATAGACTCTACCATGCCATACTCTGAATACCGTAGCCAAAATATTCCATACGAACACGCAAACAACTCATCAGTGTCACCTCAAACGGCCAAATTGATCCCTGCTGTCCGAGCTGTCCGTCGATTTCTCGGTAATAACCAATCAATTCCCGACTAAAAGCGCCTTGCTTTTTGTTCAACCACCATTTGTCCTGGTCCAAAAAGAAATCATCAGTAAATGGATAGAGACTCCTACCACTGGATACATATATTGGTGATCATCTGCCTGTGCTCTGCTTTGTTTTGTTCTCTATCCATGGGTTCGCTGCGGTAGCTCCCGAGGTGCTTACAGGCTCGGTATTATAGATACGATAGTGTAATTATTGGACCAATAAGAGTTGGTTTATAGGTCCGCTCAGGTACAAGTGCACTGCTATGTATGACTTGTTATGCCTTACAAAAGAGATCTTCCCCCCCCCAGAGGTTGTGTAGAACGTATCCAGGGATGCTCAAACTCTGCAACAAATCAAAAGCGTAAAAGGTCTTGTGCCTGGCGACAAACAATGGTTCAGCGCCTATTGCAATTTCGCTTGCTGTCCGAGTGGAAAAGATTCCGATGGCAAATGCAGCCCCAGGCATTGATGGCACTTATATTTATGCACAAATGACGATGATGTGTGTTGTTATTTTCCTTTTTTTTTTTTTTTCTGTCTTTAATTAATAACGTCCAAACATATCCGGGTCTTCCGGAGAAGTTCTCCATACAGATAGTCATCTCATCATATCGCAAACCCTCAACCATGACAAGTACATTCCATTTCAACCTTGACCCGGCATGATCCCATACTAGTAATCTATCAATCCCACCCTTTGACAGAATCCTTTAAGCTTAATCCCAACTGCATGCATGTCTCAGGTTACATATACGTGTACTGTAACTACTTTGTACTTTCGTCAGTTAGTCAGCATCACTCGTACTTTTCCCCCTTCTATTAGAACAAGCCCATACTCTGCATAACCCCAATAGTACGAAGTAACTCAGGGTGACGCTGGAAAGGCCACAAAAAGTCGTGGCCTTTAAGGTACATTTTCGTGGTATTTCCGTCCTGGCGCAGCCTCTTTGAAGCGGGCGCAGGTAAAATTCCTGAACATCTAAAGTGCAAATACTCTCACGAGCAAGTAGAAAGAGCTGTAAAGAGCATGCCAAAAGATAGGCTAACAAAAGCAGCTGTCAGAGCAGGATGTAAAGTGCATATTGAGAGCCAAGGAGCAGATGGAGAGATTAAAGGGCATGGCAAGGATAGAGACTATTGAGAGATTCATGAAACAATGAAAGAAAATTGCAGAGTGGCTCCCAGAGAATGAAGGAATTCGAAGGCGTTGACAAAAACAGCAGTACCGAGAAAAACCAAAGGCCGCGGCCTATATATCACGGAACGATTCAATACCTGGTTTATCTGGCTCGTACCGTTTCCTTGCGGTCCAAGATCTATTTAATCTTTTCTGCTTGTCGGTATACGCTTCTAGGCTCCGATACAGCGGCACCTCTGGCTCTCCATGTCTCATCTCGAATACCTACCTTGTTCCGAGGGAATAGCAGCCGCGTAACTTTGTCGATACTTTCGTTATACGCTCATATCAAGATTATTAGAGACATGCTACCATGTAGGAGCGAATGCCGAATAAGGGAAGTATGATTGATTGGTTGTTCCTAAGAGCTAATTGTAGCTAAATACACATATTTAAAATAAGGGGGGGGTCATGACTGATCAATCATACCACAGTATAAGGGGCCAATCAGATATGCCACTAAATGGAGTGCTATATCAACCTCCGACATCATGCTGGCAATACCCGCCCAAAGGTAAGTTTGATTCATTCTTATCATATGACTCCCCGATATAGCATAGTCAAAGCCGAGGCTCACCGATTATGATAGCTAAATAGTATCGTCAACCTTCAAGGCGAGTATATAGTATAGTCGCCGGTGTAGTATCGGCAAAATAGGCAAACTGGCAAATCATGAACAGCCCCATCTCAAAAGTTGTACAAAGACCAAAATTACAGTTATTAGCGATATTTGCAGACACTTTTAAATTGTATTGGAGGCCCATGAAACCACTCTCAAGCCATATCAAATTTGTAGCGATAGTTCAGTTCGTGCGGTACCAGTTAGTAGCAGGGCATCATCTAAATCAATTGCTGAAGCAAGAAACTAGTTATGTAATAGTTACTGCAGAATTTTGTAGTAATGGGAATCTGACCACTTATAGTACATCAGTATGGATGGTTCCAAATCTCAATGGCCTCGACTCCGACCTGTATACTCCAAGTGCCCCGCCATTTGCTTGGTTTGTAAACAGCCTTATCTTCCCCATCTAGACTGTGGACCACTGTAACTTCCCTCAGGTCCTTTGCAAACACCAATGCTACACCGCCGTCTCTCTCCCCAAAGCAAAGTTCTTCTCTGACCACCGACCAGCCGGCCCGCCCGACATTGCCTTGGAAGATGTCATGGACGGGGCTCAGCTGAAATAGTAGAGTACTATCCTGGTCTATCTGGGGCTTCGGCTGAATTTCAGTGCCGTCATAGGTAGTATTAGCAATCAAAGCCCCAAAAACAGCATTTTGGGATGCGCTTTCGTGTGTGATCTTGCCAGACACAAGAAGAAGAATTGGACCTTCTGAGGTATCAATGGCTTTGGCAAGGCTTGAGGCTGTATTGGTGTTGTTGGCAGGGTCGTATTGGTAAAAAGGACAAATGTCGTCCCAGGCAAAATTGCAATCAAGCACAGAAGCCAATTTGGCTAGCTTGGGGAATGTAAGAATCTTTCCTGATCCAGGGATGACCTGTTCAAGGTCGGCAAAAGTTTCTGGCTGTCCCAAAAGGTTGTAGATATAGTATAAAGGGTGTCGAAAAGCAATGGCTAAGAAAGGGAGTTAGCTGTGCTTCTTTATGGAGGATTGTAAAAATTTAACCTACTACTGTTCTGGAAGCTTCATCAAACATTGGCCAAGTGATTCCTGAACCTGTGTTGCGATGGTATGATTTCACAATAGAGTCTGCAACACAGTCAAGCTCAGGGAGCTGCTCATCTGGAAGCATACCACAGTGCCCGAACCGAGCGACGAGAAGCAATTTGACCAAGGAATAAAGTCTGCCAGGAGGAATCATAAGCTCATGAAGATGAACATTGTTCCCATGCAACTCCTTGGCGATGGATCGAAACTCATCCCGTTCAACCGGTGCTAAGGCCTCACTGACTATTGGCTGAGTTGAGAAGAACATCCAAGACATCATGGTACATTTCATCCCCATCCTCATCACAGTTAATCCCTGTGTGATGGGATTCTGGGAGCTTGAATGTTCTGCGCTCCCCCTGATGTCGCCACTCTTTCACATCCAAGGGGGTGTTTCTGCCGTCATGATATGCTGCAAGACTCTGGAAAAGCAATCGATGATGGTCAGCTGGAGTGCGGCCCCGGCAGTAATTCCCCTCACAGTTGACCCAACAGGCTTTCTCATAGTGGGTCCATGTCAGAGCTCGAAGGAACTCCTCAGCTGTCAAAGTTTCTGGCAGTGGCTGTCGATGAGAAAAGGGAGCTTGTGAGAGGTACTGCAAGCTGTTGTATAGAATGGATCCTGCTTCTGTAAGAGATGAAGGAAGCGCCCCGTGGCTGTGAAGAAAAGACAAAAAGGCTGTTTGACCAAGACGCGCTGTCCCATTGTCAACTGTGCCGAATAACTGGAAATTCTGATTGAGCTGAGCAATTTCCTCATCATTTACATTTCCAAAATCTGTCATCCTCTCGCCTAGTCGCTGGAGGATGCAGTTAGGCTCCATGGCACCCTCTGCGATCCAAGAGTTTAACTGGAGATTGGATGTCATTGTCACGTGTCTGTATGGTATAGATGGCTAAGAATGTATGATTTTGAAAAAAAAAAAAAAAAAAAGGGAGATATCTGAGTTTGAAATACCGAGACAGGAATTAGACCAAGAATGAAGAGCTATTATAGAATATGATCTTATCTGGCGTTTCATGAGCCGCGGTGGCTGTGCTGAAGGCTGCAGTCTGCCTTGCTTGGCCTTCTCGGGCACTTTTGGGGCCGGATCTGCCCTAGTTACTAATCTTATTTTAAGAAGGGTCTATAGCTGACTTCCAACACTGAATACCACTACAGCACAAACAGATGCCCGCAGCCTTGAGAATGCCTTGTGCCAGGAGTAGAATTGAAGTGAACAGGGTCTATCTCAAGTGAAAAAGATATAAAGCCATTGCAATTGACAACCCATCTCTACTTCCTCACTGCTCATCAACACAATAATACCTCAATATCTTGAAGGTAGTGAAGAAACTGGGGGATACCTGTAAGTTGCCAATGATCAATCTTCTATGCATCTTCTATGTATCCGATGAATACCTAGAACAGATGTTGACGGTCTATTATAGCCAAGGAATATGTTAAGGATTACCCTCACTATGATGCAGCAACGAACAACTGCAACACCTATGTCCATGCCCTCGACAGCCGGGTACCCTTGACAAAGATCACTATTTAAGTAACGGAAAAACTTCTTTATGAAGGGCTGTACATGAAACCATTGTTGGAATTTTTGACATTCGAACCTCGGATTTACATTCATGGCGCTTGGGTGTTTGATATGGTGTGTTTCAAGATGATAAGTTTGTTCTAGCCGAGTTGCATAACGTCGAATTATAGAGAGCCCATGGGCTCTTTTGTTTTGAAAGCCAACAAATATATTCCATCCATTCTGCAGTGACCAGGAAATCTTCTTGTCTTACTGTCTTCAACATCTGGAAGTCGGTACGATAGACCTTGTTGGTTTGCTTGGATGAATTTAGTGTACACAGAATTCATCACTTATCTCGATCCCTGAATTTAACCCCATGGATTTTATCAGCTAGGCCTCCTAGATCTCGGCACGTAAGACAAAAATATTCTTTTTGTCGTGTTTACTGGCCAGTGGCTATGATGGAGACGTGAATTCAATCCCTGGTGTGACATGCCGTGTGTGGTTGATGGCTATCCTCCAACAGTTGATTCAGCATGAGATAGTCCGCTGCAGCAGTGTCGACGCGTTGATACAGGAATGTATGGCCATTGGAAACCAGTATAGGGCTGCCGCCGCAAAAAATCACCAGCCGCGACCGGTTGTTAGATCGCGGCTGTGCCTTTGAGAATGCTTTTGTGAAAGATCATTGGGGTGGCAAGATGTCGAATAAAGGTCTGGAATTTGAATTTCGTTTTGGACTATATTGTTATGTTTATAACTGTCTCAGTTTCACTGCTCTTTCATGTTCTGTTCCTGAATGTAAATACTGGATGTGCGACGACCTCGTCCTTTTGTGATGATTATTCTTCCATTACGCCTTGATAAATACCACCACACCTCTGATTCTCATTGTAAGCAATCCCACTTCATCTTTTTGAATAGTCTTTCTTTAAATAAAAGCGGCCAAGCATAACTGCGGAGGACCTTTGAGTTGGATATGCAAGCGGCTCTTATTGATTGTGTACTACAACAATTCCATCAGATGGCTATATAGGAGTCGACAGTTAATAGGTTCAAAGCCACATCAGAGTCCAGTTCATCATAATACTGATCTCCACCAATCCAAGAAGCTAGTTGGAACCACCAGCTCCCTTTTCCGAACCGCATTGCTGTCGTAAATTCCCAGTATTCTGGATACCAGCCTGCCGATTCCCAGTCCAGAAACCCAGATAAATGTCCATCATCACCGACAAGGATGTTGTGAGCTTTGAAATCTCCGTGAGTAAACACAATTTGATAATCGCGTCGAAGCTTATTTGCACGCGCGAGTGTGTTCTCGTATTCTGCAGTTGATTTGAATGCATGGGCAGAAGCTGGGGAGACAAGATATTCGTATAATTCTTCCTGGTCCATGAAAGGGCCCATGAGGTGGCCAGGGACTCTTGGACTTCGTAGGGGTGTTCCAATAGGCGAAGCTATGATTTGCTGGCCGGGAAAACGCCAGGACCGCATAGCGCGTACGCACATCTTCAGTTCCTCTAGCCATGGCTCCTCATCATCAATTTGTAAGAGATCGTCTGAATTCTCAAGGGATACCCCCGGCAATCTCGTCATCAAGATCGAACTCTTCCTATTGAATGGGGCCTCCGGGTGTTCACCATAACTTAGGACCTTTGGAACAGGAATTCCAGCAGCTTCTGCCATTTGCATTGAGACAGCTTCCTCTACGCTTGTCCGATCTGTCCATTTCATAACGAGCCCAAAGGGTAATTGTACGATATTAGCATCAAAAGTGATGCCAAACCAAGAATAATACCATCGGGAAAAGGTATATAATGACTTGTGAACGAAACCCCATGCGATTCTGAGAGCTCTACCCGACATGGGGGGCACCGGAGGTGTAGTTTGCAAAATTGTGGAAGGAGTTGACCGTGGCCAAGTAAAATCTGGCTGTAAGATGGACGGGATTAAAGATGAAGACATCTTTTTGTTTGACATGAAACGATGAATGGGGCACTGAAAGAAATGCAGATTGGATGTTATGGCACGAGAATACACTCTCGCACCTTGTTGTGTTGGCGTGGCGTGACTTGTTGGCAGATGTCACATGTATATTCCCGTGGCTGATTGATTGGGAGCACCGGAGTGATAAAAAACGAATAGTATGTAGGGAAAGAAAGAAAAGAAAAAGAAATAAATATCATGGAGCTAATGGTCTTGCCGTTGGAGGATAAACAGTAACATTTATATCTCCTGCTGCCAGAATGGAAGGAATTGTATGTAATCAGCGGACCTGTTGGCTCATGACTTTTAGCCCTCCTCCCCAGAATGTGTATAACCTTCTGCGGCCCAAGATTCTTAGACAAGCTCCTACGAAGAAGCCTTTGCTAGCATGTATGATAGAATTAGCTTAGCTACTAGATCGGCGATTTTGCTTTGCCCGTCGTATGTGCCGCACCGGAACCAGGGATTTCTCGCTTCCGCTTGCAAGGAAGCGTGGAAATACCCGACCCTCGACGTAAAATAGAGACCGTCATTGTATCTCAAACATCATTCTCTGTTAGCAGAGCTTTGAGGGGGAGCCACTTGGTGTGATAGATTGCGGCGATTATGACTGCGTCCAGCGGAAAGGGGGCGGCGCAATAAGGGGGCCTAGGCGGAGGATCAATAGCAAAAATGCCTCACCAAAATCATAGGCAGTAGGGGCGAAAGGTGAAAGGAAAAACAACAAAAATTTGGTTGAAGTTGAAGCAGCGTTGGAGGGCGACTTTATAGAGCACGCACAGCGATGCCAAGCGGCAATGGGACGCTAAACCTAAACAGGAACGCTATACCACTTCTAGTAATTCGGCGTCACCCAAGAGTACGGAGTATTGGGCCCAGACTCACTTGTGCAAAGTTTGGCCTACCAGGTATGTATGGACAAAGGTTCATTCATGGCTTTGCAGCCAGAAAGCCTGGTGCTTTTAACTAAATAACTAACTAGTTAACTAAGGAGATCATTCCACAGCAATGAATAGATAACAAGGATAATGACTTGCAATGGAGATGTAGGTGACTTGCTTTAAATTCTGCCGCTAGGCGGAACTCATGGAGGCGCTTACACATGGATGCCCGACCGCCTTAGTTACTCTCTCTTGGTTTAATAGTTATGCGTTGATCTCTTTAAAGACTTACAGCGCGGAGGGATTACTGCTGACGCCTCATACATACGATGACACTAATTAATGTCGGTCTTGGCGTCAACTGACGAACCTGGTTAATAGACTGTTTCCCTCACGAATTTCCTCTGAGGCTAATTTCCCTACGGATCACATTAGTCCACGCCTAAGATCCCCACTATATCGCATTGAATACAAGTCTTTATTCGGTAGTGTACATAGACATTGTCTAACCACCAAGCATGAGTCCAACCCTTTCTTGAAAGGCAAGCAATCTTCGAAGCCGCAAAGAGAACCTGGCTCGGATTAGGATTTACTAATATCCGCTCCGAACACCAAAACAGACAGCCATAGGAAAGGCGGCTAACGATCTCTCCTTTCATTATTGCATATGTTGAATGACCTCAATACACCTCCACTACCCTCCATTATCTTGCAATTTCGGGCCATCATCTGACCACTAACATCTGCTTGTGCTATCGAACATTTTTCAATACGAGCCAAAAATTGTCGGTACATCTGCCAAACTGGTTTGACATCAATACTCCTTCACACGCGTCTTGCGGATTCCATGGCCAGCAACGATATTCCAGATTATAAAAATCTCTTTCTGGAGGCGGAGAAGCAACGGAAACAAGAAGAGCAGCGACGGAAACAAGCAGAGGAGCGGCAGAAACAAGCAGAGGAACAAAATCGACCAACGACCTTTGGCGAGCTCATTCGATATGGTCACAATATTGTCGCTAGATCGTTGAGAGTCGCAAACCAATCTCGCTGCACTTCAGGGAAAATCTCAGCACCGATCGGGAAAACGTGCCCAGTAAAACTGCGCCCGTGGACGGAATGTCAAACCCAGCAGGAGGACATTTATCGCTCTGTTTGCAACCATCTTGGATCGACAGGGGATACAGCACGTCGGGCTTTTCCACCCCTCGTTGCGCTGGAGTATGAGGGACAGAATGTCAAAGAGAGACCGATAAGCAGCGAGCGGGACCTTGAGGGCTATGAGCGATCTGCTGTTGAGAATCATATACGGAACATAATCGCAGAGCTTTGCAAGATACCTACCGCTCGAGATGAATTCCATTTGGGTGATGGAGTCCAGTTCGACAGCCATGCCAATAGCCTTGATTTACAGACAAGCCAACCATCGAGATCCGGGTCTTCCAGACCTGATCAGTATTGCATACACCGCATTGACGACGGTACTACCACGCTTCTTACCACAATCGAGTATAAGCCTCCCCACAAGCTACCTGTTGAGAGCCTTCGCAGAGGTCTTAAATCCATGGACTTCTGGGAACAGGTGGTCAAGGCTCACAGTGTCCCCAATACCGAGGACGAGAAAGCTGAAAGGATCGTTGGATCGGTGATCGCCCAAGAGTACCATGTGATGATCCAGGAAGGACTCGAATATTCATATGTGACTAATGGACTCGCATTGATTCTTCTGCGGGTCCCCTATGACGACCCAGGCACTCTGTATTACCATCTCTGCGAACCGAACTTAGAAGTGAACCCAGAAGATGATCAGAGTTTTCTGCAGCCAGCAACGGCCATCGCTCGGGTATTGTGTCTATGTCTGATGAGTTTCCGTTCACGTCTCCGTGATCAACAGTGGCGAAATGAAGCGCAGGCACAGCTCCCAATCTGGAAGTCGAGCTTTGATGGCACTCGGTCTCCAGTCTCCGAATCTGAATCGCCACAAAGTACCCCGAATTCAAAGCACACTTATCCTAGCCCCAAGTCCACTACATCCGAGTTTCTGCCGCCGTCGTCATCCTCAGCGGAATCCCCTACCGCTGAGGGACGCCGAGCGCCAACCCGGTCTCGGCCTGGCTGCTCACCTTTTACCGCAACACACCATGATGATTCTTCAGATCCTGATTCGGATTCTGAAGCTTCAGGTCAACGAAAACGCGGTTTTAGCGAGGTTGGTTCATCTCCGCCGGTTCAACGAGTGGTGCGCCAGGCGACTTCATCACAGATTTCAGACGGCCGACATGGGCAGCATAACGCACGCTTTTGTACACAGCGGTGTCTACATGGCCTGCAGCAGGGTGGTCTGCTCGATGATGCGTGCCCGAATGTGATGCTCCATAAACAGGGCCAAGACGGTAGGCGACACGACATTGATTCCACAACTTTGGTGCAACTGGTGAAGCAACAGCTGGATGACAATATCGACCGGAACTGTACGCCAATGGGAGGCTGTGGAGCATCAGGAGCGCCGTTCAAGGTCACCTGTGCTGCATATGGGTACACTGTTGTTGGAAAAGGCACGACCTCCTGCCGGTGGCCGGAGCTCTTGCGCGAAGCCGAGGTATATCGTGTCCTGCAGCAGGCTCAGGGTTCTGCAATTCCTGTTTTCCTAGGAGCAATTGACCTGGAGAAGACCTACTTCCTCCATGGGGCTGGTGCAATTCGGCATATGCTACTTATGGGGTGGGGTGGGAATTCTATCAGTAGTGTCGAGAATGCGCCTTCTTGTCCAGAATTCACTGAAGAGTTGAATCGTGAAATCTCGAGATCTGTGAAGAAGATCCGCTCTCTCGGAGTTTTGCATGAGGACCTTCGACCGGATAATATTCTATGGAACGCTGAGTTGCGACGGGCCCTGATTATTGATTTTCATTGTGCTAAATTGGATCGTCGACCGAAGAGAAAGCGGATGCCTTGCGGGACAGAGGCACGTCGGCAAACACGGCCTCGTACTATTTGCTAATGATAACTGTACATTATTGGAGCATTTGTTTGAGAAGATCTGTTCCTGGGGTGTTGTGAACCGGAGTTTCTTCACATGGGATTCATTATTTTTTCTTTTTACGGCGACTGGCGCTTTGGAACACAAGTTGATAGAGGCTGTATTTTAATTTAGTGACTTATTATCAAAGTCCAAAGTCCACACTGGGGCCGAATAGACTACATTAGTTGTAGCCAGTCTATTATTTACCATCTAAATTCCGACATGCATGCCCTCAAGCAGCAGCGGAACGTGCTGGGGATAGGAGCGTTGGCATGGGCGGACAAGTAAAACCGGGCACGAACGAGGCACATGTGCGAATGAGCAGAGAAGGATTAACATCCACTGATTTGCCGATGAAGTGGACCGATGCAATGAAATCGATTGTTCTGTACAAATATTCCGCAGGATCTATGCACTGACCTCAGAGTCATGCGCCTGAAGTTGATTGTTGTAATGACATTTTATCCGAGTTCTACACAACGATTGCGGCACAGTTGGCCTCACAAGCAGAGCGCTTAAAACGGTCTCTTGATTTGCTAAACCACTGCGCCAGGAACACGGCGTAGTTGGTGATCGTCCGGAACCACCCGGAAGGTGAAGACACTGATGCCAGTTCGAAGATATAGCAGGATATTGATCAGTCCAGACAAGGATAAACCTGGCACACTTGCAACATTACAAGGACAGCATCAATGGATGTGAAGCGACATCCTTTGGCGCTAAAATCCACTGCGGCACTGTCATTCTACAGTCACTATGCCCAATCAGATTCAGGCCGTGTAATAACGGAAGGCCTATGCTATCAAGCTAGGCCAGGCTCAAGTGGACGTGCGCTGTTGTGCCAGGCGCTAATTAGAATCGATTGGCCTAACTCCTATCCCTAGTAGCAAATGAGAATGTTCTTCTTGCCGCCAGCTGATGAGGCACTAAACCAAGCACATTGTTATGACTGGCGGGCCGCGCCTCCAGAGACAAATGTTCCTAGGAAATATCTCAGCTTCCGAAATTTAGATACTTCATGAGCTGGTTACTTCAAGAAGGCCTCCACCCAATTCAAAGAATGTACTTTAAACCCTATGTTTGGTGATTGGCCTATCAGTAGCCGCTCAACGAACCTGTAATGCATCGAACTAGCCGCTGAGCTTTCTACCTGAGATTTGACGACTGTAGGCTTCCTAGACGGGTTAATTTTAGTTTTCTGGTATCTATATAAACGGTGACATGGCCACCCTAATGAATGCCATGGGATTTTCTGAAATACATCAAGGAAAAATACGGAAGGCGACTTGAGGTATGAGGATTCCATTCCCTTTTTATCGTTCATTCACGACTGACAGTAGGTTAGGCTTACAAAAACAATGGATTTTTTACAACTTCACGTTGTACTCTTACCGACCCCGTTATGGCAATTACCAACATTGGGGCTTGTACCTGGAGGATGAAAACGAGCCCCTCATTTTCGAAGTTACCGGCGAACATCCAAAATTCGAACGCAATATCGTGAAAGCACAACCTGAGAATTCTAGGAGCTTTCTGCAGAAAATATACATCGGCGTAATCAGAAAGGCCGATGTAGAAAATGTGAAACAGACTGCGGAGACGGTGCCCGTAGACAATGAGACAGTTGAGTGGGACTGTCAGGACTACGTGCTGGACATTCTTGACAATTTGGAAGACGATTTTATTTTGGACCGTGATGATGAGGACTATCGCGATGCCAGGGAAATACTGAGGGAAAAGAGGGGAGCGATTTTGTAATGATACACTCGCAAGCGCAAGATATTGACTGAATTAATATTGTTGCGATGTCACATACTCCTAGTCTCTCGCACCCGATCTAAGAGCCACCAGTGAGTATAGCGTTTCGGCGAAATACAATCAGGAAGAAACAAAAACCAGTCGTTGTCCTCGCATGAAGACAAGCAATTGGTGCACCTAACAGCTTCGTAATAATCTGGGTAAAAGCCACTGTACTCCCAATCAAGAAGGCCGGTAACGACACATTGATTACGGTCGACGATCTCTACCGTAATATTATCCGGCCGAAGATCTCCATGCGTAAAAACAATATTGGGAGGTGAGGATAAACATGGGGAAAGCTGGCGAAGAAACTCCACGAATACCAAGCCGCCAGGGCGAGAACTCGAGAACAAGAAATCCTCGAATTCACCAAGTGTTTTGATGGGTTTATCACTCCGCCGAAGGTGCCTTCTGGCATCTTTGCAGCCTTCACCAGCCACTCCTCCAAGAGGATGCCCATCTACATAGGGCAATGATCTTAATTTTTTCAAAATAGCCTCCAGCTGATCCCTGACCGAAGCTTTCTGGTCACTATCCAAGCGATGCCATACCTCTCCCAGAGACGTCGATGGCTTGTGAGTCAGAAAAATAAGTGATATTCCACTCATTTGCACGCATCCTAGAGGCCTCGGAGCCGGGCAATCTGGTATATGTTGCTCGAGATATTGCAGGGTCGTGTACTCAGTGTAATCATCTATGTGCCGCACTGCTTTAACAACGATGTCCGCAGAACACTTGAAGACCATCTTGTGAAGTGGAAAAGGAGCCTTCCAGAGAACTTCGCTCGCCTGCATGACTTCAAACAAACGTTGAGAAAGGCCATTTGGTAAAGGTTCTGCGGTCTTGGAGATGTCTTCCACAAGTCTCAGCACCTCTCGAGACAGAGGAAATAATATATGGACGGTATCTGACGGGTTGAGCGATTCTCGTATTTCTTTTTCCTTTGGTTTCGTAGACCTTTGAGATCCATTGTTGGACATCTCTACCAAGGAATGATTGTCAATTTATGGAACCAATATTTCCTTCATTTTACTTACCAACGACCTCTTTGCTAGTTTGCATTCTGATCAGGCGGCCGGTGTAATCGATAGGCATTTGCGTGGTCAAATCAATCTCTGGATCATGACTGACGGCAGCTTGTAGCTTTCTCAATGTATGAGCATTGAATTTTGCAGCTTTAGAAATGGATATTGTTTGACTATTCGTGTCGTCGATTTTCCTTTTTCGGTCCATTGTTGACTGTATTTCGTATCCTCCCTGGGGCTGTCGGTGGATGAGCAGATTTGTATAGGAACTGAAGTGTGTACATATTTCAACTCTTGCGAGGCAGATTAGCCCATTTAAATGTTAGTTCTGGACTAGTCACGTGAATCTTGACCGCCTGTGATGAGAATCAATCGGAAAATGGTCGGCCCGAGTGATGGAGAGGCCAAGAGATTCCTATGCATATGCCAGCGTGTACGCACAAATAGCTAGTCAAGCACTCATTCTACTATCACGGTGGATAACCTATCACCCTTACGCGTAATTCAAAAACTCTCTTCCATGTAGCCTCATATAGCCCGGAATACCAACTCCCCTATTCCCCGATCCTGAGCTACCCGCTTCAGAGGATCAAACAGGTAAATATGGCCGGCTGACCACCCACACATCTCTATATTAATCTATGTGTCGGACAAGATATAGTGAGCTACGAGTGATCTGCTGTGGAAGATGATCACAGAAATATGTTAGACACCCAATTCCCGCATGGATTCCAGGCCAGTGATGGAACACGGTTCAATATTCATGCCAATTCCCTGGAAATGAATCCTGATAACAGTGGGTTGAGTCACTGTAGACAACGTAGGTACGGATACTCTTTGTTCCAGGGTATCTTTGTTGCTAGTTTCACAAAAAATAGGCCATTCCTACTCCGAAATGTAGTCATTGCTCAAGTCATCAGAGCTGGATAACAGGCTGCCCACGTCCCGAGTGTTGCGGCATGGGATCCCACTTCCAACGGAACGACGTAAATTGTAATGGGGACAATGGAATTTTGTCTTTTAGTTTGGTTGCTGAGTCCAGATGAGTAGAGGTGGCTTGAGGGTAGTTCCTTGCAGTGCTGGGCTTTCATCCAGTTGTGCTCGTATTTCTGTCCAAAGATGATCAATTTCTTCCGAAACCGTCAGCGTCTCATCTTTCCAGCCGATCTTTGCAGTTCACTCGCGGTCGCATACAATATCAAATCAATGAGTTACCCATTCCCCATCCATATCCAATGCACGAAGCTCGCCCGCTGTTCCTGCCAAACTGCTCTAGATATTCGACATTCATTGAGCACCAGTCAAGAGGTAAAGTTGGTGACAGACTACCATCTTCAACTACTCCTGTGTGCCAATCAATTCCCTGTCACCTGTCCGGCACAGGCCAGGAGAAGCCGAATACTTTTTCCTGCCGACTATTCCCAATACACAATGGATGCCAGTCATAAGCGTTGACACATCAACGGTTCAACCTGTCCTTATACGCCAACCAATTCTTTCTCACCTGCGGGTCAGGGAAGGCTGAGTTGTTGCCTGTGCATCCAGAACTCAGATGAAAGGAGTTAAGAGTGAAGCCAAAGCGGAGGTGGCCGATGCCGCTGCGCTAACAATAGAACACAATAACTAACAGGTCGTTCTTCGAACAAGGCAACCAATCGTAGTTTTGTACGTAGGCATGAACATGGCACAGTGATATTCATAGAAAACTGATCCACCAGGGGACGCGCAGCCAGTGCAAGATGAAGGTTTTGACGATGGCGTGATGAAAATTATAACGGGCCATTCAATTTGCAGGGAATCATAGTATCTCACACATCATTCTCCGTTAGCAGAGCTTTTCAACATGAGTGGGGGACCACACTGGTGTCAGACTGCAGCTTTAGGATGATTATGACCGCATTCTGCGAAAAGGGGGTGGCGCAATGAGGGGCCCTAGAGTGAGGATCAATAGCAAAAATGCCTCACCAAAGTCATAGGCGGCAGGGGCGAAAGGTGAAAGAAAATTTGGTTGAAGTTGAAGCAGCGATGGAGGGCGACTTTATAGAGCACGCACAGCGATGCCAAGCGGCAGTATGACGCTAAACCTAAACAGGCACGCTATACCGCTTCTAGTAATTCGCCGTCACCCAAGACTACGGAGTACACTTGTTCGTACTACCAAAAAAAAAAAAAAAACAAGAACAAAATAACGCCCTAAAAGCAACCAAGCTCAGTAATCCCAAGCCTAGAATCCCACTGGAGCCAGCGTCTGGTCTGGACTCTGACTCGCACAGTCGATCTTCGGTCCTTTTCTCTCCACCCGCCCAAAAAAAGAAGAGACTAGTCCCCAGTTTCTTTCTAAATTTGTCCATTTCTGTATGCAAAATCAAACAGAAACATTTGGCAATCGTCTATTAGCGTTGCCTTGGTGTTGAGTTTGCTTTCTACCCTTTTTTCTGTCTGGGTCAGGGTCTCGTCGGAACTCGGGATGCGCCGTACTTGTACGCCACAGCTCCGTGCCCTGTCCCACATTAGCTATACTCCGTACTCCCTACTCTGCTGAGGATTATCAGTGGATGGGGAAAACAGGTAACTTTTCCTTTTCATATTCCTTCGTTCGACATGACTCGGGCAAAGGTAGAAGAACCGACCACGGAAAACGCTATCCGTACCGAGTACCAGGCTATAGGAGTTGGGTTCCTCGACAGCTCCTGGAATTACAATGTTTGAATCCAAACGAATGATAGATATATTGATACGTAAGTGTACTTTTATATATACAGTCAATCAACATCCGAACCAGTAGTTGAAAATCGTTTCGCGACTGCTATTCATAGGACCACATGGGCTAGATAATTGTGTTACCAAACGTGCGGTCTCTGCTCGGTCGTTCATGAGCTCCGATGTAATCATCTCTCCATATGTATGCAGTTGATGCAACGATGCAGTTGATGCATTCAATTTATTCCATAAATTGCGTTATTTTCAATAGAGATGCGTCGTGTCCACTTTTTGTATCCTTTCGTGCTCAGGTTCCCTCCCTCTGTCTAATCTAACATCTTCCAACTGAGAACGGGAGAATCTGAACCGGACAAACATCCCATTGACCAATTATGGCTTGGGGATATGTATTGTCTTGCTGACCATCAAGCAACCATGCAGGACAAAAAGCAACACAATGGGATGGAACTCGAAAGGCGTGCCCTGCGCAACAACACCCAAGGGAAGATCTTCGAGGATCCAATCTTGCGAAACCCAGTATGCCATGAGCGAAACGATAGACAGCGTCGTAGGAATCGGTGTGCCTTCGAAATACTTCGACTTGCCCGTCTTATCCTTGGGTAGCACTGCGACGGTCACGTTGAACCGAGCCAAGCGTGTCAACCCACAAAGCACAAAGAAAGTCAAGAGCAAGTGATCGGCCGGTGTGCGAGCTCCGAGTGCGAATGCTGCGGCAGCGGGTGCGAGGCCAAAGGAGATCTAGAACAGCGAAAAGAATGAGAAGTTAGCAACGAAATAGACACCAGCGCAGAAAGAGGATTATACCAGGTCCGCTAATGAGTCGAGCTCTTGTCCCATTAAAGACGACTTCTTCCTCCACCTTGCAATCTTTCCATCCATGAAGTCAAAAAACAATCCAAAAGGCATGAAAGCAAGGGCGGCCCAAATGTTGCCGTAATCAGTCGGCTCTCCTAAACAGTATCGCATGGACGAGAAAACAGACATGACTGCTCGCGAAACGGTCAGCGACGAACGTAAACATAGGGGGAATCAGTTGAAAAGGGACTTGCCTCCGCAGAAGCCTAGCACGATTGTTAGCAAACGTACGCAAAAGGTATAAAATTATATCATCCAGTGTATTTACCATTGAGCTCAGTAACCAAATCAGCGAGATGCAGGGCCCTGTCAATTGCACGTTGGATCAGCAAACCCAACTAAGCGCTCAGTAGCAGAATCATAAAGAGCTAACCTGATCATGCTAAAATGTCCTGTTTCCGCTGACAGCAGCATCTTCTGCTTTTCCTGGCCTGCAAATCATTAGGTGCTGCTATCATCCAGCCGAAAACGAGGATGCCTACCACCATCACCCGAGGTCGGGTTACCGCTATTCGAAGAATTGGTCGACGACATGGCTGTTGTTCTGCGAGACATGCTCAGATAGACAGAGAGGTAAGAAGAGCAACAAAAATAGAAGGCGAAAAAGAGTCCTGGAATTGAGGTGGACTCCGGTGGAGATGCAATGATAAAAAGGCGGGAAGTCGTTGGCGTGAAGTGAGTGTTGACAAGACGCACAGATTCTACGGCTGGCAGATACCCACGTCATTGCCGGCGGGCGTGGCTGACTGCGCCACTACACTAGCCGCAATTACCCGTTGCCATGGCGCCTTTTTCTTTTCTTAATTTTCTCAGATAGAAGCACCATTATAGATTGACACTGCGTACACTAATGGCCAGTATGTTCTACAGCTTTGACACAGAAGCAACCAACACTTTTCCTAGTATGCACAAAAGGACAAAAAGTTTCCTGCAAGAGCTCCCAATTTCCCCAAACGCCGTAATAAGACAGTAGCAGTAGATATGACAGAGACTGCTTAAAATCGGCCGCGAGGGCCGCCGCGACCTCCACGGCCGCCGCCTCTCGAGAAGCCTCCGCCACGGGGAGCACCTCCTCTACCTCCGAATCCACCACCGAAACCTCCGCGTCCACGGGGAGCGCCGCCTCTGCCACCGCGGGGAGCACCACGTCCACCCCTCATTCCACCACCACGAGCACCAGGCTTGGTAACCCTTTTCGGCTTCGCGGCACCTAGAACTGTGTTAGTTGAAATTGTAAAACGAATCGAAGGGTTGGGATCCGTACCCGGTGGGGGCTTGGGCTTGGGAAGGAACCTAAGAGGAATTGTTAGCAACAATTTGAGATAGATTGAAGAGAGATTGCAACATACTTCTCCAGAGGCAGGAGCTTGTCACCGCCGATGAAAACCTTGTCACCAGGCTTGAAAGAAGTTGCGACAATGCCCTCCTGAGGCTTAACGGTGAAGTACACCTGGTTGATGGGACCTAGGACCTCGTCGACCTTTCCAATGGGAGTCTATTAAACCGCATTAGCCTTAAAGATCGCTTATAGTCACTTCATGTTCGGTTGTTTCGGACCTTGTTCTCGAGGTAGATGGGGGCGTTGAAGTACGGAATCTTGGGGTTGATCGATTCGCAAACCAGCTCGCCTTCACACGCGTGCATGAAGCTTCCCATCTCTGCACATATATCAGCCTCTGTAACGTTTCAAACAAATTGAAAACAGTATAATAATTACCCAGAACCTGCGCGGGCGGACCGAACGACGGCTGGAAGCCTCCGCGACCTGTCCGACGAAAATTTCGTTAGCCCGAAGTCAAGACGACTTCCGCGACCGAATTTTTGCTCACCACCGCGACCACCAAAATTTCCTCCTCGATTAGCACCAGTGGCGAAGCCACCACGGCCCCCTCCGCGAAAAGACATGATGACTTGAGTTGGTATATGCGATTGAATTGGATGGAGCGGGTGTCGGAGAAGTTTTCGTTGGGTGGAAGGCTAGAAACGGTAAAGTGTCGCTAGCCGCCAGGGCAGTTTTCTCCCACGTGACTCACCGCCTTCTGTCCCTCATTGTGGATTTGCGCAACCGCGATAGTCACCCCTCCATACGTTTATTTTTGCTCCTAAATCGGCCCCTCCGAAACCGTGGCTACAGAGATGGCTGCTGAAGGCTCGAAGGATCTGCCCGTGAGGCCCGCAGAGGCCAACCCCGCTAAGGCGGATGCGAAGCAATCGAACACCGATGCCCTCCCCGATTTTATCGTCGAGCGAAACAATTTCTTCGAAGAACTGTGGCAGAAACATCTCGAGGAGCTCAAAAACAAGCCACACCCGGATATCAACATTACTGTCGACCTTGGCAATGGAACCACCTCTACTGTTACGGCCAAAGCTTGGGAGACCACCCCCGCCAAACTCCTCAAAGATCTTCCGAAAGAGTTGGGCGCCAATGCTGTGATCGGGAAGGTTGATGGAGAGCTCTATGACTTGGGTCGGGTTTTGGAACGCGATTGCACAGTTGCCTACGTTCCATTCGATGACCCAGAGGGCAGGGAGGTGTTCTGGCATTCTAGCGCACACTGCTTGGGTGAGGCTTGCGAATGTCAGTACGGATGTCTTCTTTCGCATGGACCGCCTACACCCCAGGGTTTCTTCTATGATATGGCCATGCCGGACGGGTATGTTGTTGGCAATAAACATGCCTTTAGTACGCCACTTTGTTTGCATTGCAGTGACTGATGTCTAAAATAGCCGTGTCGTCAACCAGAGTGACTGGCCGTCCCTCGAGAGCAAATCGAACCGGATCATGAAAGAAAAGCAGAGCTTTGACCGGCTGGAGGTTACAAAGGAGGATCTTAGAAAGATGTTTGCGTACAGCAAATATAAGCTACACTACATCGACAAGCTGGTGACGGGTGAAAAGAGTACCGTGTACAGATGTGGTACTCTTGTTGACCTGTGCAGGGGTCCTCACATTCAGAGCACCGGCAAGATAAAGAACTTTAAGATCATGCAGGTAGTTTTTGAGATGGTTCAAAAGTTATTAGGTGGATTTGACCCACTAACACCCTGGCCAGAACTCTTCCGCATATTTCCTCGGTGACCAAGCCAATGACTCCTTGCAACGTATCCGTGGTGTTGCCTTCCCCGACAAGCAGCGATTCCATGAGCACATGAAATTCCTCGAGGAGGCAGAGAAGCGTAACCACGTCAAAATCGGCAAGGAACAGGAGCTGTTCTTCTTCGACGAAGTCTCCCCCGGTTGCCCCTTCCTTCTACCCAACGGAACAAAGATTTTCAATGCCCTTCAGTCTCTCCTGCGATCGGAATACCGTAAGCGTGGCTACCAGGAGGTCCAGACCCCGAACATGTACGATGTCGGCATCTGGAAGACATCCGGTCACTGGGCCCACTACAAGGACGACATGTTCAAGCTCGACGTTGAGAAAAGGGAGTGGGCGCTCAAGCCCATGAACTGTCCTGGACACTTTGTGCTTTTCGGACACCGCGAGCGCAGTTATAGAGAGCTTCCACTGAGAATCGCAGACTTCGGTGTTTTGCACCGTAATGAGGCTTCGGGCGCCTTGAGTGGTCTTACTCGTGTCCGCAAGTTCCAGCAGGACGATACTCACATTTTCTGTACACAAGATCAAGTACGAAAACCCCAATTTTGTTATCCTATGTTCAAAGAATAATACTAAAAAACATGTAGATCACTTCGGAAATTGAAGGTCTTTTCGATTTCCTGCAGTCCATCTATGGCCTGTTCGGTTTCACCTTCAAGTTGAAGCTCTCTACCCGTCCCGAGAAGTATCTGGGTGAGGTTGAGACGTGGAACTACGCCGAAGAGCAGTTGAAGAAGGCCATGTCGAACTTCAAGGGTAGCGACTGGACTATCGACGAGGGCGACGGCGCTTTCTACGGACCGAAGATCGATATTACCATCGCCGATGCCCTGAAGAGGGAGTTCCAGTGTGCTACCATCCAGCTGGACTACCAAGCACCGATTAACTTCAAGCTCGAGTACATGTCTCACGAGAAGGCCCAGGCTGGTGCCGAAGAGGCGAAGGAGGGTGAGACTAAGTCCAACGAGCCAGGTCCTGGCCGTGCCCGTCCCGTTGTCATCCACCGTGCCATTATTGGTTCCTTTGAGCGATTCCTGGGTATCCTGATCGAGCACTTTGGTGGCAAATGGCCCTTCTGGATCAGCCCTCGCCAGATTCTTATTGTTCCCGTCATGCCTGCCGTGAACGACTACGTCGAAGAGCTGCAGCAACTCCTGCGTGATGACAAGCTGAATGTCGACATTGACATCAGCGGTAACACTATGCAGAAGAAGATTCGTACTGGACAATTGGCTCAGTACAACTTCATTTTCGGTATGTGTTCTCATCTCTTATTGCGTATTTCGTCCATTTCTAACATTTCAAACAGTTGTCGGCGCCCAAGAGAAGGAGTCTCGCTCTGTCAACATCCGTAACCGTGATGACCCGGCCACTCAGAAACAGGGTGTTATGATTCCTCTTGAGGAAGCACGCACTAAGCTCCGGGCCCTGCGGAAAGAGCGCCGGTTGGTGAACACTCTGTAAGGGGACTGAACAGGGCTAGCGTGGTTAGGACCGCTATCTTACGGCTAACCAATAACTCATGTTGCTTGATCTATGAATGATGTGATTATTGATTTACCGTTTGTTATGAATGAACAAAAATCGGAAAAAGTTCAACGAAGAGATGAAGAATGATACGCATTTGACTGAATACATTTCAGTCATATCGACGCTCTGTTGGAGTGCTAGTATAGTAACTCGTCACAGAAATGGAATATTCGGCCTACCCCAGCACCATGTGACAGTCACAATCCAGAGTCCATGCTAGCCCCATCCTCAATATTGGAGACGTCCTCGGAGGGCGTGCGATGCTACTAGAGGGAGTACGTAGACGAAACAAGTATATCGCCATATTGGCCGGGTATTGCCGAGTGTAAACAGCTTTATCTCATCTTGAGTATTGAAGCACAACGACGTCCGAATTACGAAGACTTACCTTATTAAACAAACTACGGAGTAGCCTTTAGGTAATTCTAGTTTGGGGTATCACGGCATAGAGTCGGAGATGGTATAGCTCCGTCTTCCCGAGGGAAAGTAGAGGTTCACTCCAGCGGGGTAAGGCTGATAACGATAGATCCACCCCCAGTCACCAACGTTTCCCCCTCTCTTTCCTTCTCTATATCTTGCGATAATACCCAGAGACCATTGAAATTCAATCAGACATCCAAATGCCACTCAATTCAAAAGCAGTCTACTCCAAACTCAACGCGGACTTCGTCCCGTTCTCCAGCCGGAGAAGTACCGTCCATAGTACCAAGGGCATTGTCTCGTGCACGCAGCCTCTAGCCGCGGCTGCGGGACAGAGAATTCTGAAAGAGGGGGGAAATGCTGCTGTGTGTTCACTGCATCTTACCTCGAGATATACATACTAACGACATTCAGGACGCCGCCGTAGCCGTAGCAGCGGCATTAAATATCACGGAACCAAGCTCCACCGGCATCGGAGGTGACATGTTCTGTCTCTACTACGATGCCAAAACCAAGAAGATCAGTTCTCTTAATGGTTCTGGACGCTACGCCGGCAATGCGAGTCTCGAGAATGTCCGGGGCGACTTGAATATCGCGCCTGAGAATCAGGGTGGTCGTATCCCCATGACTAGTGCCCTTGCAGTAACTGTTCCTGGTGCTGCAGCGGGGTGGGTTGATACGGTTGAGAAGTTTGGGAGTGGGAAGTTGTCGTTGGAGGAGATTTTGAAGCCAGCTATTGAGCTGGGAGAGGAGGGGTTTCCGGTTTCGGAGTTGGCTTCCTCGTTTGTGAGTTTCTCTTTTTATTTTGATAAAAGATTGCTATGATATTGACGAAGAACAGTGGCAAGAAAGCGAGAACCTACTCCGCAATGCATCCCCGAATTTCCGGGAGATGCTCAAGACAGATCCCAACGGCAAAGATGGTGTCAGAAGCCCTCTGCCCGGAGACATCCTGAAGAACCCAACGCTAGCCCAGACCTTCCGCTCTCTAGCAACTGAAGGCAAGAAGGGTTTCTACGAGGGCAGGATCGCAGAGGCAATCGTCAAGGTGGTCCAGGATCTCGGAGGCTACATTTCTGTCGATGACCTCAAGCATCACGCGGAAACTGGCACTCAAGCAACAGACGCTATTTCGCTCAAGTTCAGTGGCCAGAATATCGTGGAGAACCAACGTGCCGGCACGGATGACGGCGCCCACCACGGCGTCGAAATTTGGGAACACCCACCCAACGGACAGGGTATCGTCGCCCTCATGGCATTGGGAATTCTCGAGGAACTTGAGCGCACACACAAAATCCCACAGTTCACTGAGGACCAGCACAACTCGGCTGAGTACCTACACGCCGTGATCGAAAGTCTCCGTATCGCCTTTGCAGACGCTTCCTGGTGGGTCACAGACCCCGATGTCGAGAAGGTCCCAACGAAAGAACTCATCTCCCAGCCCTACTTGGCTGAACGCGCCAAACTCTTCAATCCAGACCAAGCATCCAATGTCCTCGACCATGGCAGTCCCGCACATAACCACTGCGATACAGTGTACTTCGCCGTAACCGACAAGGACGGCAACGGCATCTCCTTCATTAATAGCAACTATGCCGGTTTCGGAACAGGAATCATCCCCCAGGGCTGCGGGTTCACCTTGCAGAATCGCGGATGCAACTTCTCGCTTACAGCGGGACACCCCAATGCACTGGCTCCTCGCAAGAGACCCTACCACACCATCATCCCCGCCATGATCACGAACTCCACAGATGGCTCGCTGCACTCCGTATACGGCGTGATGGGCGGGTTCATGCAGCCCCAGGGTCACGTGCAAGTCCTACTGAACATGCTAGCGTTCAAGTACCACCCGCAAGCAGCTCTGGATGCACCACGGATTTGCCTCGCGGCTACGTCCTCGGAGCCCGGGAAGGATATGGATCGGACTGTTTTTGTTGAGGAGGGAGTTAGCGAGGAGGCTTTAGAGGGGCTGAAGAAGAAGGGACACAAGATTCAGGTGTTGGAGGGGTGGAAGAGGGGTATGTTTGGAAGGGGACAGATTATTCGGTGTCACCATGATGATGGAGTTCTGGTGTATAGTGCAGGTAGTGATCCGAGAGGTGATGGCATGGCTATTCCCGTGGTGTAGCCAGGCCCTGTATGTGAGAACGAGCATGGGAAGGAAACAATCCTTTTAATTAAATTAGTATAGCGCAAGAATCCAATTTCATTGTCAAGAATACATCTTCCACTCATATATAACATCGTAGCGTACATCAGTCATCAAAAATCAGAAATCCCACAACTCGCTAACAGAAATGAAACCAGAAAATATTAAAAAGTAAAATAAATGTTCACACAGAAATAGAAATGAAAAAAAAAATAATACATAGAAATGAAGCAGCTTAACAAACCACAACAGTAGCCTTAAGAATCTGTCTCAATTTCGATGGCCGCGGAGGCTGAGGAGTCTCAAGTTGTCGACTCCGATGATGATGAGAGCGATGACGGTGCTCTCTCTCTCCCGAGTGCCGGCGACGACGGGACTCTTTCTCCTCAGTTTCCTTCTGCTGCTGTTCTTGCTGCTTCTGTTGTTCTTCTTGCTGTTGCTGCTCCTTGAGTTTCCTCTCCTCCTCTTCAGCGGCCTTTCTGCGTGCCCGTCGTGCTTCTCGTTCTTCTCGTCTGGCGACTTCGTCATCGCCATCATCCTTGTTGCTATACCGTGATCTGGTGGAGTGTGAGCGTTCAAGGGATTTCCTTCCATCATCGCGCGTGCGGCTATGACTATGGTTATGGCTGTGGGCGTGGCTATGGGCATAACTCTTCGAGGACCGACGACTTCCATGACTATGGTCATGGTAGCGCACATTGGCAGAGGCTTTGTGCCCGTTGATCATGAGCAAGGGGCCGTTGGTGTCAGACTCTGTGTTCATGTACTTGAGGAATGCTCGAGGCTTAGGCGCCGAAGAAGCCGACATCGTCGCGTGTTTCGAAGAGGCCAAATCTCGTCCATAGCTGACCGAATTCCGGCGTCTTGACTTGGTTTCGAGAGCCTCACTTTCTCTCCCAATAGTTCGTTCAGTTCGTTCAGAGCGCGAAGCACGTCTGGATCGTCTTCGCTCCCTTGGTTGCGATTCTTCGCGTTCGCGTTCCCGTTCCTCTGACCGGCGGCCCCGTTCGATAACGGCGACCTTGTGCTTCTGCTGCTTATCCTCGTGTTTGATGACCTTCTCTTCATGCTGTCTCTTGGATTCGCCCAATGCCTTCACCCATCGGTTCGTGATTAAGTTACCATCACCCTTGCCACCGCGTTCGAGGTCGCGATATCCATACGATGAGCTCCTCAAGTGGCGTCGCTCACCGTCCACATCTGTGGACCGTCGCTTCTTTCTGCGCGAATGTATGGCTGCAGCCCCTGCTGCTCCGGCAGCTACAGCCCCCGCAGCGACCGCAGTTTCTGCGAGGTGATAGCCCTTGGATGATTTTCCACCATCAGCATCAGCAGGTGGTTCTTGGGTGGGGACCGGCTCTGAGGGGGTAGGTTCTTCAGGCGCAGGCTCTTCAGCCGGAGGAGCTTCTTCCGCCGCAGGTTCGGGAGTCTCTTCAGTAGGCAGTGCCTCAGCAGCAGGCTCAGCAGGAGCTTCTTCGATAGGCATCTCTTTTGACATATGTTCTTCAGCTGGGGCTTCCTCAGCAGCTGGCTCTTTGGCGGGCGTTTCTTCGGCAGGCGGTTCCTCAACTGCAGGCTCCTGGGGTGCAGTTTCAGGTTCGGCAGGGGCCTCTTCCGGAACTTCTTCAGGAATTGGTTCCTCAGCTGGGGCTTCTTCTGCCGGGGGTTCTTCGGGAGCATCTTCAGTTCCAGGAGCTTCTGCTTCGGCGGGTTCTTCTTCGGGCGCAGGGTCTTCAGCAGGAGCCTCTTCTGCTGCAGCGGGCTCTTCAACCTCAGCAGCTTTTTCAGGGGCGGGCTCATCAGCAGGCGGTTCTTCGGGCTCTTCGGCAGGTGCATCTTTAGCCAGTTCCTCAGCCGGCCCAGTGGCCGGCTCAGCTTCAGCAGCCTCTTCAGTTGGAGCTTCTTCCAATGGTTCCTCAGCCGGTGGTTCCTCGACAGGCGCTTCCTCAGCAACTTCTTCAGGCTCAGCCTCTTCGGGGACAGGCTCCTCAGACGGCGGTTCTTCGACGGCGGACTCTTCGACCGGGGCTTCCTCAGCGGGTGCTTCTTCTGCGGCTTTCTCTTCAGCAGAAGCTTCGTCGGCGAGTGCATCCTCAGCAGCAGACTCCTCAGCAGCAACTTCTTCAGCAGACCCAGTACTAGGTGCCTCTTCAGCAAGTGGCTCTTCCGCAGATTCCTCAGCTGCAGCTGCTTCTTCCTCAGGTGATGTTTCGGCAGCTGCTTCTTCGGCGGGTTCTTCGGCGGGTTCGTCCGCTGGCTCCTCACCAGATTCATCAGCTGATCCTTCTGACGTCTCCTCTTCAGCCGTCTCCTCCGCCATTTGTTCTGCTTCCTCTACCGGGACCGGAGTTTCTTCAGCTGGAGGCTCTTTGGGGCTTTCTTCGACAGCCGGTTCCTCTGCTGGGGGTTCATCGGGTGTCTTCTCGTCAGCACCGTCTCCCGCAGCAGCTGCGGCTTCAGCTTTGTCTCCAGCAGGTTCCGGATCAGCAGTAGCCTCCTCGGGCTGAGCGGCTTTTGCGGGTTCTTCAGATGCTGGCTCTGGTTCTTTTCGATCGCCTTCTGGTTGTTCAGCTGGTGTTCCTTCGAGCTCTTCGGCCTCCTCGTTTTCACCTTCGGGTGCGCCCTCGGCTTCAGCTACAGGCTCTTCAGCGGCGGGTTCCTCAGGCGCAGCAGCACCGTCATCCGTAGGGGCAATTTCGTCGGCCGCTGGCTTGTCTTCCGCAGGACGGTCCGCAGGGGGTCCCTCCGCATCAGCGACCGATTCAGCGTCTGCAGGTTCGGCAGCGGGTTCTTCTGCACTTGGCTCTTCAGTTGCTTCGGGTTCAGCTTCTGTAGCATTTTCTTTTCCTATGAATTATTAGCTGGCTTCAAAATCAGGATGTGAACACACGCTTACTGTCACCTTCACCTTCATTTTCTTCTGCGGGAGTTTCATCTGCCGCCGGTGGTGCATCTTCACCAGGCTCTTCCGGTGTCGGCTCCGCTTCTTTAGGAGATTCTTCTGCAGGTTGTTCCTCATGCTCGCCATCTGTGGCACCTTCTTCTGGTGCTGGTGCGTCCTCACCTTCTGCCGCAGGTGCCTCTTCTGCCTCGGGTGCTGCCCCAGGCTTGGCTTCTTCGGGTGGTGTTTCTTCCTCCGACTTCACCTCTTCGTCGACTGGTTCCGCTGGCTCTTCAGGTGGTGTCGCATCTTCGGCTGCTCCTATGAACGCATTGAGCATCAGTTACGACAGAACAACAGTTGGAAAGAAAGACATGTGATATACCAGCATCCGGCGCGGTAGCGTCATCTCCTGCCGGGGCATCCTCTGTCGCATTAGGTTCATCGCCATCGCCCTGGTCCTTTTCTGGAGTCAGACGAGTCGTACGAGAAACGGTAGAATTGACAGGATAATATGAAGATTTTAAAGTACGACGATCGAAAGTCTGATAATGACTCGCGACTTTTTGATATTCAAACTTGGGAAGTTGTGCATACTGGACCGAGGACCCCATTTTCCACAGCTGCCTTCGCGTCGGAGATGGGCTCTGCAGGTATGGGTTCAGAGACAGGTAGGTTGTCGTCGTTGATTACCGGGGGTGGTTGTTTATTATTGATACTCTTCTTCCTATTGCTTTTCTTTCCACCTTTGGCCATGTCCTCGATTGATTAATGACGTAGCATGAAACGACGAGGCGCCTCTATTCCAAGTAATTGGAAGAGAGGGACCTAATGAGAGACTATAGACCAAAAAAGAAAAATAAAGGAATGTCTGCCCAGCGCTAGACAGGGAATTGGGACGAGGCCCGATATTAAAAAAAATATATATATAAGGAAATGGGTGGCAAAAGTGAGACGAGGAATAGGTGTGCAATAATAAAAGAAAGCCAAAAAGAAGGTCGCAGACGATTCATGTATAAGAGGACCGAAAGGCAAGAAACAACGGGCATCCATCTCTCCGCCAACTAAGTGGAGCTTTCCGCTCAAACCGCTCAAAGGCCAAATGCGAGGCGACGTATTGTCGTTTGTCCGTTACCTAGTCGAATGGGACCCATGACGGGGCAGGAGCTGCAGTGAGCTCTGGCAGGACTACTGCGATCCCGGGCCGTCATAAATGAACTGCCCAACGGGATTTGCAATCATTGGGCCACGTCTCATGGGATTAGACAATTGAGGGTGTTTTAACCCTGATACGTACCTCCGGGGTGTTTCAACGAAGGTCACGACGAGAACAAAACGACCAGCCCATCTGCAAGACGATATGCAGTGCGCTGATAGTCCGAGCAAGCAGTGGTCACCGGTGGGCAGCATAGAAACTCAAAGCAGGATAGCGTATGTTGGCGAGTGGGGGAGTGCCACTGATCCGTAATTTTTGCTGTTTTTGCATGCACGGAATACTTTCCGAGGACAGAGGATGCTGTGTGTTGCTGGATAAGGTAGCACAGAACGTAAGCTGATTGATTACAAGCGAGAAACAAATGAGGCATGTCTCGCAGATCCAGCAATGGAAAACACTGATCAAAGCAATCAGGACCGAGTAAATCGAGAGGCTGGTATGTAGCTATCGAAGAGCGGAGACCCGGAGACTGTCAGACATGGGGAATTGGGAATTTCTGCCCAATGCCGGCGCAGTGGGCAGCAGTAGTAAGAACAGCCATGGAGAAAACAGTGCGACAATAATCAGTCATCTATATTCCTATCCAATTGTAGGGATTAGAGAGCAATAATAAGCACGAGGTGTGTATCCTGACTCGCCAGTACCGTACTTAATTGTAATGCTGCTCCACTTGCGATGGGACCGTCTGGATGGACAATTCAGCAACTATGGAATCCCGGTCAGTTAGCAGCAATGGGTCAATTGACGAGCAGATCACTGGGACTGGAGAGAGCGTGTCCGTTTGTCTTTGGTTTCATCGTCTCATCTCATCTTGATCCATCTTGAGACGGTGACCTGGTCGTGTGTACCCCAATGACTTGTCCCTCTGAAGCAAGATCCGTCTGCAGCTTAGGTGTCAGTGGTGCAATCATAGTACAAGTGAATGACCAATTCTGGACATCTGCCATTGCGTACAGAAGCAGCCATAATGACGAGAGATCATACGGAATGAAAAGAGTCTACTCCTGAGTAGGGAACAGGAGATGAAGCGAAAACCACAGAATGAGGCGGTGAGTGGAGCGCCACGTGATCTACATCGACCCTTTCGGGAACTGATGCCCATCGCCAGTTATCATTCAGCATACAAGCACAGATTACAGGGCTCAAAAGACCATCCTGAACTACACTGTTCGATACATCAATGATGCTCTGAAGTAGTACTTTCTCGTAGTGCTGTTTCCAATACAATGCATGTGCCGGTATCCCGCATGCCAACTCCTATTCGTGGCCTCGAGTTCACTTCTGATTTCCGTTTGGACAATGCACACCATGCAGGGCCATGTACATCTCCGCAGGAGCTCAACCCAAAATAATCAACAGAGCTGCTATAGGGTGATTTTAGTTTATTCCACATGTCTTTAGCTTGCCACCGTACACGGCACGCGTCTTTCAACCAACTTCCTGGTATCCCACGAAGGCAATGGAAGCGAAAGGAAGGCTGTCAATTATCGTACCAAGCTATAATACTGGCGAATGGCGTCTGGGGCTTCAGATCTATAGGTGCTCAATCCATGTGTACCGATACTCATCAACATCGTCTTCAGTTTATGCTGAATGACCGGATATCGATCAGCCTACAATGAGGAAAATCCACGTTCATAATCTTCGGTTGTCAGGCTACCCCTACCCCGGCAAGCTAGTCTCATTCTTTCTGCATTATTAAAACTAAAAATAACCGCTCATCTCGCGTTGGGTATCCTCAAGCCACATGCTAAACCTACAGACATCCGGAAACCAAACACTCAATGATATTACCTCGATGGTTCAAATCGCCACCGGCACTTGCTTTTTCAATTGATCATAAAGCATGCAACGGAACCCAAATAATGCCCAAGATATTATGCAGACAAAAAGCAAGAAAAACGCCGCCCAAAACGCTAACAGAAATGATAGTAACCGGCATGACCGCTATGCGCAACATGATGTTCGTTAGCTCGTGTTCGTTCTTTTTGAAATTTTGAAATTTATTTGTATCGCCTTTTTGTTCGTCTGATACTCATCCCGGCCTAAACCAATCTCTAAAATGCACCAAGCGTACCCTGGATCCGAGCAAGGTCGAGTCAGTATCACAATAAGGATTTCACGACGATTGTACAAGGACAGGAGAGCTCATTGCGTGAGAGCGTCCATGGACTTTCTCCAGCGGGGACCAAAGACTCTCATGATATATAGGGTTGAACTGCTGGCAAACGCAACAAGGCCCAGGATCGTGAAGAGCCAGCCGTTGCCGATGGCATCTATGATTGGTGCAGTGACCAAGGATCCGACGCACGAAAAGATGTTTCGCATGAAGTTGTTCAGGGCAACGCCCGCAGATGCGTTCTTTGGCATAAACTCTGTTAACATCGTGGTCGCCATGCCGAAGATAATCATGGACCCGACACCGAAGAAGAAATTGGCAATCATCTGTTGCATGCACAATAAGTTAGCAAGCGCGAGCCTCTTTTAACGACTCACCATGAGCTCAACGTACCGGAACAAGCCAGAAGACGCCCTCGCCAGCGGTCCATCCATACCATATCAAGCCGGCAGGATAGATGAGAGCACCGAGCCAGGCATTCTCGCGCATACGATCTTCGGGTCGATACATCAACTTGCCGTTCTCGTCATATCGATTAGCCTTCCTAGCCTCGCGTTGCATGATGCTGTCCATCCAGCGTCCTGAAAATGTACTTGCAACGACATAGCCGAGCGAGTTGGGGATATAGAGGAGACCGACAATAATCGTAGGGAATTCGTAAGGGGCATATCCAAACGTGTGTTCGATGCTGACGTTCAAAACATAAAGGGACCCAAATGTGATACTTGCGTAGTACACCGTCAAGAGAACCGGGGGGTATCGCAGGTAAAGAACAATTTTCAACGGATCCAAGAACACCATTTTTAACATCTTCAGCCACTTTGTTGTGAATTGAACAACCTGCCTAGAAGAAGCTCGGCTCAATCGACGTTCCACTGGCGCTGGCTGCTCAATGTTCTCGACCACAGCCAGAGCTTTTCGCTTCGCTAACGTCTCAGGCAGCGCAAGGAATATAAACGCGGCGACCAAGCCACCGTAAGCGGCAAGGAACCATAGCGTACTTCTCCAGTTCCACCGTTGCGCCAAGGCACCACCAACAATGGGAGCAATCAAGGGGCCGCACAACGGGCCGAGATAGAAAGTAGTCATTGCTCGACCCCTTTCATGCGTGTCCCAAAGATCAGCAATCGTTCCCGCACCGACTGCTTGGACTGATGCTGAGGCCCCGCCACTGAGCATCCGCATGACGATGAGCATCACAATGTTGTGAGAGATGGCGCAAAGGACGTTGAAAACCACGAAGAGACAGAACGAAACGATATATATTGTCCGTCGCCCGAGTCTCTCGCTGAACGAGGACCACCATAGCGGAAATATGGACATGCTAAGCATGTACAAGGAGATGGACAAATTGGTGATGGTGGTTGTAGTATGCATCTCCTTCGTCACTTGGGCTAGGGAGGCTAATGCATCAAGTTAGATCAGAATAATGACAGCAAGCTTGATCCAACAAATGCTCTACTTACGAAAGAATATGGAGCTTCCCATGGGAGCTGTGGCGCCTGCTACCGCAACGATGAACGTGATGAACCATTTGGTCTTCCGAGGGTAAAGCTTGGGGTTCTCGACCTCTGCCAGCAGAGTAAACTGTCCGAAGAGCCCTCGACGTTTCAATCTCGGCACCACGGTTGGACCTGGTTCAATCGACTGGTCATCGTGCTCTTTGCCCTCGACCGCTGGCGAACCATGACCCAAGGATTTTTCTTCATCTCCATCTCTTGCCGGTAGCTGTTCGATATTGATCGGTGCCGCAGTGGGCGGTCTTGATTCGTCCATACCGGAAGCCATTTCCTATAGTTGCAGCTCCCGTATTCCAGCCTTGACGAGCGATGGTCTCATAAAGAGAAAAACCAGACTGATAACGGCAACAGAACGCCAAAGGGATTGATATAGAGTGAAGAAGAATAGGATAAACCGGCAAGCAGCAAGGTAATTGAAGTCTTTCTGCAGACGAAAATGGTGATATACGAAGAAGTATGAAGATGTGCCGATATACTGTAATGAAATGGACGCCAATAAAAGGGGGAAAGAGGATAAAAGCGAATGGGAGATTTTATCCAAGTAGAGGAGAGAAAGAGAGAAAGAGAATAAATTTGAACAGGATCTAAGAAGAAGGTCCTATCTCTTGCCTCTACCTGAAAAGGGAAGGCGTCAGTCGCGTTCCCTCCACTGTTGAAACTTGAGCTTTTTTAGGCAAGTGCCCCTCAGCTCCAACTGTCATCCAATATCAAAAACGTCGGAGTTAAGAACTACAGAAGTAATAGTACCTGAAAACCCTGACAGCGGAATAACGCCATTTTTGTATTGATTAGCAATGCTGACCCCTCCTCTCTCCACAATCACTACTCCATACCCCGGTACAAAAGAATGGTTCGGAAATGCGTTTCAGACCGCGGAAACCTTAGCAAGACTCTTCGCGTGGATCTCGAAATTGCTTGATGCCAGGCCCAGCGCCAATCATCGGTCAGGAACCATGTGCCGCTCCATCCGTCGATTCTTTTCGCAAGTCAAGCTTCTCAGTACAGAGTAGCCGAGGTCGAGTTATCCTTGGTCCTACTCGGGGATTCTGCATATCAATATGCGTAAATATCTTGTCCTTAGCTCCAATATCGATAAGTATTGCAGACGAAATAAGAATTTGCACTTTCAAGTCTTTATGATTTTCTGCCGTTGGGGTAGCGGGGCCTCGCGAGGGTCGGAAACTAATTTAGTACGGATGTGGGCATGATGAAACCACTAAATGGTTTCTTCAACATTGCCTATAAGCAACAGCAGCACCAACAATGGCGGTAGCGACAGCCATATAAGGATAAAGCCTCTCTCACATGTCTCCACGATCACCAATTCGAAAAGTCGACAAGATCCGGCATTTTGGGGGCCTCAGCGAACAAGAAACACGAGGAACATCATTCACGGATTTCTAAGTCAACAGGGTGTTCGCGGAAGGTGATTGTATATGCGCTCTCGCGTACAACTACCTTGCGCGCCCAAATCACTTCAACCTAGAGAAGGTCTTCGAGAGTTTATTGGCCGCGCGACCCATTCCTACTCTGCCAGGTCGTCCAGGAGCATCCTTACTCGCAGGAGTTGGAACTCCTGCCAGGCAAGAGTTCTGAGTAAGCGCTGCTTCACGGGCTCGCCGCCACGACCATCCGAAGTTAATTGGCAAGCAACCGCAAGTGACGAGCGTTTCTGCTCGGAGAGAGATTGTTGAATTGCGAAGACCCGGGTATCCGCAGCGTTCTGAGAGCCGGAGTCTATGTTTTCTTCCTGACTGGAGTCTGCATATCCGGAAGCGCTGTCGGGTCCAGCTTCAGGATTACGGTTTAGCTTCGTCCAGAAGCTTCTGGCGCTTGCACGAGTCCTCAAAGTGTTATGCCGTTTTGATCGGAGACGGCATTTGCGGTCGCAGTGGCTATCTGTGGCGTGAGGATAAAATGCGATATGTAGGATTGGAGGTCTCTTCTGGAGTCCTCCACTAGCATTTGCATTTTTCTCTATAATATATTTATGCCAATGTAAGTATCTATTTTGTATAATAGACCAAGATACAAAGACTTTCCTGGCGTGAGTCTGCGGCTACTACTGGGATGGATGTGATTCCTTGCTGTATATACCAGAAATATAAACCGCCTATTGCTCATGGCGATTGTGGAGGTCACATGTCTCAAGACCGTCACGCGACTGCGGCAATCTCCCGTCAACTTTGGCAGGAAATGCGTGTAAACAACGTACTATAGCACAGGCCCGCTGTAGCGATATCACGTCGATGTCTAGCTTCGCACATGCTCAACATATGATTCCCAGGAGCTATGCCTTTTTGTGCCCACAACCGAAGCCAGATCAGGGCAGTTCGGAGAATTGAATAGCCACGCTCGAGTTGTGTTTAAGCTTGTTTGGTGAGTGCGTTATAATGCTCACCAAGACCGTAAGTGTGTCGATAATAAGCCAACCAAATGACACGCTTGTTTCTCTCCTCCTCGTCAAAGCTTTCCATGTCCCCGGACTCGATCTTCTCAATACGACCATCTCCTTGGATAACATTGATATCAACACCATAGGCTTTGGCAATAGCTAGCAGTTCCAATTGTCCCCCCCATTCAGCCGTGAGCTTGATCTTCCGAGTATACTGGTCCAAAGGCTCCTCCATGAAAGGCTCGAAGTCATATTTGTGCTCAGCAATATAATCGGCGGTAACTGCTCGAATGGCGCGATAGCCGTCATGTTTTGGCGAAGAGACTGTCTCCACCCGCGACTCCGTAGTAGACTGAAGGGCAATCCTCTTCGGATCAGGTCTCAGCCCGAGTCCTGATTCGTCTAACTGGCTGGCGATAGCGGAGTAGAGGCAATGTCCGTCGGGGTTCACTTCAATCTCCTTGAGATTGAATCGCTTGAATACACCATCCATGACTTCTTTCTCGTTTCCACGGTGATCGGTCAATTTAGCGGCCTCTTCATGCGCAATTTCTGTTTGAGCCGCTTGTTCCGCTGCACGTCGAGCAAGGCGGGCTTTCTGTCGATTTGGTCTTTTTGTATGCGTGGGAGACTGTTGCGAAGGGGTCGAAGAGGAGGCGGTATCGGAGACACCGTTGTCTTTGGTGGTGTTGCTCGAGCTATGTTTCTCTCCGTCTCCGTCAACCGGGTCTTCAATGCTGAGGTCCTGGATCCCATCAACCCCAGTATCCTCGCCGTGCAACTGTGCAACTTCGGCCCGCTGTTTCTCATTGAGCTCCTGTTGAATTCGTTCGCATTCATCGTTGATTCCTTTGCGGGTTTTCTTGGTGGCGGACTTTTTCTTCTGCGTGATGCGCGCTTGAAGGTCTTTTTGTTCTTTGCGATGTTTGCTCAATAGCTCCTCCATCTTGTCGACAATATGTATAAATTAATATAAAGGAGGTTGGGCGATAAAGGAAAGACGTCGAAACGAACGAATTGTTATTATGGGCGACAACGCAGTGCCAGGAGATTGTCCCGCAAAACCCTGACATATCAGCCCTAGGCAGCTCCCAAAATGGAATGGCGTACTGACACCGGATTATCTCTTGTTCCTGGTCCCCTGAACCTCGGTATCTGCGGAGCCTTCGGTCGCCGGCTACTCCAAAAGCAGCTGGACCATGAGAAGGATGGTCTTTCTACGAAATGGACCATTTTCATCCTCCTTGACTGCTCTTGCTTACTCTTGAGATATAAATTCCTTCTCTCTATTTTACTCAGGACCATAGCACTTGACAATGGACGCTCAGAGTCTCTTTGACGTCAAGGTTCGTGTTGTTCCAGGCGTCATGCTTCTTTTCCATTGTTAGTTGACGATTACCAGGGCAAGGTGGTGCTTGTCACCGGTGGTGCGAAGGGCATAGGTCGTATGATCTCTGAGGGATTTGTGACCAACGGCGCCACTGTTTACATCTCGTCTCGTGATGCTAAGACTTGCGACGAAGCGGTAAAGGAGCTCAATGCGCTCGGAAAGGGCAAAGCACACGCCATCCCGGCAAACTTCTACAAGGAGGAGGAATGCCAGAGATTGGCGGACGAGCTCAAGAAGCGAGAGGACAGTAAGTTCCACGATTATTGGCTATATGGTTGGCGCTTGCGACTGACTTGATCCGTCTCCTAGAGCTCCACGTCCTTGTCAACAACTCCGGCTCAAACTGGGGTGCCCCGTACGATGAATACCCATCTTCTGCCTGGTCTAGGGTTCTTACGTTGAACCTTCACCGTGTTTTCGACATTACAAAACTCGTTACGCCGTTATTGGAGAAGGCCGCTACTCCTGGTGACCCCGCCCGGATCATTAACATCGGAAGCGTGGATGGATTGAGAGTTCCGGCACTTGAGACCTTCGCATACAGTGCTAGCAAGGCTGGCCTGCACCACCTGAGTCGGGTGCTGGCCAACCACCTTGGCAAAAGAAACATAACGTTCGTGTTTCCCGTGTTACTGGCTGTATCCACATTGCTGACCCTGCTTTCTTTGTTATCTATAGATCCAACTCTTTGGCCTGCGGCCCATTTCAAAGCAAGATGATGGCTGCTACACTGGAGGCTTACAGGGAGACTATCGAAGCGGGTATTCCATTGGGCCGGATTGGCACTCCTCAAGATGTTGCTGGATCATGCCTGTTCCTGAGCAGCCGTGCCGGCGCGTTTGTAAACGGCGCAACCATCGCATTGGATGGTGGAACTCTTGTTGGTTCTAAGCTGTAAGCACCCGGTGTTCGTATCAGAATGTTATCTATTTTTGGGCCGTTCGATCTAGACCAAAACGCCGATGCGCCCTTGTAAGGCTAGCTACTTTTGTGAAGCCAGCTTGCACTTATTTGAATTCTTCTGTAAGAGATTCAATAATTATAATAATATCATTGCCCTGTGTAGAAACACTACCATATCAGTTACCACAAATAACTTGATGGCGGCGGCGGTGGAGCGGCGACATCATCGGTGGGTTGCCGTCATAGCATCACCGCCGCCGCGAATTCACCTCTCATATTCATTCCATTCCATTCATTCTTCACGCTCCTGCGCACCGATTTGTGAGACTGTCCATGTTTATTCTGATCATCTGACATTGAGCAGCATTCTACTCCATTCTATTTTCATCTTCCGCTCCTATACACAAGGGATATTGGCGACGGGTTTTGCGGGTGTTATCTCTCCGGGAAGCCAACTCTGTGCGTTGTCGCTTCCTGCACCTTCGTTGCTATTTATTCCTCTCTTCGAGTCAAATATTATACCGGGGGAGTCTCTCGATATCAATTGCCTGGAAATTATTTCCATTCAAAAGGAACCTTGACTGGTCCCATATAACAGAGCAACCTGTCTCGGTGCTAGCTCCTTAGCTTGTCGGTGTATCACCAGAACCTCTCGGTTTTCTTTCCCTTCCGACAATTCAGAAGATGAGTTCGTCTCAGCCACATAACCACCATCACCGACGGATTAGCTCTGCCGATCCATTGTCAGATGCGGATGTGTACTATGGAGATGAGAATGTCCTCAACAGGTTCAAGGACCGCAGGCGTGCCTTTTCAACGGTAAGGCAGTCCTGGTAGGAGGCATGAAAGGTCTAACTGGCTAATGTACAATAGAGCTTGAAATCGTTCAACCGTGAAGATATTGACAGCTACCTGGGTCATTTTCCGGTAAGAAGAGGCAGTCATGGTATGTACATTTCTTGCAGACCATTCATCCTGGGGCGATATGCTAATCTATTCGCTCACACAGATGAGACGTCTGCCCAGCCTCGGAAATTCCTCATTGATGTCGATGCGACGTTGCATGATCTATTGGAGAGAGAAGACACCGATAGGAACATGCAAATAACAATTGAGGATGTTGGACCGAAGGTAATACAGGATTGAAGGACTTTCTTTTTGTTAGTAACAGCTATTAACATTCAGCAGGTGCTCGCGGTTGGGACTGCATCATCCGGCGGTTATAATCGATTCGACCTACGAGGAACATACATGCTCTCCAACCTCCTACAGGAGCTGACCATTGCCAAAGACTACGACCGAAAACACATTATCTTAGATGAGGCACGTTTGAGCGAGAACCCAGTTGCACGGCTTTCTCGCCTCATCAAGAACTCGTTTTGGAAGGCCCTCACACGACGGATCGACGGTCACAACATCGGAGAGGCTGGTCGTGATCCCAAGGACTGGACTGGTGATCCGCGTCCCCGAATTTATGTTCCACCGGGTGCCCCGGCGCAGTTTGAGTACTACAAGAACATTGCCAAAGACCATCCTGAGCTGCGACTCGACGTGCAATTGCTTGACTCAAATATCACATCTGAGTATGTCAAGGACCTCAACGACAAGCCCGGGTTGTTGGCTCTGGCCATGCACCCGAAGTACAACGAATCGACCATGAAGGAAGACCTTATAGGAGTGCCGTTCGTCGTCCCTGGAGGTAGATTCAACGAATTGTATGGCTGGGACAGCTACATGATTTCTTTGGGCTTGATCGTCAGTGACAGAGTCGATCTTGCCAAGGCGATGGTGATCAACTTTTGTTTCTGTATCAAGCATTATGGCAAAATTCTCAACGCCAATCGCACTTATTACCTTTCTCGATCTCAACCACCGTTCTTGACTGACATGGCACTCCGTGTATATGACCGAATCAAGACCGAGCCTGATGCTAAGGAGTTTCTCCGCAACGCAACCCTCGCTGCGATCAAAGAGTACTACAGTGTATGGGTCTCAGCACCGCGATTCGACCCAGCAACTGGTCTATCCAGGTACCGTCCAGAAGGGAAAGGAGTGCCACCAGAGACCGAACCGTCTCATTTCACTCATATTCTCACCCCTTATGCGGAGAAGCACGGCATGGAATTCAGGGACTTCGTCGAGGCCTACAACCACAGCAAGATCAAAGAACCAGAATTGGACGAGTATTTCTTGCATGACAGAGCAGTCCGTGAGTCAGGTCACGATACCTCTTACCGTCTCGAGAAGGTCTGTGCCAATCTTGCTACGGTGGATTTGAATTCGCTCCTGTACAAGTATGAAGTCGACATTGCCATGATTATCCGGACACACTTCAACGACCGACTGGACATACCAGAGGAATTCCGCACTGAAGATTCCCGAGATATCACGCATGAATCGTCAGCCGTGTGGGATCGTCGTGCCAGAAGACGAAAGATGAGAATGGATTCTTATCTCTGGGATCAAGAGAAGGGCATGTTCTTCGACTACGACACCGCCAAGAAGCAGCGCACGTCTTACGAGACTGCTACTACCTTCTGGGCGATGTGGGCAGGACTCGCTACACCACGGCAAGCGGCAGATATGATCGAGAAGGCACTTCCTCGGTTTGAAGCCTTTGGTGGACTGGTTTCCGGTACAGAGGAGTCGCGAGGCCCTGTCGGGCTGGAAAGACCCAATCGGCAATGGGACTTCCCTTACGGTTGGGCGCCACAGCAAATGCTTGCCTGGACTGGATTCCTGCGTTATGGATACGAGGAAGAAGCCAAGCGACTTGCATACAAGTGGCTGTTTATGATCACCAAGGCCTTTGTCGACTTTAACGGTGTCGTTGTCGAGAAATATGATGTTACGCGGCCGATTGATCCGCATCGAGTAGATGCAGAATATGGAAACCAAGGTGTCGATTTCAAGGGTGCACCTCGAGAAGGGTAAGTATTTCCTTTTTTTTTTCTTCATAAGCACCATACATTGCACTGGAAGAGTTGTCTAACACATTGTTTTTCTACAGATTCGGCTGGGTCAATGCCAGTTATGTATACGGTCTGGAGATTCTCAACGCTCATATGCGGAGAGCTCTGGGAGCCATAACTCCTTATGAGACATACCGCCATGCCATGGAGCAAAGCGACGAGGGTTTTAACTAAATCAAAATGCTATTCTGACTTGGAGCGCTTGGACTACCGGTGTGCGTGTGTGTCTATAATACCATCTGGAATTAAGGTGAGGTATTTCTTTTGCACCTGCATGGATTGGCAAGGACCAAATTGACCGGGAAGGTGATTATGCTGGATAGGGTCCTTGACTGGTACATTCCGAGTGAAAATGGAGGAAGTCGGGTCAGCCCAAGGCGGGTTGATATAGGATGAACAATAATAGGTCGTTTGAATGGAATGTTGTCTTTAGGTATTTCCGTTGAATTGATTGTATGTAAGTAGCACAATGCGAGCTACTAAACACCATGGTCTATTTTGGGTTTGCAACGTCGAAGCCCGGAGCTCTGGAGACAGCTACTCCGTACTCCGCCAGGCACTGAATCACTGCAGAGCCGGTTACTCTGTAGGCTTCCCCATATCCGCCTTTGACTTCCCGCAGCTACCGCAATTGCCTCCATACTTGACTCATAACCAACACCCTATATCATCTGCTGTAGATACCTCCGACAATCGCAAATATCGAAGATCTCGTTCCTGATCTTTCCGATCTCGCGCAAAACAGCCCCGAGCAAGCCAAGTAAGTAGAAGACCTTGGCTGAGACGAGCATACTTCGGGCTGCAGTGTGCTTGTGATTGGCTGTCGAGTTGCCGAGGTACAATGTCGACAAGGATATCAGCTTCCATTTGAATATTCCGTCCTGGGTACTGGGCTATGATATGGTAGAGATTCCGGTCATCAATTGACCAGTACGGTATCTGTCCGACGTACTGCTCATCTACTTGGATGTATTCCGTATAGACCCTAAAGCTATGGCGGGCCGATGGCTATGTTACCGGATGCGGAGGAGAGCAATACCGGGGAATTGACAGATCTATATAACTACATCGGTTTGGTTCAACACGCGACAGAGAAATTTGTTAGTTCTGTTGGATATAAAATAATTGATTTACGATATAGGAATACATAAATCCATAAGCTAAAGTCAAAATGAAGCATCTTTGACTCAATGGCATCTTCCATACTACCGGTTTCGGCCATATGTGTATTGTCACGTATTGTAACACGGGTAAGTGCATGTGGCCGACGTCACCCGTGCTTATCGGTACTCGACCTCCACGATTTGCTTGTGAAGACAGAGAAGAGACAGTAGAGAACAAGAGCAAGAGCAAAGAGTATCTTAATTACTGAGTACGGCAAAGAGACTGCCAGCCTCGATATAGTCATGCTCATTCAATTCCATCCCAATGCAAACTCGCCACAAAGTGGCAACCGCAGCCGCAGGCAGAAAAAGCTCCGGGCATGACCCATTAGACCGAGGATCACGGTGATGTCTCGATCCTCTCTTCCGAACCACAACCCCAGCTTGTGAACTCTGTTACAACACCAAGGCTAATCATTTTGTCTGGATCAAGCCCTTTTTTTTTCCCTCGTCTTGGTCCGCGTGTTACCCGCAGACCCGAGTGTTTACCGATAATAATCCTTCTGACGCATTCGCCATGCCGGCTCCCAAGGGTACTAATAAGTACCCTGGGTTCGTCGGGCCTGTGATTTGGATTTTCTGACTTCTTCTTTTCCTTTTCTCTTAATCATTACCTTATTTCTTCCCCAGATTTGTCTTGTCTTGGGGAGTTTTCTGAAAAGTTACTCTACGGTTACATTGTTCATTCTTGCTTTTTCGTTCTATACCACCAACACAATGGGTTTCTTCGAAGACGAGGACAGAAAGTACCAAGAGGAGGTCAACGATGTCAAGGCCTGGTGGAAAGACTCGAGATGGAGGTACACCAAGCGTCCCTTTACGGCTGAGCAGATTGTTGCCAAGCGTGGGAACTTGAAGATCGACTACCCTTCCAACGTCCAGGCTAAGAAGCTCTGGGGTATTCTGGAGCACAACTTCAAGGTAAGTTATCCTATGTTCAAGAGAAAGAGGGAAGATAGTCGTGCTAATGTATATGCTCTCAACAGAACAAGGTCCCTAGCTACACCTATGGCTGTCTCGAACCCACCATGGTCACCCAGATGGCCAAGTACCTCGACACCGTCTACGTTTCGGGCTGGCAAAGCTCTTCCACCGCTTCGTCTACTGACGAACCCTCTCCCGACCTTGCAGACTACCCTATGGTGAGTTATTGGTAGAACAATGGCTGTGTTTGGTAAATGGTAACTAACGGTTGTGGCCAGAACACTGTCCCCAACAAGGTCAACCACCTCTGGATGGCTCAGCTGTTCCACGACCGAAAACAGCGTGAGGAGCGCATCACCACCCCCAAGGACCAGCGCCACAAGGTCGCCAACGTTGACTACCTGCGTCCCATCATTGCTGATGCTGACACCGGTCACGGTGGCCTGACCGCTGTCATGAAGTTGACCAAGCTGTTCGTTGAGCGTGGTGCTGCCGGTATTCACATTGAGGACCAGGCCCCTGGTACCAAGAAGTGTGGGCACATGGCCGGAAAGGTCTTGGTCCCCATCAGCGAGCACATCAACCGTCTTGTTGCCATCCGTGCCCAGGCTGATATCATGGGCTCTGATCTCCTTGCTATCGCTCGTACCGACTCCGAAGCCGCTACCCTCATTACTTCTACCATTGACTTCCGCGACCACCCCTTCATCGTCGGCTCTACCAACCCCGGCCTCCAGCCTTTGAACGACCTCATGGTGGCTGCCGAACAAGCTGGTAAGTCTGGAGAGGACCTCCAGGCCATTGAGGACCAATGGAACGCTCAGGCCGGCCTCAAACTCTTCGACGAGGCTGTCATTGACACCATCAAGAGCGGTGTGCACGTCAACAAGGACGGTCTCATCAACGACTACCTGAAGGCCGTCAAGGGCAAGAACAACAGCGAGGCTCGTGCCATCGCCAAGGGTATCACTGGTGTCGACATCTACTGGGATTGGGACTCCGCCCGCACCCGTGAGGGTTACTACCGCTACCGTGGCGGCACTCAGTGCGCCGTCAACCGTGCGGTTGCCTTTGCACCCTTCGCCGACCTCATCTGGATGGAGAGCAAGCTCCCCGACTTCAAGCAAGCCAAGGAGTTTGCTGATGGTGTGCACGCCGTCTGGCCCGAGCAGAAGCTGGCCTACAACCTGTCGCCTTCCTTCAACTGGAAGAAGGCCATGCCTCGCGACGAGCAGGAGACCTACATCCAGCGCCTTGGTGAGCTCGGATACTGCTGGCAGTTCATCACCTTGGCCGGTCTGCACACGACGGCACTCATCTCGGACCAGTTTGCGCAGGCGTACTCGAAGCAGGGCATGCGGGCGTACGGCGAGCTGGTGCAGGAGCCCGAAATGGAGCGGGGCGTCGATGTGGTTACACACCAGAAGTGGAGTGGTGCCAACTATGTGGACAACATGCTGAAGATGGTTTCGGGAGGTATCAGCAGCACGGCTGCTATGGGCAAGGGTGTGACGGAGGACCAGTTCAAGGCATAATGTAGCGGTGGTTAATTTCTTTCTTTTCCTGGTCTAATTTGTATATTAGATGACCTTTCTCCCTTTTGGTTTATACGGGCTGTTCATGGTTTTGCTTCGGTCTTCCTTCGGGAAGAAAATATACCTAGTGTCTATAATGCATTGATTTAACATTTTCCATCAACATAATTAAGCAAGTAAATCCCGAGGTTGGCATTAACATAATAGTAGTAATATATTGACTAGGGCGCATCTCATGATTACAAGTCCGCAATAACCGCGGTTCAGAGGAGGATCGACTGATGAGGGGAAACTAGAGCCCCGATCCAAGCCAATCCCAAATGATAATCACCAGAAACAGAAAAGAACGCGAGGAAATTTCCATACGACGGAAGCTTAGCTGGATTAGTATAAATACAGTGGATATCTCGACGGGTACTTCATATTATCAAATCTTCCCGCAATTGGTTAGGGGAACTGCAATCCGCTCTCCTATAATAGTACACGCTTCACTTTTTCTTCTTCGTTTTCTCTCCTGCTTCACTACGATTTCGCTCCTTTTCTCTACATTTTCTGAATTCACGATGGGTGCTATTGATATTCCCGAGCTGCAGTATACACCCCTCGATGACATCCAGGGGCGTGTTGCTGAGCTCCGCCAGACCTTCTCAGAGCACAAGACCCGCGACGTCGAGTTCCGCCTGGTCCAGCTTCGCAAGCTCTACTGGGCGTAAGTTACCTTTTTCTTCTTACTTACTGGATTGACGCTGACTGGAGACGCTCAATAGCATCAAAGACCGCGAAGACAGAATCGCTGAAGCTTGTCGGTTGGACCTGAACAAACCCCCCTTCGAGACCATCATTGCGGAGAGCGGCTGGCTGGAGAACGATTGCGTATTCGTGTCGCGGAATCTGCACAAATGGGCCAAAGATGAGAAGGCCGAGGATATCGACCTTACATTCAAGTTTATGAACCCCAAGATCAGGAAGGATCCGTTGGGTATGGTGTTGGTTATTGGGTGCGTTACTCCGGATAAGAAATGTGGGGGTTTGGAGCTGGACTAACGGATTGGGAAACGTACAGAGCTTTCAACTACCCCTTCCAATTGACCCTGGGACCCGTGATTGGCGCCATTGCTGGTGGAAACACCGTGGCCATCAAGCCCAGTGAGAATGCCCCCAACTCCGCCGTCATCATCCAGGAGATCGTCGAGGAGGCTCTCGACCCCTCCTGCTACAAGATCATCCAGGGCAGTATCCCCGAGACCCAGGCCTTGCTGGCTGAGCGCTGGGACAAGATCTTTTTCACTGGTGGTGCCAACGTTGGTCGTATCATCGCTAAGGCCGCCGCTCCGCACCTCACCCCCGTCGTCTTGGAACTGGGAGGAATCAATCCCGCGATTATCACCAAGAGTGCAGACCCGAGACTCGTCGCCCGCCGGCTGCTATGGGGTAAGACCATGAACGCTGGCCAGCTTTGCACGTCGCAGAACTACCTTCTCGTCGACCGCGCGATTGTCCCCCGTGTTGTGGAGGAGTTCAAGAAAGCATACAACGAATTCTACCCGCGGGGAGCCAAGGCGTCTCCCGACTACTCGCGTATGATTAACGCGGGCCACTTCCAGAAGCTCAAGTCTATGATTGACAACTCCAAGGGCAAGATCTTGGTTGGTGGTACTATGGACGAGAAGGAGCTCTTCATTGAGCCTACCATCGTCGAGGTCAACTCTACTGATGATTCGCTGTTGATCCAAGAAAGCTTTGGTCCTTTGATTCCTATTCTGCCTGTGGATGACCTTGATGAGGCTGTCAAGATTGCCAATGGCATCCAGGCAACTCCTTTGGGTCTCTACCCATTTGGTTCCAAGCAGGATACCGATAAGAGTGAGTACTGACCAAGTTCTCAAAAAAGAGAGTATGTTGACCCAACTCCTCAGTCCTTTCGATGACCCGCTCCGGTGGTGCCGCCGTCAACGACGCCGCATTGCACATCCCCACCCTCCCCTTCGGTGGTGTCGGTGAGAGTGGCTACGGAGCCTACCGTGGACGAGCCAGTTTCGACACCTTCGTTCACCGTCGTCCCATCACCACCAGCCCCAGCTGGCTCGAGTCTATCCTCGCCATCCGTTACCCTCCGTACGCCGGCAAAGCGGGTCCCTTCCGGGCTGCCAGCACGCTGGTTCCCGACTTTGATCGTAACGGAAAGAAGCTTACTATGGGCTGGTTGCGGATGATCTTCACTCTTGGTGGTGGAAGTGCCACGGCTGGTGCTGGGAGAGCCGCTGCAGTCGCTGCAGGTGAGTGAACTTTTTCTTTCGTTTTTGGGCTTTATATCTTGGAATGTCCTTTTGGATTATTGCATTATTATTGCCTTTGCCCTATCCTACCCTGCATTTTCTTTGTTGCGAATCGCAGACTTCTCACTCGGCCATTTCGATTCATCAGACAACCGACAATGATTACCATCGGAGCCCTTGTCTTCTCAACTCGACTGATTTCCTTTTGTGCTGTGATTGTGTTATTTCGTCTCTCCTTTTGGATACCCCCATATACCCCCATATACCCACACATCTGTCAATTTAATTCCCCTATATCCTATTATCTCGCTCGTTTGATATGCATACGCACATTTCCTGTCTATATATCATGTACTTACAATCTCACTTGCACATAACAGTGGCCTACGTTGTCATGCGGCTTCTCGAACGTCGGGCGAAGCTCTGAGCCGGCCGATTTTGATATATACGAACTATAATTGGATTGTTCTTCTTTTGCTTTGTTCTGTTTTTGACGTCGGAATTGGTCTAATGAGTTTTAGGGAGACTGCTCATGAGGTGGAAAAGATTGAGATGAAATGAGATAAGATTGGCGGTGGTCCATGTACGATAATGATGAACAATTTGAGGTCCGTAAATTATTTCCCCTTGCCTTTTTCCTCTTGTAGCTATGTGCACAGAAGGCAAATGATTCAAGCAGGGCTGAGTACATCATAGTACATGGATTATCACGGATCATCACTAATAGTGTAGTGGATCATACATTCCCAGCTGAACTATAACCCACATCCATGATGATTCGATGGATATATGGCATAGATGTAATTAAGCAGATCTTGCAACCATCTATCTGCTGTATATAACCAACACATCTCATCTTCCAAATACACCAACTTCTACTTAAATCCCACCATCCATCCAGCCCGACACATTGAAGCTCAACCCCCTTCTATCCCTATATCGCAACCTCCTGCTTGACGTACACAAGTGATGACTTCATCAGTGACCTCGACGGTCTCGCAAGAACATACAAACTTATCCCCCGGCTCGTCACCCATGACCTATCCGATCCTAAGAAGAACCGCGAATCTTCGGGCCTCAACTTGCCCGTCGTTCCTCGGCCCTGTAGATGGCAGCATTTGTAGATGTGCAGGTTTGAGTGGATATACTAGGGTGTAGGAAACGGAGGCACAGTGAAGAGCTGGAGGTTAGTAAGGGTTTAATGGCGTTAAGCAAGATGGCACTTCTTGAAATGCTCTTCATTATTCACTGATATGAGAGATAAATGCATCATCATCCAATAATCTAACTAGCCAACCAAGATAGAACCTGCTATATCGTATATTTCCATGAATCCACACTACATTGCACGTACTCCAGAGCAAGCAAGCGACATATCAACACCTCGCCTCCACTCCCTTCCGACTAACACACAGGTACTTCACCCCCTTATATGGCCTCACGCCCTCGCCTAGCCCGCGACTCCGTCTGGGATCGATGTTCAGACTGTCGACTTTGATGCCTGACGGAAGCCATCCCTGGACGACGAAGGAGACAGAGGCGGAGTTTGGCATGAGGAATGTGTTGAGCTGTGTTTTTGTTTTGCGGGGTGCGGGACGGAATATTGATTGCGAGGATGGTTGCGATGATGGCAGCGGGGATGTAGGGTTAGGAGAGGATGGGGGTAATGGGGAGGAGGCGATGGGGGAGGATTGTTGTGGTCTTGGGGATTGTGGGATGGGTAGATGCGGATCGGACGGTTCTGGTTGTGTTTCTGATTGTTGTTGTTGGTCTGGGTCTGCGGAGGCGTGCTTGGATTTAGAGGAGACCTTCTTGGTCTTCTTTTTCTTTTTTGTCTTCCGTTTCCTGGGAACCGATGGGTCCATTCCCGTGCCGTCTTGGTAGGATATCGTCGGGTCATAGTAGCCCTGCAAGAGATTCGTGTCTGCTTCGGCTGCTTCGTCTTCCACGTCTTCGTCGCCTGTTTGGTGACCGCTTACAGTGCATCGAAGAGTTGCTGTCCCGGAGACAGTTCCTGCGTCTTTGGTTGGTACGCGCCATTCGAGGACATCGCTCCCGGGGTTATATATGGCCTCGCCCCGGCTGGCTTGCATGTCCGTGATGTTCCGAACCGACTGGGGTATTGGTACTGTGACGACGACTTCATCCAGGACTGGTGCGGAGGGAGTCCCGCCTCCACCACCACCAAGGAATGAAGGCGTCGATGTGCCTGAGCCGGCGCGTCCTACTCCTGGCCGTGCAGCAGATGTGACGCCTGGGAAGCTCGTGTTGAGGGTCAAGCGGACCTCGAATTCGGAGCCTGTGGGTCCTAATGACTTCCGCATGTCCACAAAAGCAGGTAGGAATACTTTCTCCATGTGACTTGGCGGTTCGTCAAGGTCCGGGTCAATGGGGAGCAGGTCTACTCCATACCCTGCAAGGATAAAACGACCATCCGGAGGGACAAAGCTAAGGTCCCCTGGCCGCTCCCTCCATCTCGCTAGTCGGACACTCGGATGGAACACTGGTAGATCCATCTTTCGTCCAATGGCTTGTTGTCCTCCCGGGGTCGTCAACGATAAAAGCAGATCGGGGACACCCGATATCTTAGCCGTGAATGCAATTGTCCCCGAGACCAGCGCGGAGAGTAGACGCCCAGAGGGTGCGATTGTAACGGAGAGCGATTCAACGATATCGACGTATAACTCATTAGACGTGTGTCGGACATTGGGCCTTCTCCACAGAATCGCAGGACCCTGGGAAGCGGCCGATGACAACGGCGGTTTCAAGGAATTAGGACCCCCCAATGACGGCGTAGAAGACGACGGCCTGTTGCTCCGAAATGATTACCCGTTAGTATACAACTTCCTATACCCCGCAGCTTTGAATACTAACCCAACTCCGCCCAACAGCTTTCCCATCCACCCAGGCATATCGACCACCTCTTGTAGCGCATTGAGCTCCGTATTGCACACCAGCCCTCCATCGCACATCTCATGCAGCAGCTGAGCTACCACATCATAGTTCGACTGAATCTTGGTCGAGATCAACGGCGACCCAACGAACTCCTCCAGCACATCAACAGCCCGGTGTAGGAACTCCAGCGCTAGGAGCGGCTCTGTATCCACCTCCGATACCGCCAGGAAGAGTAGATTCGACTGGACCACCGAGAAGACGGTTACCGGTGGCGACGTGCTTGGGAAGTAGAGGAGCGAAGGGCGCGGAACCGGGTGGGCGAAGTATAGCGACCGGAGTGTTGACGCAGATGGCGGGCGCGAGCGATATACATGCTCTACCAGAGGTTGACTGTAGAAATGGTAATTCGCAACCGTTAGCAGGGCCGCGGTTGTATATAGCCAGCGAAACCGGATTGTGGGAAGAGACGGGTGCTCTACTTATGCTCGTCATAGATGTAAAGCGCATCGATCTCGCCGCTCATCATGTCAATCGATGCTCGTTTCCTCCTCGAATCAAGCCGTCCAGATGCTACAAACTCCCAGAATGCACGGTGTTTGGCTCCGTTGAGGGAGAGGTCCAATTCTGCCGCAGATGCCCGCCTTCCGCAGGATTTCGCCAGTGAACAGCTTGAGATGGAGATGAAGAGTGTTGTCGCTGCGAATTGGTGTCTATCCGCTTGTTGTAAGCTACAGGTCTGCTCTCAGAAGAACCCCCTGGTCAACGCCTCATGGCACCCGCACAGAATGAGTCCTGGAATGTCCAGGAAAAGGATGCTAAGCGGGCCATCGCCGAAGATACATATGATGACTGCCTTTCTTGCAGAGTAACAGGTATGTTTGCAACCTTTGTGCTCTTTTATCAGATCGTCTAACATAGGGCCATTCTAGGGTCTGCCGCATTCGTTGGTCTGGGTGTCTACAGTTACTATACGGGCATGAACAATCTACGCCAGCAGGAGAAGGCAATCATGCAAAGCGCGACCAAATACAAGATGGGTTCTCGACAGCTGGGTATTGCAACTATTTCAGCAACCTTGGTGGGCATGGGGATCTGGAGAGCATTCAATTAAACTGGTATACAATGAACAGTGCTGGATACGACGTGAGGTTGTTACTGCGTTCTAAGATAGATTGTATTTATACGACTCAAAATGAAGAAGAATAACCTCCACCCCGGGTATCGCCCTGCTCAATAACGTCTATATGTTTAAAATAATTTAAGAAACATAAACATAAGAAATAGAAAGAAAAGGAAAGACAGAACATATCAGAAGATGAAGACGAAAAGAAAAACCAGAAAACAGATGCAAGACTCCCACGAAATGCAAAAATGTCGAATCAATCAACCGCTGCGTGACACCGTAAGAATATCAGTTTCGTCCCGTCATCCGACTTCATATTCTTTAGGTGAAACGCCCCCTTTTACTCCCTCCAAACATATCGGACAAGTCAAAAAAATCAGGAACGGCGAGTTTCCTTTTTGAGCCTACCCCGACAGAAGGCTCACGTGTCGACGTACGCTGGTTAGATCGTGTCAAGTTGTTGTGGCGATGCTGCGAGCGGGAGTTGCGAGGGAAAACGGAGAGAACGGGTGCTCCATCGGGAGAATTTTCCGACGGTTGCATGTCGACATCTTGCTCTTGAGGCTGAGGGAACGAAGGCCCAGATGTGAATGTGAAGATGGCTGGCCTGTCGAAGGAGTTGGCTTCTGGCTGTGATGGTGGTGCCGGTTGCTGCTGCTGCTGCGGCTGCTGTTGTTGTTGCGGGGCAACGTGCGCATCGTAAAGAGACGAGGCGGGTTTTGGTGGTGATTGAGAAGCATCTGGCCCAGTTTGTTCCTTGCGGACTGCTGCTGGCGTTGTGCTCCTAGCTCGCTTTTCGGTATCGTCATCATCGCTACCGGGGACCCCGTTGCCATCTAGTCTCTCCGTTGCCCATTGTCGAACCGACCAGCCTTCCCCATCTCCTAAGCCCAAGTTCTCCCTGTCGAGGAACTGCAGCAGATCCTCAATGGCTTCCTGGTAGCCTGCTTGCCTTGCCTGAGATTGTTCGCAAACAGCATTCTTGTAGAGGTTGGTCACGGATAGGGCGGCGGCTTTGAACGACTGTAGGAGTTGCTCGGGGGGCTGAGGACGCGGAGTCGAGCTCGGTAAGGAAGTGTTCAACGATCTCATGGAGTCCATATTGGTAGGTGGCCGTAGCTCCTCCTTTCTTGTGCCTTGAAAGCCGTCCCTCGTTAGTCAGAGCCTGTGATGAGAATGCAGACGCGGAAATCGAAGGGATCGAAAGAAGCAAAAGAGAAATCCAAGTTGTTGAGGAGAGATTACCTATACAAAATCGAAACAACGACCGAAAAACGACCGAACAACGGTCCTGGTAAGTTCTGCAGTGTTGTAAGGCAGAGGGGATGAAGCTGCAGATATGACCGCAGCGTTTCTTTTGCTTTGCGTTTGGCCCGGTAACGTGACCCACCGCGGGGAAACTTGTCTTCCGCTATCTGCTGACTCATGGCTGACTCATACACGCCGCGCGCCACGCCCACCAATCAGCACGCGTGTAGGCCGCGCTTCCGCCGACGAAACTCCCAATTGCCATCCCGTGGATCGCGGTCTTCGAACTTGTCCATCTTTCCTCCTCAATTGTCAGCTCGGATCTCTGCTGTTCGAGGTATTTTGCGCTTGCCTAGTCAGACCCTATACCTAGGGACATCAATTGCTCCTTGTTTCATTCTTCTTTCTCTTGTCCTAGATCTTTCCTATTGTGTACATCCTATACTTGTCCGCGTTCCCCCCCCCCCCCCGGGAGCCTTCGTCGAGTCGTTAATCGAATCGACCAGAGACTTGCGCTTTCGTGCGCGGAGGACGGAAATGGTTGCGCCATCGAAATCCCTAGATCCTCAGTCGGACGCGCCATCTCAGGCGGATACCCCCATGACCGATGCAAATGAAGAAGTCACGTCGGTGCCCGTGGACAGCACCGACGCGCAGATGACGGTGAGTGGTGTCGAATTTACTGCTCTGTTGCACCTATTCCAGACTGCGCGCATCAAATTCCCTTGCCTCAGCAGATTTTATAAAATATTCTTGAAATTTCCATCCTATTTTAGGGCTACCAGGATAATCCACAGCATACAGTAATAGTGTGGCTGGATTGACAATTATTCATGGACTAAATGGCTAACTTTTGACTACTCAGGATGATAACAGTGTTGCAGGCGACACGACTGTGGATAGCAGGAAGCGAAGATCTGCAGAATCTAACCAACGAAAAAGCACCTTGGGCAAAAAGCATGGTCGTCTGGATGAGTCTAAGGTAAGTTGGCGCATAATATTCATCGATTTACTTTCTGCCAGATACTTACGGTGTTCTCTGTTTATAGGAAAGTGACTCTATTCGACGGTTCCGCTACCTGCTTGGACTGACCGATTTGTTCCGCCACTTCATTGAAACGAATCCGAATCCCCGAATCAAAGAAATCATTTCCGAAATTGACCGACAAAATGCAGAGGATGAAGTCAAAGCTAAGAAGAAGGGTACTTCCCGGTCAGGTGGCGCGGGTAACGAAAGACGCCGCAGAACGGAGCAGGAGGAGGATGCTGAATTGTTGAAGGACGAGAGTGGAGAACAAACCGGTACTATTTTTCGGGAAACCCCTCCATTCATTAACGGTGAAATGCGTGATTATCAAATTGCGGGTTTGAACTGGCTCGTTTCTCTTCATGAAAATGGTATCTCGGGCATTTTGGCAGATGAAATGGGTCTGGGTAAGACTCTACAGACTATCTCCTTCCTTGGGTATCTGCGCTATGTCTGCGATATCCCTGGGCCTCATCTTGTTGCTGTGCCCAAATCGACTCTGGACAACTGGAAGAGAGAGTTTGGGAAATGGACTCCTGATGTTAGGGTTCTGGTCCTCCAGGGTGACAAGGACGAACGTCAGCGATTGATCAACGAAGAGCTTCTTGAAGAGAATTTCGACGTTTGCATTACCAGTTACGAAATGGTTCTACGGGAGAAGACACACCTTAAGAAGTTTGCGTGGGAGTATATTGTCATCGACGAGGCCCATCGGATCAAGAACGAGGAATCGTCCTTGGCTCAGATCATCCGTGTCTTCAACTCACGCAATCGCCTGCTGATTACCGGTACCCCGCTTCAGAACAACCTTCATGAGCTCTGGGCCCTTCTGAATTTCCTTTTGCCGGATGTGTTCGGTGACTCGGAAGCCTTCGACCAATGGTTTTCAACTCAAGATTCTGACCAAGACACTGTGGTGCAGCAACTCCACCGAGTTTTGCGGCCCTTCTTGTTGCGACGTGTAAAGAGCGATGTCGAAAAGAGTCTGCTTCCCAAAAAGGAGATCAATTTGTACGTGCCCATGTCTGAAATGCAGGTGAAGTGGTATCAGAAGATTCTCGAAAAAGATATCGATGCAGTGAACGGCGCCGCAGGGAAGCGCGAATCGAAGACGCGTTTGTTGAACATTGTGATGCAGCTCCGCAAATGCTGCAACCATCCATACCTTTTCGAAGGTGCTGAGCCTGGCCCGCCATACACTACCGATGAGCATCTTATCTACAACTCGGGGAAAATGGTGATCCTTGACAAGATCCTGACACGCATGCAGAAGCAAGGAAGCCGGGTACTCATCTTCTCTCAGATGAGTCGTGTTCTCGATATTTTGGAAGACTACTGTGTCTTCAGGGATTACAACTACTGCCGTATTGATGGTACAACGGCTCACGAGGATCGTATTGCCGCGATTGACGATTACAACAAGCCTGGATCTGACAAATTCGTCTTCCTTCTCACGACAAGAGCCGGAGGTCTCGGTATCAACCTGACTTCTGCAGATATCGTGGTCCTTTATGATAGTGACTGGAATCCCCAAGCTGATCTTCAAGCCATGGACCGTGCTCACCGTATTGGCCAAACGAAACAAGTGGTGGCGTTCCGTTTCGTTACGGAAAAGGCTATTGAAGAGAAAGTCCTGGAGCGAGCGGCACAAAAGCTGCGGCTTGACCAGCTGGTCATCCAACAAGGTCGCGCCCAGCAGCAAGCTAAGAACGCCGCTTCGAAGGATGAACTGCTTGGTATGATTCAGCATGGAGCCGCCAGCGTATTTGGTCAAGACAACAGCACCATTTCGTCTGAAAAACAAATTTCGGAAGATGATATCGATGCAATTTTGCGCAAGGGTGAAGAGCGAACTGCAGAGTTAAACAAGAAGTATGAAAAGTTGGGTATCGACGACCTTCAGAAGTTCAGCTCTGAGAGCGCATATGAGTGGAATGGTCAAGACTTCACCGAGCGCAAGAAGGACATTGGAATTAACTGGATTAACCCGGCGAAGCGTGAACGAAAGGAGCAGTTCTACTCCATCGATAAATACTACCGCCAGGCCTTGGCCACTGGTGGCAGGACGGCTGATCCTAAGCCCAAGGTTCCCCGCGCACCCAAGCAGATCGCTGTTCATGACTGGCAGTTTTTTCCGCCTGGTCTGCAGGAGCTTCAGGAGAAAGAAACAGCCTATTTCCACAAGGAGATTGGCTACAAGGCTCAACTTCCAGATGGCCCCGAAGAGGAGCTCAGTGAACGCGAGGCCGAACGTGATCTGGAGCAACAGGAGATCGACAACGCCACACCCTTGACGGAAGATGAGCAAGCCAAGAAGGCCAAGATGTCCGAAGAAGGCTTTTCGACCTGGAACCGTCGGGACTTCCAGCAATTCATCAACGGATCGGCCAAGTTTGGACGCAATGACTATGATGGTATTGCCACCGAGGTTGACAGCAAGGATGCGGACGAGGTCGAAGAGTACGCGGATGTTTTCTGGAAGCGTTACACCGAGATCCAAGACTATCCCAAGTATCTCCGTGTCATCGACCAAGGTGAAGAGAAACTCAGGAAGATGGGTCACCAGCGCAAGATGCTCCGCAAGAAGATCGAGATGTACCGTGTTCCTCTACAGCAACTTAAGATCAACTACACTGTCTCCACGACAAACAAGAAGGTCTACACCGAAGAGGAAGATCGGTTCCTTTTGGTGATGCTCGACCGATATGGTGTCGATGGTGAGGGTCTTTATGAGAAAATCCGTGACGAAATTCGCGAGTCGCCCCTCTTCCGCTTTGACTGGTTTTTCCTGAGCCGGACGCCAGTGGAAATTGGGCGTAGGTGCACAACGCTTCTCAACACTGTTGCCAAAGAGTTTGAGCCTGGGGATGGGAAGGCCAATGGAGAAGCTGGTAAAGGTCGTGGACGTGGGCGTGATGATGAAGATGAAGAGAATGAGGAGGAGGCTCCTGCTAAGAAGAAGACTAAGAATGGCGCCGTGGTATGTGACCAGGTCACCTCTCTTGGATGATATCCGCTAACGTACAATCACAGCAGAACAAGCAGGTCAAAGCCGTCAAGGGCGGCAGCAAGTCCAACTCTGCCTCGACATCACGGGCGGCCAGTATTTCCTCCAACACGGCGCCCAAGAGCAAGAGTCGCAAGAAGTAAAATCTATAAACCGAGTCTGTTAGCGTTTGATCGTTCTGCAGGTATGGTGATGCATTTGGCCTGGAAGGGTCTGTTGGGTTACGTTTTATCCTGGACTGGCGTTGAATAGATAGTTGCCTTTTTTTTTTTTCGTTTCGTGTAATACCATAACTTATTGGATTGTGATAACAAAAATGTACCAAAGGGAATGGTAATTCGGTATTTAGTAAACTACTTGTTAAAAAATGTGCCATCGTCACTTCGTCGAAGTTCGTGTTTTCCATCGTCTATAGACATCTTATCTTACAAAACGCTATGCTACAACCAATGCCATCATTGAGTTTAAATTCGAATCACCCTTGTTGCGGTATTTTACTCACTGCAAGTGGAGTCCGTAGGAACTTCTCCATCAATAGCGCCGCAGCGACGCTGACGTTGAGACTGTCAACCCGAGCGGGATCAGACTCAACGCCCGAATCGCCAACAAATCGTGATCCCGGGATGCTCAAGATAGCATTTGCATGGGATAAGAAATGACGACCCAATCCGCTGCTCTCACTCCCCATCATGATCACGCTGGGACCTTGAGTCAAAGGATTGCCACCACTAGTAGGGTCTGCTTCGTGTTGGCTCTCAAGCGTAGAGCCAGGACCAGGAGCATCTGCCGCATAGAAACGCCATCCATTTGCCTTGGACTGCTGAATGAATGCTCTCTCGTTGCTGACTTCGAGGAGAGTCATGTTTTCAGAAGCTCCAGCGGAAGCCTTGATCGTCACGTCGGACAAAGGTGCTGAGTTTCGGCCAGCGAAAACGACCGCATCGATGCCCAGGTAATATGCAGAACGGATGATTGCGCCGAGATTCCCTTGGTCAACAATCCCGTCTAAGAGCAAGGTGACAGGATATCGTCGGCGTTGTTGTTGGAGCGGTTGGTGGATCACGATGCGGTTACTTGTACCATTGATTAATGCTTCCTCCCGCGATTGGGAGCCCAGTTCCACGCGGAAAGAATCTTCTTCTGGAGATGGAACGGGCGCGAGGCTCTGCACGGGTAGTCTTGGTAAAGGCGACACCTCGAGAACACAGCCGTTGTGGGGTCGTCCGGAGCTCATCTTGTCAAGCAGACGATCCCATTCTGCAAACGCCAGCTTCACCGGAATGTTCTTCACTAAAGCGAGTTTGCGTAGCGTAAGCTTCGCCGGGCCCAATTCTTCCCCCTTGTTTTGATATATATATAGCTTGTAAATTTTCCGCCGGCTGCAACGTAGTGTCGATTCGACAGCGTTGGTTCCGTAAATGAACTCCGACGCAGGCGTGGTATAGGGTATCGATTTGGGTACAAAAACGTGATCCTTTACCCGTTCCGGCATTTTCTCTGACCATTTGTGTCTCGGCTCGCGCTTCTTGGCTCTGCTGAGCCTCTTTAGAGTTTCGTCCTTGTCCTCTCTTCCACGCTTCATCCAGCTCGAATGTTGCCGTTCGCCGGGCGTTTCGCGGAAGTTCCCTGATCGGACAAATTCATCCACATCGAATCGTGTATTCCTGTGGTCGTCATATTCCGTGCTATTCCGTGGCCATGAGCCTTTTTGCCCGTTGGGGGAACTATTGTCATTTGTAGGGTTTCGCGACGAAGGAGAATCGTCTAGTCCGCGGGATTTGCGAATGCCACGGCCGATGGCGGAGTTGAGAGATGCATGTCGGACAGTGGTCAACCGGGCAGACGAGACGTTCGATGGCCGGGCACACACTCTAAGAGAACCAAGAGAGGCGTGTATAGACATAGCGAGTAGATACAGCCACAACAGTTTAATATATTGATATTCAATCCGAAGTCTCTGCTGCAAATGATCGCCGATAAGATAAGCGGGGGAATAATCTTCCGGCGCGATTCGCGTCACTGCGCGTCTATAGCAAGCAATATTACCTGATAGGAGTTGGGCGTGGCTAACTTTCACCAGGGAAACAGTCTCCCTCGTTCTTCTCTTCGTTGCTTCTTGCCATCGCTTGCTTAAAACGCCCTACGATGATTCCTCTTCGCTAAACAGAATGCCCGCAATTGACAGTCCTTTCGCTACCTGTTTCGACAACTCCAACCCTACTGAATAGCTCTCGACATTCATTCCTGTTCAAGCATGGATTGGAATTTCCAGCTCGACCCCAACGATGACCTTGTAGCGGATCTTCTTTCCCAGTTCAATGCGGCTAGCGCGCAAGCCGAAGCGGAGCAACCGGCCGCAGAGAGCTCACACGGAGTCCAGCCCGACAACTCTCAGCTTACCGGCTCTCAAGTCCTGCCTGCCAATCAACTTCAGGAAACACTACGATTGGCTGTAACGACAGAAGGTGAGCAGCCGTCAGGGTCGAAGTTAGCGGCAGTGGAGATCCCGGCGATGGTGAATGGGGAGGAGTATGAAACACTTCCGGGGCATTCAGCCGTCCGGTATATCATCAGTGAGGAGCAGGACGCCGGCGGAGATATTGTATACAGCTTGCGGATGTGGAGCAGCGAGTTGCAAACAGTAAGGGCCGGGTTATTCTCTTATACTTGATACCCAAGATACTAAAGCCTTTCCCTTTAAAGGTCAACTTGGCACAGCTCCAAAACCTCCAAAATGGACCAGAAGCCCTCGAACGCTTCGAGTCGTCGGATCGAGACTCGCAAATCACGATTCCTTCAGATGAAGACTACGACATTACCGAATCCCGGTCAGTCAATGCCAGACGGTCGACACGCGCGACTAAATCCCGCCGTCAGTTCTTTGTTGGCGTTAGCAGTGACGATGACAGGGGTATTATGAGCTCATCTAGTGACGACGTGATTGTTTCTTCTGCGACAACTTCTAGAGCAAGACGGTTGCGGACGGGCGTCGTCCGACGCAAAGGTTCAAGGCAAAACACGCGGCAATCATCTAGGATATCCGATTTCTTTGACTCCGACGGTGAGCCAAAGTCGAAAGGCACCAGATTCTCGACGCGTGAAAGAAGGACAGTGCGAAGCAACTTGCGCGAAAGACTTGAAGATGATATTTCCGAAAATGAGATTAGGGCAAAGAAGAAATACGTCGGTGCCAAGGAGGTTTTTCATGCAGTCCCACGAGGTGATCCATTTAGATATCGCCATCTTAGCACTTGCGATGTCTGCGGTATCTCTGGTAATAATGATGAGAAAGGCCCGCTGGTCTTTTGTCAAGGCTGTACCTTCTCCTACCATCAAGTTTGTCTAGGGCCACGGGGGAATAGAGACCATCTCGTTACCAAAGTTGCAGACAATCATTTCGTTCTTCAGTGTCGTCATTGCCTGGATGTCGTCCATGCCAAAGATCGTTTATCTCCGCGTCTAGGTCACTGCAACGTGTGCAACAAGAAGGGATTAATGTCCAAGCCTCTCAGGGAGCGCTTGTCGCCTAAGCAAGAACAAAAGCTTCGGCAAGAGAATGACGGAAAAGATCCGATCACCTCTGTCGACATGGCGCGCATCGACAACCTCCATAATCTCCTCTTCCGATGTTCTGGCTGTCGTAGGGCCTACCATCTGGACCATCTACCTCCGTTGTCTAATGATGATCGTGAAGACGTTGCGACTTCACGCTTCCAGCAATATTCGTCGCGTTGGCAATGTCTCGATTGTATATCGGCTCCAGATGAAATTGCTGCCATGGTCGCCTGGCGGCCAGTTCATCCCGATATCACCGACCGTGCAGCGAGTAAGCTGGCTGAAGACAAGAAAGAGTATCTCATTAAGTGGCGGAACAAGTCATATCACCACACTACATGGATGCCCGGCACTTGGGTGTGGGGAGTCGCAAAACATGCTATGCGACGAGCGTTCTTAAAGTCAGACAAAGACATAAATCCGCAAAAGTCCGCCGAAGAGGCAATCCCGGAAGATTTCTTGCGTGTCGATATCATTTTCGACGTCCGGTACTCTGAGAAGCCACAGGATCGCAGCGAAGAAGCCGACCTTGCACGAATCGACAAGGTCCAGGAGGCATACGTGAAATTTAAGGGCCTACCATACGAGGAGACAGTATGGGAAACGCCCCCTGAGGCTGGTTCTGAGAGATGGACTGACTTTAAGACTGCTTATGAGGATTGGGTGCGGCGCGATTATATTCACACGCCTAGTCAGGATGTCCTTAAGAAGCGCCTCACCTATGTTCGGAAGCAGAATTTCAAAACGGTCGTCCGCGATACTCAACCAGAATCGATGGTCGGTGGTGAGATTATGGACTACCAGAAGGATGGCCTTAATTGGTTGTACTACATGTGGTTCAAGCAGCAAAACGCCATTCTGGCTGATGAGATGGGTCTCGGGAAGACTATCCAGGTTATCGGTTTCTTTGCGACTCTCATTCAGTACCACAGATGCTGGCCTTTCCTTGTTGTCGTTCCGAACGCGACTTGTCCCAACTGGCGCAAGGAAATCAAAAAATGGGTCCCTTCTATTCGAGTCGTCACGTACTATGGGTCTGCTTTCTCTCGCAGATTGGCCCAGGACTATGAAATGTTTGGCGAAGAAGGCTCTGGTCTCCGGTGTCATGTTGTTGTAACGTCGTATGAAGCAATGGTGGACGATACTTCTCGGAAGACGCTGTTGAGAATCCCTTGGGCAGGACTTGTAGTTGATGAAGGACAGCGCTTGAAAAACGACAGGAGCCAGCTCTACGAAGGTCTTTTCGAAATCAAGTTCCCATTCAAGGTTCTCCTTACGGGCACGCCTCTTCAGAACAACGCGCGAGAACTCTTCAACCTGCTTCAATTTTGTGATCCTAGCATCAAAGCGGAAGATATGGAGGCTGAGTACGGAGTGCTATCGAAAGATAATATCCCGCAGTTGCATGAAATGATCCGACCTTTCTTTCTGCGTAGGACCAAAGCACAAGTGTTGAACTTCCTTCCTCCCATTGCGAACATCATCGTTCCTGTGTCGATGTCTGTTGTGCAGAAGAAGCTTTATAAGTCGATTCTGGCGAAGAACCCTCAGTTGATTGAAACTATTTTCCAACGGAAAGATAACCAGACAGGCGTGAAGCAGGTGGAGCGCAAGAACTTGAACAATATCCTGTTGCAGTTGAGGAAATGTCTTTGCCATCCATTCCTGTACAGCAAGGCCATTGAAGAGCGTACCCCTGATGTTACTGCGTCCCATCGGCACTTAATTGAGGCAGCCGGGAAGCTTCAGTTACTTCAACTGATGCTACCCAAGCTGCAGCAGCGCGGACACCGGGTGTTGATTTTCAGTCAGTTCCTTGAGCATCTCGATATCATAGAAGATTTCCTCGGTGGACTGGGCATGTTGTACCATCGTCTCGATGGACGGATGCCGGCAATGGAGAAGCAAAAACGGATTGACGAGTTCAACGCGAAAGGGTCACCGTACTTTGCTTTCCTCTTGTCGACTAGATCCGGAGGCGTTGGTATTAACTTGGCCACTGCGGATACCGTGATAATCATGGATCCGGATTTCAACCCTCACCAGGATATGCAAGCATCATCGCGTGCTCATCGGATTGGGCAGAAGAACAAGGTGCTTGTGTTCCAGTTGATGACGCGCGGTAGTGCGGAAGAGAAGATCATACAGATCGGTAAAAAGAAAATGGTCTTGGATCATGTGTTGATCGACCGGATGATTGCCGAAGAAGATGATGGCCGCGATCTAGAATCTATTCTACGACATGGCGCTCAGGCGCTTTTTGATGACGATGACTCCAGCGACATCCACTATGACTCGGAATCCGTCGATAAGCTCCTCGATCGCAGTCAGGCCGAACAGACCAAGACGCCTGACGCAAGCAGTACCGAGGACCCGTTCAGTTTCGCACGCGTATGGGCCAATGAAAACCAGAATTTTGATGGGCAGCTAGGCGACGTGGTGGATGAGGGACCGATCAACTCGAGCGTCTGGGAGAAGATTTTGAAGGAGCGGGAGCAGGCGGCAAAGGAAGAGGCCAAAGCGAAAGCAGAGAATTTTGGTCGTGGGAAACGCAAGCGGACGGCAGTTGACTATAGTCATGCCGCAGAAATCTCACCAGCCAAGCCTCGCCGGCAAGATGAGGATAGTGATGTCGAATTCCAAGCGGGCAATCTTGACGTGCCGGAGTCGGATTCGGATTCGAATCCAGGGATGGTGTCGGATGATCTAGAGCCGGCTACGAAGAAAACCAAGAGTAATTCTCCTTTTCCTGTTAATAGTGAAAGACGAGGCTAGGTACTGACGAAAATGGCAGTGGCACCATTTGAACATATCGACCTTCCAAGTCCTGAACCCCCGTCAGCCCCAGGCCCTGTAACGGAAAATATTCTCGTCTGTTACGCTTGCAACCGAAGCCACCCCCCAGGTCAGTGCCGTTTGAAATCGGCCGGGGTTGAGCATTGCCCCCTTTGTGGACTTGCACACTACGGTGTTAGACGGACCTGTCCGCATTTCCGGTCCGAGGTGCAACTTTCGCGCATGCTCGAGGCACTGAAGAATTCCACAGAAGATCGTGAGATTCGAAGCCTGGCACGAAGTTACGTGGGTGGTATCAAGGGAGATCTGGCCCGTCGGCGGAGGAGCCTGAATCCGAACCCAACCCCGACCCTGACCCCAGGAGGTAAACTTGCTGCTCCCTGTGCTCTCAATGACCATAAAAAGAATAGCATTCATAGAACGGCAGCTCCATTTCCGGTCCCTGGTGGACCTGGACCTGCTCCTGGACCTGGTGTCAGTTCTGGCGTCGGCCCGGGGCCGCCGCCCGCGATCGATTTGACTGGCGACAGTGAAACTAATAATACAGCTATGGGATCTATGCCCAACGGCCCTTCATGGCGAAGTACTTTCAAAACTTGGTTGAATGGACAAGAGTAATGCATTTGATGCATTTGACGATTGACATGGACGTTATGATCGAATTTTGTAAGGATCATCGTGATCTACTCTGTAGCATAGCTATTGTATTAATTATGTATCCTACAGCTTATCAGTTAGATGATTATTGTCTACCGTAACATTGTACAGGGAAAACGTGGCATCGCGGGTGACAAGAGCGATATATCAATGTAGGGCTAAGATCATTGGAATGTAATCAGCCTGAATTTTTTTTGTTCGCTCTTTCTTTTCTTTTTCTCTAAGTATAATCCACGCAAGTAAGAATAGATATGTAGAATCCGGGGGTGATTGATGAATGTTTGCTGCAGGCTGCCGAAGTGGTACTTGTTGAAAACAAAAAAGAAATCGAAGCAAACAGCGCTACAGAAAACGCATGATTTGTTTTTCTTTTTCTTTTGATAGTGGATTGGAGTTGGTCTGAGGGGTATCTTTTATATTCACTATTTTCTCTTCTATCTTTGCTCTTCTCTTCTTTAACTCTGCCTCTAAAGTACATCCTCTCCATCTCTCTTCTTATTTGTTTCTGTATTGTATATCATTATACCTGCATTTATTCCTCGTTCTTGTCATCTTTATCCTTCTCCTTCGCTCAGTGAATGTCGTACTCTTTTTACGTACTCTGACTCCCTGGGAGCGGCATTCACCATCCTTCTTCCCCCTCCAGCCTCCTCTTCGCTACACATTTCTTTCTTTCTTTTTCTCTTCTTTATTCCCTCCTATAATCTCTTGCCCTTCTCCGTATTTTCGTCTTTTCTGTTCTATTCGTATACTCTTTTCTTGACTTTGCACGAGGCGTTTCGCCATCTCTAAGAAAGCAAAACCCTCCTAAGGCAAAAAGCAACAAAAATCTCCCCTCTGAGAAACTTATCCTACAAAATGACCTCTCCTCTCCGTCCTCAGTTTTTTTGCACGCGTCCTAATGGCACTGTAAGCCCCTTGATCGCCGTGGATGAACTACCCTCACACATCTCCATCCGCGGCGTCCCGCGAGCCCTGTCCCCCAACGACACACAGGGCATGACCAGTCTGGGAACCGTCAACGCGCGGAACCAGACCTACGTCATTGACGGTGTTCCGACTGGCCCCATGCGAGCTTCGGCTGGAAATTCCGCCGCAGCTATTGCTGGTGGTGCTGGTGCTCGTTCTCGCGACTACGAGTTGCAGACTTCGCTTGTGCGGATCCTTTCTGATGAGAGCATTCCTGCCAACCAGCGTTTGGCGTTGCATGCTTCGATTCAGCAGGCTTTGGCTCCACAGTGGCCAGCTGGGGCTGCTGGGAATCCGTCAACTCAGACTGCGGCTGCGGGCAATTGGTTGGTTCCTGCTGGTGGTAGTGGTGGGAGAGCGGGAGGCCCTAAGCATGTTAGTCTATCCTAATTATCTTGGAAAGATTCAGCAGGCTGATTTTCTTTACAGGGTCCAAATCTTAACGCAAAAAAAGAATACTGCTCTTATTGGATTCGCCACGGGGAATGTGATTATCAACAGCAGGGTAAGTACTAGCCACTTCCAAATGAAAAAAAAAAAAAAAAAACGCTAAACGAAAACTAGGCTGTCTTTACAAGCATGAAATGCCCACGGATCTTTCTATGCTGGAGAAACTCGGTCTTCGTGACATCCCACGATGGTACCGTGAGAAGTACGGCGTCCCCAGTATCCTTCCTGGGGGTGCCAACGCTCGTGCCAGTGCCAATAACAGCCAGAACTGGAGAGAGGACGCTGCAGACAGTGGCACGGTCAAGACTATCCAGTATCCGATTCGTCTGCGGTACAACGGAACCACTACTCCTTCGTCAGATACAGAGAAAGCTTCCAAGCAGAAAGCGACCAGCTACGCTCCTACTATTCAGCAGAGTAATGGAAACGGGACGGCCGTATTTCCCGGAAACCCTCGTGCCAGCTACCCTGCTATGAATCCACCCAGGGCTCCTGGCTCTCAGAGGCATGGATCAAGGAATGCCACCAGCCATAGCATGGGTGAGCCCGGTACCAGAAAGATTGATCTTCTGTCTTTCGATCCCCTTCCAGACTATCCGTCTCTTGACTCCTTGCACGGAGGCATGAATGGTGTGACTTATCCCGCTATGGGCCCTGGTAACAACGCCAATAATACCAACACCAAGACCCCCGATGAGGCTCATCGCGAAGGAATGGTTCGCAACCTCCAATCCCTCATGCCAAACTCCCCAGACTACCCGCCCAACCCCTTCAGCCCGAACCCAACCCAACAACGCTCCAAGAGAACGCAAAAAGGTCGTCGTCTGTATCAACCTCGTTCCCAGATTGTTGTCCCCGGTGACGATCAGGAAATACGTGACCAAGCTTCCTTCAGGAACACGCAGCACGGTAACACTACATATTCCAGCGCCGCTTCCGTAGCTTCTAAAGGAACGAACGGATCCCAGGTCACGAGCCCTATGGGCGTCTTGGGCAGCTCTGGCCCTCCCACTCGCGTGGCCTCTCCATCTACCCATTCGCCGACCTCGTTATCTTCTCAGTCGAGTCCTCAAGCGTTCTATAACAAGAACAAGGACAGAGTCATGCCAGGCGCTATTGGGAGCAAGAAGGGCTACCACCGGAAGAAGTCTGCGAATGCGAACTCCTCTGAAGAAGATCTATTTGATTTTGGTGTTGAGTCTGGGAATGGACATGGACATGGAAAGTAGCCATATCCGTTTGTTTGATTTTCTCTTTCCTTTACACTTTTATTCTTTCTTTTGTTTCTTGTTTCAATCATGTCGGACGCGAAGACCACTTGGCTTTTGATACAACGAAATGGTGGAAAACATACGGTTAAATATACCTGACCTCTGAGGATGGTCACTTATTACGACTCGACGGCCAAGTGGTTTTTGTTCTTTTACTTTTTGTTTGTCTTATCGTTTTAACGTTTTTGTTGTGTCTGTTGTTGGATGACCGGGTTGAATATCTCCTCACTTCACCATTGGACATCGTTCGCCTACTTTATCTATAGTGGAACATGTGACGTTGGCCTAGGTTGTCAGAAGGTTTGGGTGACTTATGGGTACAAGCAAGGGACATGGCTATTGTTGCGACAAAATGGCCGAGAACCGGACTGGATCAGACTGGAGTGGCTTTGGCGGTTGGACTTTTCTTCAAAACGAGAGAGAGAGTGCTGAGTTTTCGTGGTTATTCTGTGGATATCTTGCTAGGGTTATGTGTGTGTACTATAACAGGAGGGGTATTTTATATCATTATAGGGCATGACGGTTGGAGAGCAGGAACACGGAATGCAGGTATGATGATCCATACGATACGCATAATTCCCCCAAAGTAGGAAATAAGGTAACCGGAAAATATAATACATTGGAATAGTCTAAATACCCCTTTGAACATGCGCCCGTTTTAAACACTTGTTTTTAACATAAAACATACAGTGCATCCATCATGTCTTCAACATTCAGCGTAATTTCTTTGCCCTACCGCCAACCTTCACAGCAACCTTCTCCCGTTCATTCGACGCCTGCGCCCTCAAAGCCGGGTTCAACTCAGGCAGTGTCCTTGCTGCCTCCGCAAAAACAGCACTCCCGTCGACAATCTGCCTCTTCTCTTCCGAGCGTTCCCGCTCCGCCCGTCTCGCCTCCAATTGCTTCTTCCTTTGTTCAGTCATGATCCACTCCTTGGGGAAGCGCAGCTGCCGCTTGGGCTTATGGTGCCGGAGATCAAGAGGGACCTCAGCGAACGAATCGCCCTCCTTAGCTTCCTTGACGAGATTGTTGACTACGTCACCTAGATAACGCTTGTTCTGGGCGCGGGTGTTGAAGCGTTCGCAGGACATGCGGACGATGTCGGTGTCAGGGTTGTAGCGCGGGCCGACGAGTTTGAGGAAAGTTTGGCGCTGGGCTTCGGTGAGGTATTTGGGGGTGAGGTCCTTTGTAGAGAGTTCGACGACCACCTTGGGTTCGGCGGGGTGTTGTTCACCCATGTATGTTGTGTAGCGAAAGCGGAGGATGTGAGTTTCGGGAGGGAGGGTGAAGGGCTTTGCGAGGTCTGTAGTAGATTAGCATTGGTATGCAATTGGGAAATAGGGAGAGGCATACGGCTCAACAGAGGCATGTCCCATGCTGCAATGCGTGCGTATTCTCTGATCTCGCGGTGCAATTCAACTTCCGCATGGGCCATGGAGGTAATTTCATCGTCGTTGAACGCCTCATCGCCATCCTCGACGAGAGCAAATTCATCGCCATCGTCCTCCGCCCAGAAACCCCGTCTCCTCTCAGGTTCGTCATTGAATCGCATTGGTTCCTCCCGTTCCACCTGGTTCGCCAGATTGTCAATTTCAGCAAATGCGGCCGCACGCTTCTGCGGATCATTGAACTCCTCCACGATCCGACGGTTCTCCGCATCGAATTGCTCTTTCTCCTCGGGGGCCATCATGTCATACATCGACCGCTCCTCTTTACTCAACAGGTCTGGCGAGTATTCCGGCATGGCGGCGTAGTCTTCGGGTTTCCGTGCCTTTGGGGGAGGAGGGACCGGAGGATCCTCGGGCATGTATCTGAATGGCGTGAGGGAGAATGAACGCGAGGACGTGGCGAGTGGGCCTCTCCGGGCCAGGAAGAAGGCCGGACGGCCTAGAGACCTTGCGACGGAGGCCATTGCAGGTGTAGTGGAGTGTGTGGGATTCCTGTGCTTGCGCCGGACGGTTTTCGATGGACTTTCGGAGGATGTTTTTTGGGTCTTGGCGGCGGAGGGGCGCTAAACCGGATTGGGGCGAGTTCCAACATCGTCAAGTACTACGGACGACTGCTAGCTTACTGTCCGGTATCATCACCAGTGATTTATTCCTCTTGCTGCATTTTTCCGATTTGCCCATATATGAGGGTGTAATATGCTCCGGCTTGAACGAGGTCGTGGTTAACTTCCTCGCCAATCGAAGGTTTCCGATCCCCGCGGCCATTCGTCTATAAGATTTACAAGATTCCAGCTCAGAATTCAGTTATGAAGCTGTGCTTTGTAACTGTGGGAGCTACGGCTTCCTTCGAGCTACTCCTCCAATCTGTTTTCGACGAGACATTCCTGAGCGCATTGAAGCAACACGGGTACACACATCTACTCGTTCAATACGGCAAAGATGGCCAGGCCATCTGCGAGAATTTCACCAAGAAAAACCCGGAAGGAAGTGTAGCTCGTCATGGAATTGAGATTGCCGGATTCGACTTCAATCAGGCGGGAATTAGTGGAGAGATGCGTCTGGCGCAGGCGAATGCTGAATTCGATCAGGAAGGCGGGATGATTATCAGTCACGCAGGCACGACGATTCCTTGTTGATAAGGGGGTGTATTAGGAGAGTGCTAATTGAACACTAGGGTCAGGAAGTATCCTCGAAGCAATGCGCCTGGGTGTTCCGCTCGTGGTGGTCCCAAATCCTTCGCTCAAGGATAACCATCAAAAAGAACTGGCAAACGAGCTACAAAAGCAAGGCTATGTGGTAGCCAGCAATGTCAAGTACGTCTTTCTCAGCAAATGCAAATGACACAATTGACTAATACTTTGTCAGTGAAATATGCGAAGCTATAAGCGAAGCAGAAGCCCTGCGTTCTCATATGTTGAGATGGCCGCCGGTTCGTGGGCGAAACCAACGACAACCGACGCTGGAACAGGTCATGTCTGATGAGCTTGGGTTTGTGGATTGATTTCTACGGTTTGAGGCTACATTGGTTTGGGTTGGAAGTATAGGACTTGAGTCACGCCGGACTGGGTATATTCATCACGAATGGCACAATACAGTGTAGGTTGGGTGTTACTGCAGCGAAGATATGACAGGACCATTGCCATCTGTCTTATTCTTTTGATGATTTTGGAGCACGGAATCAGTTATGGTTACTTGTCCCGCGCCAAGAGGCTCCTTATTGCTACCAAAGGCATCGTATATAGAAGTAATTGAGTAATGAAAGAATTGAGAATCAATTGGATTCCATTATCATCAATTGATTATATGTACTATCCTCTTAGTGGTAATATGGTCCATACAGAGGATGTATACAAGTGGCCCAAGCTCCGCTATTTGGCTGGAGACGCGAAAGTTGCGGACTGAAGACCCCCTCCGTAAAGTCACCACTTTGCGTCCCCCATTGCACACGCTTTCTGTCCACGACGACAGACTCGACTTTGTATCTCAATTGTCGACATTATCGCCCTTTGTCGGTTCTACGCGTTCAGTGACCCCGGCCGTGGGGCCTTCTCACACAACTAAACAACTCCGTCGGTCACCGAACTTCATATCCGCCTTCCCTCCTCAACCTCCCTCCATCCCCACACAATGGCCGAAGCAACACTTCACAACGCCCCCATCGTCATCGACAATGGCAGCGGCACCATTCGCGCTGGCTTTGCAGGCGAAGAAGTCCCCTCCTGCTACTTCCCATCCTTCGTCGGTCGCCCAAAACACCCCCGGGTCATGGCCGGCGGTCTGGAAGGCGACGTGTTTATCGGAGACCGCGCGCAAGAACTGCGCGGCCTGCTGAAGATCAGATACCCTTTAGAGCACGGCATCGTCACGGACTGGGACGACATGGAGAAAATCTGGCACTACGTCTACGAAAACGAACTCAAGACACTCCCCGAAGAACACCCCGTGCTGCTCACGGAGCCGCCGCTGAATCCGCGCAAGAACCGTGACGCTGCAGCACAGATTATGTTCGAAACGTTTAATGTGCCCGCGCTGTATACTTCTATTCAGGCGGTGCTGTCGCTGTACGCGTCTGGACGGACGACGGGTGTGGTGCTGGATTCGGGAGATGGGGTGTCTCATGCGGTGCCGGTGTTTGAGGGATTCGCAATACCGAATAGTATACGGCGGATTGATGTTGCTGGGCGGGATGTTACGGAGCAATTGCAGTTGCTGCTAAGGAAAAATGGACACGTTCTTCATACCAGTGCTGAGAAGGAGGTGGTGCGGATGATCAAAGAGAAGGTGTGCTATGTTTCGTTGGATCCGAAGCGGGAGGAGAAGGACTGGATGAATAGTTATCACAAGTCGGAGGCGAAGTCGGTGGATTATGCTTTGCCTGATGGATACAAGATTAAGGTACGTTTCACGCTTCCGTTGCCAACATCTTCTAATCATGTCAACAGGTCGGACAAGAGCGTTACCGCGCCCCCGAAATTCTCTTCGACCCCGAACTAATCGGTCTCGAATACCCCGGCGTCCACCAGATCGTCCAAGACGCCATTATCCGGACGGACCTCGACCTGCGGAAATCGCTATACCTCAACATCGTTCTCTCCGGCGGTTCGACCCTCTGCAAGAACTTCCCTGACCGGTTGATGCGTGAGATCAAGAGATTGGCCGTGGAGGACATGAAGATTCGGATTTCTGCGCCTGCAGAACGGAAATATACTACATGGATTGGTGGTGGTATTCTTGCCGGATTGAGCACTTTCAGAAAGGTGAGTCGAGATGCTCTAGGGGTCTGTATAGCCCTGCTAACAAGAAATAGATGTGGGTTAGCGCAGACGAATGGCACGAAGACCCCGAAATCATCCACCGGAAATTCGTCTAAGAACGCTTTACGTCCTGGTGTCAGGAGAAGGAAAACCCACAGAAAAAGTATAAAGACACGAATGATGGTTCTAATGTCTCCCAAATCTCTCTCCTCTCCTTCCATCTACATTACCATCCACAACACTGGCGCTGAACTCTGACCAGCGAGATGTCGAGCAATCCATGACACAGCTATCCGGGGCCTTTTTCTGGAACATGAGCAGCGGCTTTTGATACCCATGAGAGTTAATTCCTTCAATTTATGCGAGTTGAGTTTCCTGAATCGATGTATTATCCAAGCTTTCTTTTTGTTCTATGTTTTATGTCATACGTGTTGCCAAGGCGGGACCTTATGTATAGCAATGGCGTGGGTACAACAAATGCAGTTTCCTACGTATAGACTATACTTGTCTAGCAATAGTTGGTTAGTTTGACAGGAGTGTACATACGAATAGACAGTTAGAATGGAATTTGTAGCTTGCATTCCAATCCTTCGTAACCAATACGTAGACATTGGCCCTGATTGACCTACTCTGCCTCCGACATGACTTGAAGTTTTGCAATGTTGGATTAGGTTCTGAATCACCCCCAGTCGTTTACAGCACATCAGCCGTGGGGTCATGACGATGAATGCTTATTCGAGGCTGGGAAAGTGGGATAAGTCCTTGCTCTACGAACACACGCACAAAGGGTGATGCAGAAAAATGGGATACCTCAAAGAGAAGCCAATAACTATATCCTTTCCTTTCATAACATGTGTTTGCTCGGGGACTAACTACCTGTATGGAAATAGGTCACCTCGATGCCAAGAGAAAACAGGATAACAAGCTTCAACATAAAGGCTAAGCAAATGCAACGATTCACAGAAAAGGAGCACAGAGTATGATTCATGTGCTATTAGTTACTACCTCATGGTTTTGGTTACACTGTCCAACACACATGAGAGCTTAGGTCTACGAGTGATAGTACGGAGAATAAGAATAGTGTGGAACGGATGACTCCGGCAAATACAATGCGCATTTGCTTACTAGCTAGAAAGTAGTAGCTAGTAGTAATATTGTAATGTTAGAATGTTAACTAAGCTAAAGCCAAAACCAAAGATAGCACCCGACCCATAAAAGGGATGGGGTGGGATATGATGCGACAAAATAAATATGCAAAATTGCCCAATGCAAGTTTCAAAGCCTCCTGAACCGATCCTAGAAGGATAGACAAAAGGGGTAATCGAGAAGACAAAACGATAGAACAAATAAATGAAAAGAGAAGGAAATGAAGTAATCAATGCGGAGTGCGCACTGGCCAGCCAAAGGGGTATCAATCAAAATCGACACGCTGGTAAACAGACGGGTTGCGAGGATCAAAGTATCCCTGCGTGGGGAGTTCGAAAAAGTAGTGACTTCGAGTGGTGATTGTGCCCGTTGCTGTTCGTAGGCGTGGTATCGAAGAAGGAATGGAGATTAGAAAGGCGTCTAGGCGATTTGAAGGGAAGGCCGAAAGAAGAGGGGAGAAATCGAAGAACTTTTTTGGTCGTAAACTCGTAACAGTTGAAGGTCGAGTTGGGCACCTGTTGAGGGACGAAATGGCGCAGAGATGACAGGCCTTAAGCCACACCTCTTAACTTGCCCCAGCCCTTTTGCAGACCATGGATGGCCTTGTCGCGGACTTGATCACCCATCGAGAGGGAGCTGCTGCTGGTGCCCGAGCTGCTGCCGGAGAACATGCGACTGAGGGACGACGAGCCAGAAGTGTCGTTGTGGATCATGTTGCCGGCGCCACCACGACCAACGTGGTAGACAGGAGCCACACGACGGAGTTCGCGTTCCAATTCCTCGTCAAAGCTGAACATAGCACGTTCACTGCTGCTGTGGACGTTTCCAGCGCCGCCACGACCGGACTTGAAAGTGCGAGGAACATGCGAGTCCAGACGGGTGAGAGAAGGCGGACCAGAGGCATTACGCGAATCGGTGGTCTTGGTATTCTTCAGGCTGATGACATTGCCAGCACCGCCGCGAGCTGTATGGATGGCCGGCCGGGAGGTATGAGGGACGGAGGGATGAGGTTCAATGACGTGATAATTTGTGGAAGCAGACATTATGAATGATGTCTATGATGACTATTATTATTATTGAACTGAAAGCTCTGTTCTATTTGCTGTATGCAGTTCCAAGCCATCCGAATGTTGTGGTGGTGTTTAGGTAGGAGTTTTGAAGGTCAGGTATGGTGTGTCTCGTTGGTAGCGTCAAAGTATCAATATTAACGAAGGTAGTCAACAGGGACACGATAGAGAAACCTGAAAGATGTTTGCACCGTGAATCAGACCTGGACAACAGCGGGCCCCTCAGGGTTTTATACAAACCAGAGATTCATTGCCAGGCATCGTCCTGTGACGTATGATTGGTCACTGACGTATGGGGTAAGAGGTGGGCCCCTGTGGGACTGCGCTTTTTTTTCTTTTATTATTTTTCATAATTTTGCCTTGCCAAGAACCCACTTGGCGCGCGTTACTGAATACGGCGTAATTGCTGACCGCTGTAATTGGATACCGCAGACAGCCGCCCCCGGATCATCTGACAAACAAGCGCCAATGGGCGTGGTGGCGCTACGTAACAGAAACCCCCGAGAAGACCAATCAGGGAGCGTCAGGGGGGCATGAGTCCCAAAATGGGAAAGACCAACAATTTCCTGGGGGTAATGGAAACTACGCTTTCCACTGGTCACGCGTTGAGTTCATAATTACCTGTAATTTTGCCATACCATAGTACTACTCTGTACTATCCCTGAATAGGATGATGAGAGAATAATGAACATGTGTTGCGAGCCAAGTCCCTTGGCAGGGATAATGCAAATAGTGCAAAGTAATGCCATGGAACTTTTATGGAATATAGGGGAAGGTTGCTGTACCATTGCATCATTGCCCATCGGCAGCACGTTGACCACGCTGTTTTTGGGTTACTATGTGTCAGGGCTGGCGACGTGTTCGGTAGGCCTCATCCGCTGCCTCCTTGGTCCTTACCGAGGGTGTTTTATTTATATAATTCTTCTTCTGTCACGGTACTCATTCTCGGTCTTTGGGGCTGGGGGCTGTTCCTTTTGCCCAGCATGTTTGTCTTCTCGGGCATCTCATAATGCCAACTGTCTGCCATTTTACTACAGGTGATAATTGAGATGCCTCCTGACTACAGCCGCTCTTGGCTGGTAGATCTGGCCTCTTGGCAGGGTGCTCCTAGCCCTGGCAGATCATCATTGCATACTTTTAGTAACAGCCCCGGTCACGAAAGAATTCACTCATTCATCGTCAGGTCATACGGGGTACTCTTCAATCAGTGCACCAAGCCTCGAATATTCTACGTAAGAAGCCCTGACCGACATTCTCAAATGCTGTTGCCATGGTACGTTTGGAACGTTTCAAACCAAACCAAATCAGGGTCCCTGACTCAGCAGTCTGCTGATGAAAAAAATCCTCAGCTACCCCCCACCCAAATACTGTCTCATTATTGGTCCACATGACCGAGCCGGCCATCCGGGCAAATGACCGGCTGTATCCGAAAATGGCAACCGATGACAGCCGAATCGAATCTGTTTCCCCGGATTTTCCTACTTCCCGCAGAATATGTACCCTTCTGCCACTTCGATATTAATGAGGGATATTTTGAAATGCATCTTATAACTCTCTCCTCTTAGCTGCATGAGACCCTCCTTAATTTCCTTGTCGGGGAGGAGACTATGATGACATTGAACACTTCTCCGCGACACTTTCAAACGAATAACAAGGAAATCCGCCATTTCTGCACGGCCGGTCCAGCGCGGACCGTGTCTTCTACTGTTGCATCTGCAAGCCTCGAGGCTTTCGAGAACCATTTGCTAACAGTTACGTACTGTTTTCTGTTGTTTCAGTGATTTCTCGACTCTAGATGCGGTCTGCGACAGGGAGTGTCGTGATGAGGTGATGAATTGAAGGTATTGCATATCCAAAACTAGTATTGTTAAGAGACACAGACCAGGATGTCATTTCGACTCTTACTTGCGCTATTTTGGTGGCTGGTGTCGTCAGGTGCTTTGTTTACATCTGGGCGTTTTTGCCATCACCATATACTTGGTGCTAATTTCGCTATGTAGAGTACAGCTAATGTAGGCAGACATCAAAAATCTTATTACTGCGTGCTCGCATTGATCATCTGCTTCAACTTTGTTCATCAGTTGGAATGAAGGGTGGCTGCGCTTGATCTCGTCAAGAGGACGACAATCCATCAGGCTGCGCCCATGTCTACTACGTATGTTAGGGATGCAGTTTCTGACTGCCTGCGTCAACTGACTCAATCACGACTGTCTCATAAAGTTTAGCCCCTTCGCACTTCGTCGGGCTGCTGTCTGTCTGCCATCGAGTTACTGTCGCTCGAGCTGCACTTCGGGGCAAGATGTGCTATCTGGCATATGACATTGACGTGAACGCCATTTCGCGCATACACACGACTTCGTTTATATGGCCGATAAGTAGTAATCACAAACGTAAAGTAACTACTCGAAAGCGGTGGGTTTAAAGTAGAGGCACGAGTAACTACCAATCTTGCTGAATATATATCCATATCCGTATTCTAAGCAAAATCTATATCATTCCGTTACTATTAGCAACCCCTCATATAAACTATGCACTTGTAGCTCACACTGCCATTGTTTTCAATGAGAGCAGACCAGCTAATCACCCTGATAAGCACATATCCTAGTGTGCTTGTCTGGTATGGCAAATCATGAAGCCCATTCACAATATGCTTTATTTTGCCAACTGAAACCGCCTTCCATTTACGAACCTCCGCCATCAATATTCTCCAACGTCGACCACCAGCTTTCTCTCTTCTCTGGGAATCAGAGAAACATCGCAGATCGTCACATCGTGCTAACGAGCAGTGAATTTGGGGTATCCTGGATTTACCTGAATATCACTTTTCCCGCAACGCTGTGCTTCTTCCCGACCCTACGCGCAACGCGCTTCCGGAGCGCTACCGGTCAAAGCTTGGTCTAGGACATCAGGAACAGTTGACTCACCAGCAATACCATTCAAGATGCCGAAATATAAGTACTCCCGGCTTATCAGTTGATATGCTCTGAAGCTAACTGCTATGCACTCTTCTGTAGGTTCTGCCATGACCGGACAACCTTATCGACCTCCGCTAACCGTTGCGACTCGTTATAGGTGATTACTGCGATGTATACCTCACGCACGACTCGATGAGTGTGCGCAAGGCGCATAATGCAGGACGGAACCATCTGAGGAACGTGTTAGAGTACTATCAACGTATGTCAGATTTCCAAGGTTTAATCAAGAATATTGGCTCACAGGATGAGGATAGAGATTGGACAGGAACAAGCTCAATCAGTCATCGATTCGATTACTTCGTCGTACGCCGCTGAAGGACAGGCCGTTCCTAATCCTGTCATGGTACCCCCAGGTGCCTATCCTCCGCCATTTGGATTCCCAGGTTAGTGACAACGAAGGTGGTGCTGGAAAGAACCGCAAGCTGATACGGGTTTCTTGATAGGTCGACCGGGTCAAATGCCGCCACCTCCGTTTGGAATTCCTCCTCCAGGAGCACCTGGAGCTGGTGCCCCAGGGATGCCACCTCGTACGTTTTCTTGTTTCTATGCTCCGGGATTAAACTAATGATCATGCAGCTCCCGGTGGCCGTGGCCTTCCCTTCCCTCCCCCATTTCCTGCCGGTCCTGGGAACCTTCCTCCGCCTCCTATGCCTGGCATGCCACTACCGCCTGGCGGCCAAGGTCTCCCTCCGCCCCCTCCTGGTGGCTTCCCGAACTTCCCGATTCCCCCTCCTGGTGCGCCGGGCTTTCCTGCCATTCCGCCCCCAGGCGCCGGGTTCACCCCGAGCCCCAGTCCTGGCACGCCAGTGGCTCCGGGGCAAGAAGGCTTTGGTGGGCCACCTCCGATGCCAGCGTTTGCGGGTGCACCTCCGGGAGCTCCTTTGCCGGGTCCTTCAGGGCCACCTCCAGGCCTTGGTGACGGTCGGTAGTAGAAAAGCGGTCTTGGTTTAATTTAGGGTTGTTTCCAATGTTTCCATATCATATACCTAGTCTTGTTTGTCTAGCTTTCGACAAAATGTCTGCATTTTGGGAAACTTGCATGAATAGCAAATCTATGGGATTTGCCTTTGTCAACTAACGTAAAGCACCTTAATTTCTTAGTTAGTTAACGTAATCCACAACCGAGCGGGCCACCCAACCGAGCGGGCCACCTCCCGACGGTGGTCGAAATGTTGAAGTCAATAACACAACAAAAAAATGCATTTATTATAGGAACTAAGCTCTATTGCGAT
>JBDODA010000075.1:0-112104 GCA_039880815.1 Aspergillus intermedius | reverse complement strand
CATACCATCCGGCGCCGACAGAGGTATTGTTTATTCGGCTACCGTCAGTGAATAGAAACATGGAAAGTGGGGGGCGGGTGTCTGCCCATTGTTGAAAGGCCACGCTTGCCCCTTCTCTGGAGGGGCAACTATTCAAAATGTCAAGTGTAGTTGACGATGTACATGTAAGCGAGAGCGGTGAATCACGTGATGAGGTACGGAGCTGCGGGCGATCAACATCGACCGCATGTTTGGTCCTTTTAACCTCTCTCAATCAGCCCAGCAGTGCTATTCTGCTTTCCCTATCTCCAGGTTCCTCTGAATCTAGTACGACGACTACCTTCAATTACCCCAAAACTTGCTGCTTCTCAATCACTCGTCACCATGAGAGGAGAGGTACGTGTATTCCTTATCGCCATTGTTTACTGCCGTCCCCGCATCTCCCTTATCCTTATCCCCTGAACCAGATGGTTACCCCATGCCACCCATGGAATCACCACGCGTTGAATCTCGCGTCGTTTCAATGCCACCCGATCGGGAATGCAGGGCTAATCGTGCTGTGAAATTCTAGATTTGCCATATTCACATTGGCCAGGCTGGTGCGCAGCTGGGTACCAGCGCTTGGGAGCTGTATGTTCTCACCGCTTTTTGTTCCCTCCTTCCCTCCCAGCTCCCTCCTCACACGTTTCAGGTACCTGCTCGAGCACGGTCTTAAGGCCGACGGTCGGATTGATGAGGAGAGAATCGAGGAGATTGGCGACGGTGGCTCCCGCGAGACCTTCTTCACCGAGACCAGCAATGGGAAATATGTGCCTAGATCGGTCTTCGTCGACCTTGACCCTTCGGTACGTTTTTATAGCGGAAGATATTGGGGGATATTGGAAGAAACCAAGGAACATTAAGCTGACAGATTGTAGCCCATTGATGAGGTCCGCACCGGCAACTTCCGTCAGCTCTTCCACCCCGAATTCTTGATCAGCGGAAAGGAGGATGCCGCCAACAACTGTACGCCAACAAATTTAATCCGAAAATATTGAGACAAAGGCTGATTAGTGGCAGATGCCCGTGGACACTACACTATCGGAAAGGAGTTGGTGGACAACGTCCTCGACCGCGTTCGCCGTGTTTCTGGTATGCCCTTCTACATGGACAGCGTGCAGTTGAACTCTACTAATCCCGCCAGACAACTGCTCCTCTCTGCAGGGTTTCCTGATCTTCCACTCTTTCGGTGGTGGTACTGGTTCCGGATTTGGTGCCCTGCTGTTGGAGCGTCTCGCTACTGAGTATGGAAAGAAGTCGAAGCTCGAGTTCGCCGTCTACCCCTCTCCTCGTGTGTCGACTGCTGTCGTGGAGCCTTACAATGCTGTCTTATCCACCCACAGCACTATTGAGAACTCGGACTGCACCTTCTTGGTCGACAATGAGGCTGTCTACGATATCTGCCGTCGCAACTTGGATATCCCTCGTCCCAGCTATGAGCACCTGAACCGTCTGATCGCCCAGGTTGTCAGCTCCGTCACCTCCAGTCTCCGTTTCGATGGCGCCCTCAACGTTGATCTGGCCGAGTTCCAGACCAACTTGGTGCCTTTCCCTCGTATTCACTACCCTCTGATTTCCTACGCTCCTGTTGTGTCCAGCAGCCGCAGCTCTCACGAGAGCTTCAAGGTCCAGGACCTCACCTTCCAATGTAAGTTGACCGCATTATTTTTGGTGTGATTTCAGGCACTGACGTTTCCACAGGCTTCGAGCCCAACAACCAAATGGTCGTTTGTGACCCCCGCAACGGCAAGTACATGGCTGTCGCTCTTTTGTACCGTGGTGACGTCGTGCCGCGTGACTGCACGCAGGCCGTGGCCAACGTCAAGGCCAAGGCTTCTTTCAACCTGGTTGAGTGGTGCCCTACCGGTTTCAAGTTGGGTATCAACTACCAGAAGCCTCAGCGTGTTCCCGACAGCGAGATGGCCCCTGTCGACCGTTCCGTCAGCATGCTCTCTAACACCACTGCCATCTCCGAGGCTTGGAGCCGTCTCGACCACAAGTTCGACCTCATGTACTCCAAGCGCGCTTTCGTTCACTGGTATGTTGGCGAAGGTATGGAAGAGGGTGAGTTTTCTGAGGCCCGTGAGGACCTGGCTGCTTTGGAGAAGGACTACGAGGAGGTTGCCAACGACGGCGAGCCCGACATCGAGGAGGAAGCCGAGTACTAAGCGGGTCTTACCCTCGGGCCCTGCCTATGGTGTACCTGTTAATATTGGCTTCTTGTCTTTTTACTTTCCTCTGTCCATCTTTAGATGCTTATTTGCGACAACCCCTTTTGTTCATACTTCCCCTTAGCGACTTTTGAATTCCTGACTCTACCTTTCTTGAACCCGACATTATCGGCAAGGTATACAATACAATGTGAATAATTATTCTAGTCAGTCACTTTCCTTAATGATACATACCGAGCGACAGTAATGACTTTAGTCTTTCTGATCAGCTCCCACCTTCATCTCCATCAGCAGTCTCAAAGTAGTCTCGTAAGACCACATGGTGACCGCACTAGCCGGCGCAGCCTTGATAAGACTAACAACCAACCCACGGTACAGACCACGCACACCCTGCGTCTGCAAAATCATCCGAATGGTATTAAACACCCCTTGATACTCAGGGATATTGCGATGCACATACATATGCCTCGTCGGCCCCTGCACCTGCAACCTCTTCCTCACAAGATCCAACGGAAACACCCCCGTCTTTGCCAACACACTCGCCATAACCCCCGCCGCGGCATCCCCAGACCCAAACGGCAAATGCTGCACATCCGACATCACCGGCCGCAGCGTCTCATACGTCGCAAAAAACAGACCCATATACGGCACAATCTGCCCAACGGCCGCACTGCACCCGCGGAAGAACCCTGCCGCACCTTCTCGACGTGCAATTTCACGGATGGACGAGAAAAGAGAGAGGTAAACACGCTCACGGCCTTGCGCGGCGAAACGCGTACGCAGGAGGTCGAGAGGATATGTAGCAGCTGTTGCGACGCCGCCAGCGAAGGCACCGGAGATAAAGGATTCGACAGGTTGTGGAGGACGGTAGGGACCTAGTTGGGATAGGGCTTGGGTTGTGCTGCGGTAGGTGGTGAATTGGACAGCGCCGTAGGTTATGTACATTAGTTCGGCGGGAATGTTGCCTTTCCAGAGACCCTAGTCGGTTCGCATATTAGATTCTGGTATATACCCCTTGTTTTGGTAATGTTGTCACGCACTGTTATCCCTTCTTCTTTCAAGATTGACCGCATCGTGGAGAAGGTCCCCTTGTAGATCGGACCTTGGACATGTTGATGGGACACGGGGTCCGACATGGAGTGGATTTGGAGCTGGAGGCGGATCTTGACGACATCGAGGGGGGCGATGCAGAATCTAGATTGAGAATTGCATTATTAGCTGTTGTTCTTTTATCATCATCTTGTCTCGATAGAGGCCATACCGTGAGATAAGCCCGGCGATTCCACCTGCCAGAACCACCTGCCGCCGTGTACCCTGGGAAATGTCAGTGATAATCCTTTGTATATAACAGGAGAAGATCTACCTCATCCTTGAGGTGCTCGCCCCCGGCAGACATTCATGTGAAGCTCTGTTGGGATCTTCTCTATCGGAGTCTATCGGAATTTGGAGTAGAATCCCGGGATCATCGGACGGGAATGGAGAAAGGAGCGAATGTGACAGGAAGAGCAGAGACGATACTCTGAGGCGGTTGCTATTGACACATGGAGAATTGGATGGCAATTGAAAGAATTATCAGTCAGAAGCAGGAGAGAGATTAAATAGACCCCCAGCTGTGACGTTTTTTTAATAATATTTTCTTTGCTGCATTTCGATTTGGTGATGCCAATGCACGCACGTGATGCGTAATGACGGCGTACGGGTATTTATGGACATGTCCCCATTGGGTAATTTTGTATGCCTAAGGCTGAAAGGTATTATCAACTGCGGAGAAGCATCATCTCTTTCCCTTCCCCCGCGGCGGACAAAGTCAACACTGACAACTGCTTCCTGTTGCTGGAAGGGAGGCCAAAATGTCAACCGTCACTATGGCCCGTCCCCTGGGTAGGCTCCTACGATCCTCTCCGCCAATTCCTCGTCCTCTTCCCTCCATCTTCCGACGTGGTCACCGTTCGAGCCTACCACCGAGGGCATCGTATTCGATGTTTCCCGTAAAGTCAGAATACGCTAGGTTGGAATATCCTAAGCTGGAAAAGGAATTGCCTGCGGGAATTTCTGTGAGCAAGACGCATTTCAGGGTGTCTATTGGAAACGGTGATGTGAGAGAGTATCTATTTCCGGCTCTACGTGATTCTTGCAAATGTCCTATTTGTGTCGATCCGTACTCGAAGCAACGCAACTTCCGGACGTCGGATATTCCAAACGAGATCCAACCGCGCAATATTGAGGTTGATGGCAAGGACATAATCGTTCAATGGAACAATGACATTCCTGGCTATGATGCATCCCATACTTCAAGATACGACATAGACACTCTTATAGTTCCGGTCAAGTCAACAACAAAGCTCATCGCTGCATCGAGACCGCGTTGGACATGGGATCGGGAATGGATGAACAAGTCACAATGCTGGATCTCGTACGACGACTATATGAATAACGAAGTCGAGTTTGCATTCGCGATGCGGAATCTATGTGACACTGGACTCATCTTTGTCAAGGATATCCCCGATTCCCGTGAGGAGGTCGAGAAACTGGCCGCGCGCATGGGTCCGCTCCGGAACACATTTTACGGCCCGACATGGGATGTGCGCAGTATTCCCAAGGCCACGAATGTGGCTTACACGAACCAATTCCTCGGCTTTCACATGGACTTGATGTACATGCGCGAGCCTCCAGGCTATCAACTTCTCCATTGCTTGGAAAACTCATGCGACGGAGGCGAATCAATGTTTTCGGACGGTTTCCACGCGGCCAAACAAATTTACAAGATGGGACCGGAGTTGTTTGATGTTCTTACCGACGTTCAGCTTTGCTACGAGTACAACCACGAGGGCGCCATATATCACAACCGCTGGCCGGTAATCGAGACCACAACCATGAGGCATTCCACAGAGTTCCCACCGATTCGACATGTCAACTACTCCCCTCCGTTCCAGGGCCCCGTACATTCTCGACAAGTCGGGAGGAACTACCACGAATTCAAGAAGTTCAGAGAAGCGCTCAAAATCTTCTCTGAACTTCTCGAGCGCGAGGAAAACACCTTCGAACTGAAGTTGGAGCCCGGCCAGTGTGTCATTTTCGAAAATCGTCGGGTCGTCCATGCCCGGAGACAATTCAATACTGCTGTCGGTCAGCGCTGGCTTGCAGGCGCCTATGTCGACGAAGACAGCCTATGGTCTCGGTTCCGGCGGAGTATCCGTGATTATCCTGAGGCTTGGCCAGGGCAATGGGAGGACCCGAACAAAAAGCTGCAGCAGGAATTTGAGTCGCATTAGGTTACAGAAAAAATAACAATACGAGGGCAACTAGAGAGATGTATAGTAGCGTTCTGGGTCCTTGTTAAGCCTAGAGTTCAACATTCGTTGATACCCTGTATATAGCATGAAATTGAAGCCATGAAAGTTGAAGATTGTGAGAGTGCATCTGATTTCTTTTCTTTTTATTTGCCCACTGAAAGGATGGTATAACAATCGCTCAAAAACATTATCTAAACAGACAATTCGATGCGGCACAACTGAACGCAGCTAAGAATTGCCATTGGGATTTTTGTAAATTAACACATAAGGATGCCCTCAATGCGACTAAGCGGCAGCCGGCCTGTTAACGGAGAACTCGTTCAGGAAGCCTGGGTCATTGTTAAGCTCTTCCTTGACCTGTTCGAGATCAGTTAGCAGACGACTCCCAGAATCAAGAGGGAAGGCACGTACAATATCCAAACCACCAACCAATTCACCCTTAACCCACAACTGCGGGAATGTAGGCCACTCTGCAAACTCCTTCAAACCCTGTCTCACATCCTCATCGGCCAAGATATTAAAGAAACCATACTTAACACTCCGCTCGCGAAGAATCCCCACCAACGTCCGACTAAACCCACACTGCGGTGCGCTAGGACTCCCCTTCATAAACAGCATAACTGGCGCAGCCTTCACCAACTCCTCCAACCTCGCAAACAGCGCCTGCTTTGACTGTTCCGCAGAAACGGGCGCCTGCGTCGCGGTCGTGGGGGCATTATCCTCTCTCGGGGTTGCACTCAGCGGCGGCGGGATCTGGCTCTTCGGAGCAGCACCAGCACCACCGTCAGAAGCGCCGCGGCCGGCGAAGCGCTCAACGGCGTCACGCACGCGAGCAGCGTCGCTGCCGCTGATCGCATCGAGGACTTCGCCGGCGCGCACGAGAACGACGAAGGGGACGGCAGTGACGTCGTAGTCCTCTGATATGTCGGGGAGTTCTTCGGCGTTGAGGCTAATGAAGGAGACGGAGGGCGGGGTAGTGACCGGGTATTGGGACGCGAGGGTGGAGAGGACGGTGTGCATCTGGGCGCATGGGGCGGCCCATGGCGCGTGAAAGTACAGCACAAGCAGGCAGGATGGGGGGATGGAGGAGATGTGCGAAGCGAAGACTGCCTCGTCTGTGATCTCTTGGACGGTCGACATGGTGGTGGTCGTGGTGGTGAATTTTATGCAATGCACCGCAATCGGAGGGGTTATCTGATGGAGGGGCAGTGGCTGGGATATTGAAGTAGAGAAGAAGTGAGTAGCCGGCCTTGTAGGTAAGAGAGGAATTAAAGGCAACAAATAAGAGAGGAAAGCGGAAAAGCAAAGTGATATGCCAGACCAGTGCCCAAAGGAAAAGCAAGCACGAAGAGGGACAGAAGACGGTTGATGGGCGATGGCGAATTTTGGCTTATCAGATCGTTACCGTAATTACCGTACCGTTTCGCCGGGCTCCGCTCCGGAGATGGATCTCGGAGGTTCTAATCATCCGCGCCACGGCGTTGATATGGGAAAGGGCACCGAATGTAAGATAGGCAGTTATCAATTCAGAGTAAGTTATGCGGCTCTGGGATTGGATTAGAAGGCTAATTATGATGACCGTTACCCCATTCTTTTTGCCCCGTTCTATCCGGGGGTATTGCTTGGGAAACGACAGTGTTATCGTTATCGATAAGCCATTGTCACGTGTCGCAAAAGTCAGTCAACTGTCATAACAGGCAAGCGAAAGCAATTCCTCCAAATCACGCCCTAAAACAGAGGTCGCTCGTTCCGTGCGGAGAACATAGAAATTACTCTTTCTCCTTATACGATTACTTTTCTATTCGTCGATTTCCCCGGACGCGCGATTGACGATTCCCTATACCCGGTGCAATGGGAAAGCGAAAGTTTTCGGACGATGATGACCCAGTCAAGGATACTTCTGAAGCTAGCAATGGCTTTGGCGTTGCGCAAACATTGATGCGACTACAGAACACCAATGAAACCCCCGAAAATGGTGTGCCGGAAGAGTCGAAAGAGTCGCAAAACGGTGACAGCGGCGAATCCGACAAGCAGGTCAAGAAGCAGAAGCGGGTGGACGGTGAAAAGGTCAAATACCCCGTTCTCACCTACGTGGAGGGCAGGCTATCGTCTTCGATTCGCATCGCGGATCTGCAGGGCCTGCTCCTCTATTGTTTCGCGGACGGTGTCGCGCCGCAGTGGATATCGATCAAATACCCAGGGCATGTTCGGAAGATTGTCGTATTGATGGTTCCGGGGTTAGAGACTGGAATGTTTGATGGGACGATATTGCTAGATTCGCATGCTCAAGAGGCAGGTCGTGAGGCGGCCGATACGCAGGAGAACCCGGAAGATGCCAGGAAGCAGGATTTCCAAAGGTGGAAACAAGGACTTCCTCCGGAAGACCGGTCGCATCGCTTTAGCCCCCGTTCCCTATCGCGAGAAAACCTTGCGGAGCCATTGCAGCTTCTGGCAGACATGTTTCCTCATGTCTGGCCTGTCAAGACGCCTGGTGACCCCAAGTACAACAAGGTCCACTCTCCACTTCAGGCGTTTCTTATGTCTTCCCTCCCGAAAACGAAGGAGAGCGGGAAAGGCCCTAAACCAGCCAGAGCAGATAAGTTTGTGCCGAAGCGGACTCCAATCACCACTTTCATCAGCTCCAAGAATGATCTGCAAGAGAACGACTACGTCTTACACCCGGCTCTCCTACCTACGGACCAGGAAAAACGCGCCAATGAAGAGCTCAGGAAGCGCACCAACACCTCGACCGATAATGGATGGGTTGACACCCATGTTCCAAGTCTGGAAGCTGCAAAGATACCAGATACCGATATCCAACAAGGCAGCATGACGGCGGGTCACGACGTGCTGGCCATGGACTGCGAAATGTGCATTACAGAAGGCGGCAAGTCGGAACTCGCCCGCATCAGCTTAGTCCGCTGGGACGGCGAAACAGTGCTGGACGAGTTCGTAAAGCCGGAACGGCCCATAATCGACTACCTCACTAGATTCTCAGGCATTACCAAGGAAAAACTGGACCCCATTACGACAACCCTTGCTGATATCCAACAAAAGCTCCTCTCCATACTTACTCCTCGCACCATACTGGTCGGACACTCGCTCGATTCCGACATGAACGCATTAAAACTTACCCACCCGTTCATTGTGGATACCACCATCATTTACCCACACCCGCGCGGGCCGCCGCTTAAATGCAGTCTTAAGTGGCTCACGCAGAAATACCTGGGAAAGGAGATACAGAAGGGCCAAGCAGGCCATGACTCGATTGAAGATGCGATCGCCGTGCTCGACCTCGTCAAGCTGAAATGCGAAAAGGGCGAGCGCTGGGGCACCAGCGACGCCTCGACTGAGAGCATCTTCCGCCGTCTTGCGCGCTCTCCGCGCTCCGGGAAACCATCAGCTGATAGCGAACAGCAAGAAGGTCGTACAGGTGCTGTTGTTGATTGGGGTAATCCGGAGCGCGGGTTCGGCGCGCATGCAAACGTCGCCATTGGGTGCAGTGACGACGACGGGGTTGTCAGAGGTATTTCGTCCGTCGTAAGCGGAGATGAAAACAACCCTTCTATCCCGCAAGGTGGAGTCGATTTCACCTGGGCTCGTCTCCGTGAACTCGAACTTGTCCGCGGATGGTGCAATCGCGCCCCAGACCCGAATAACGCCAACGAATCAACATCCCTAAAAACTCCTGAAGGAACAACACCTACCACTTCAACATCCACGGATGGCCCAGCAGCCGCTGAGAAGAAACTCTCAGACTCCGTCTCCCAAACCGTCTCCAATATCTCCCGCATCTACGATTCCCTGCCTCCATGTACGCTTTTCATGGTCTACTCTGGCACGGGGGACCCCCGAGAGGTTAGCCGATTACAGAGTATGCACAAGACGTTCCGCCAGGAGTACAATTCGCGTAAACCGTGGGATGAGTTGAGTGTTAAGTGGACGGACGCAGAGGAACAGGCTTTGAAGAGCGCTTGTGACCGGGCGAGAAATGGTTGTGGGTTTATGTGTGTGAAGTAAGCTAGTTTTTGCATTATGTTACGATGCATATATGGTTTTGAGTAGATGCCATGATAATCTATAGATTTTTTGGACTTGGCTATCTTTGTCGGTAGAATTTATCAATTAGAAGGCATATTAACTATATAGCTACCACCTATACCTAAAACCCCAATCCGTACATAAAAATGGCCCAAACTTTTGTTGTACTTGTACAGCCCCCATGAAACAACAACAAACAAGGACAATAATACAAGCCGAGAAACAAATCAAAAGAGAAAGTAATTAATACAATTATAGAAGGGCAATTTCATTTCAATCTTATCGAGATTCCTCCGTCTCCATCGCTTCTTCCCGTTGCATCGCCATCCGCGCCATATAATCCCGCGCCTTTCGTTTCTCTGTCTCTTCCGTATTTTGAGGCGGATTCTCTTTTTCAGAATCTGTTGGTTCCGTCCCTTTCCCTTTGGTTATCAAGGGTTCCTGCCCTTTAATCTCGGCGGTTGGCGGCGGGGCATTTTCTGGATGATTCCCGTTTGTGTCTGAATGTCGACTCTTGCGACTATTTGCGGGCGGGACCGATGGTGCTCTCGAGTGGCTACGTGTATTCCGTGGCCTGCCTGGTCCGCGTCTGGTTGCGGATTGTTGTTCGTTGGGACTACCGTCCCAGTTTGAGCGTTCTTTTTGCGAGCCACCGCTGACGTTGGCGGTTTGCTCATTTAAGGGCGTCTGGTTGGACGCTAACAGCTTTGGTGTTGTGAGATCGGGTTTCGTGGTTTGAGAGATTGATTTTCGTGGCCGGCCTGGACCTCTCTTTGCTGGCCCGCTGCTAGATGGGGTTTTATCCACTGATTGGGAAATGCGCGGACGCTTGACGATGGAGGGTTGCTGCCCACTGCTGTCGCGCGCCGAATCTATCGTACTATCGAGGGTTGGAGTTTGTTTTTGGTGTTGGGAGGCTTCAACGCTACATCTTGGTGATCCTGGCCTTGATTGCGCATGTATCGAGTCTGCCATGCTGCGAGCTTCTTCGGGATCTTTTAATGGGATCTTCATCGATTGCATCGGCGTATCCACCACGGAAAAATCGTCGAAGATGTCTCCTTCGTCTTCGAAAGAATCTGCAATGGGCTCCGTGCGCCCATTTGGAAACGAATCTGGCCATGGGCGTTTTCTGCTGTTGTGCAGCATACCTGGACTGTGAACTTGGGGGAGTGCCCCTTCAATGTCTGCCATCGGTAGGGACTGCTTCGCTGCTTGCTCCTCCAAGTACCGGTTTTTCAACTTGACTGCCTCCATTTCCAATTTCAGTCTTTCGATCTCCTCCGATTTCGACCTAAGTTCCCTTAGAACTGTCGTTATCATATCATAATCGCTACTCCCAGAATTCCCTGTTTCAAGGGAAAGCCGACCAGGACCGTTCAACTCGATTCTAAGCGCGGTAAAAGCCTGCTTCAGCTCCGACATGGTATCATGCAGATTGTTGACGGAACTCGAAATATGATCGATGCTGAAGCCCTGATGTTGGATCTGTCGCGATACAGACACGTCATATCCTTCCATTTCTGTCGAACCAGCAGGTACCAGAGCACCCGGCTGAATGGATGTCCGATCCCGTCGTCCTTCTCTCGTCGTCGTATTCAGAATGCGTTCGAGCGCTCCTTCTTTAAATATGGGTTCGACTGTCCGCATCGTCACAATCTCCCTAAACGCCACTTTCGCGAGCTTCCAGAAGATGTTGGGACTGCGAATTATTAGCCACCCTCATGCGCGCGCCAGTTGTCTGGGCCCTTCAATCCCCTTGCACTTACCCGTTCTCCAGTGTACACAGCACACCCAATTTCTGCTGACAGAGCTTGCATGAGATCTCCTGAAGGATGCGACCTCGTAGCAGGTTCATATCCGACGAGTGCGGTACTTGCTTTTTCTCTGACGAAATCGAAATCCGATGAAGATCGACGCTCAGCCATCCCGCAACGAGAGAGTAGGAATTTGATAGTTTCGCCCAGTCATTTTCAAGCGCAGCCAGCGAACTCGAACATCGAGAACACTGGCACAAAATCGCGGGCCGCGTGAGCCTCGAGAGATCCATGATGAGCAATCTGTGATATATTATAGTAGCGGCATTCCCTGCAGCGCGCCACACCTGCCGGGGGTGAAGAAGAAGTTGCCGCGCAACTGTGAGCAGCGCCCGCAAAAAGTCCAGAGGGATCTCGACTGCTGACTCAGCAGCCTATAAGACACGCTGGCGGGTCGCACTAAGCCTTTCCCGGTGTTTGAGAGGATACCGTTACGTCATTGGCCTAATGTGGTTAGGCGGTCACGAGTGACCAGCATTAGAAGCGTCATGGTACGGTATGGTAACAACTCCGGTGCCATGGTGCGTTTAATTAACCTACCCTGTATCCATTACTTACCGTACACCCCGCATTGGCGGTTGCTTTTGATGCAAAAGGTCACATGGTCTCACACGGGCCACTTGCATTGAAGTTGCTTATCTCGAGCTTACTTATTCTTTTCAGTTTCCCCGCATAATTGATCATTCATGAGACAAGCGGTACGTCGTCTCTTCCGTTCACTGCCAGTTTCTCGACCGGTGGTTCCTTGGAAGAGAAATGGATACGGACAGAGACTCACCATAGCAAGTGTATCAACGGCCTCTAATGGCGCCAATGGAGAGCTTAATAATTGGCATGGCGCCGGCGCCGCGGAGTTTGACATGAGAAGTGAGTTCCGCTATGCTTGCAGGTATTGAGCGTGTCACTAAAGCTCCAGGGAACCTTAGGTGATACTATGACCAAACCGACTTTATCGATGCTTGACGCGATCTGCCAGACTACCCTACTCGACGATGTCTTCAACGAGGACCCAGTGACAAATTCTCTACAAGAGTATGTGGCAGAACGGGCGAAGCATGAGAGTGCGCTACTGGTCATGTCCGGTACCATGGGCAACCAAGTCGCAATTCGAACACATTTGGTACAGCCTCCGTACTCAATTCTTTGCGACCATCGCTCTCATATCATCTGCTACGAGGCAGGAGGCGTTAGCGCATTGACAGGAGCGACAGTCCAGCCTGTTATTCCGAAGAATGGTATTCATCTTACTCTGGAGGATGTACAGCGCCATGCAGTAATCGAGGACGACGACCACTACTGTCCTACGAGACTGATCAGCTTGGAGAATACTCTGGATGGCATGGTTATGCCTCTCGACGAGGCCCGTCGCATCTCAGACTGGGCCCATGCAACCAATATCAAACTACATCTTGATGGTGCGCGACTTTGGGAGGCCGTGGTTTCTGGGGCTGGGAGCTTGGCAGATTACACTAGCATCTGTGACAGCGTGAGTCTTTGCTTCTCCAAAGGCCTGGGTGCACCCATTGGTAGTATCATTGTTGGGTCCAAAGACTTTATCAAGAAGGCCCGGTGGTTTCGTAAATCAATTGGTGGCGGTACCCGACAGGCGGGTGTGATTGCTGCAGCTGCCCGGGTGGCTGTCGAAGAGACCTTTGGTCCCGACCCACATGGCAAAGAAGGAAAACTTCAGGAGACCCATTCTAAGGCCAGAAGAGTAGCTGCACTTTGGACTGACCGTGGAGGAAAGTTGCTGCACCCTGTGCATACCAACATGGTATGGTTGGATTTAGAATCTTCGGGAGTAGGGCCCAATGACCTGTCGGAGATCGGGAAAGGAAAGGGTCTGAAGCTGTCCGGAGGACGTGTTGTCATCCATTATCGTAAGTTTCTTGGACTGTTGGCAGTATACACATTTATTCTAACCAGCTCACAGAGGTGTCTGACGAGGCTATCGCGAAGCTTGAGCATGTGTTTGATGTGGCATTGAGTGGGCGATACCAACGCAGCAACAATCAAAGTAAGCCGTATGGTACTAGATGATAATAGTATAGATTTGATAATTGTATTCTCTGTATCACAATAAACCGTTACCGTCGTACTGTCTGCATTGTACCTGAAAGTATATCGCGGTCCATGGATGATAATGCAACCTGATTGGTCGCGGTTGTTTGTGCCTTAGGAAGCCATACGTCAGGTGCCAAGTAGATGCCTGAGTCCACCACTCAAAATAAAGCGGAAGCTTCAACTAGGCCATCTGCTTGTTTCTCGGACGACGACCTCGACGGATACGCTGGCAGGTGCAGACAGCATCGCGTCATTGTCGACTTCCTTTGGTGCATATCAACCAGTACTGGAATAGCCACTTTGCCTGTTTATCCTGTGGATGGGCAACACGGCGCTGTGTCTGTTGCGTGAGTTGATCTACCCATCCTCCCTTGTATGCATTGTTTTGGAGACCGATAACTGACTCTTTCATCATCTCTACAGGATTACAGAGCGTTGCCCCTCCTTCCTTTCGCTTCCCGTGTCTTACTATAACCACCTCTTATCTCAATGACCCAAATCGACACCATTCGCAATCCAAACTGAGTCTACCGCCAGCGGACCAGGTTGCGACAAGCAGCCTCGTTATCCAGCTCTCAATCCTTGATCTGCCAACGTGATTCGCGCGCCGCTCGAAACCTTTTGCGATCTGTTTCCTGTCTCTTGCATTGCGAGGTGCACCCCATTCTACGGAATTCCCTGTCGGGCGACGCAGTTTTTCGGCGCGTGATCATATTGAGCAGCTGGGCTTTGGAGCATACATACCCTCACAGTCTTTTTGCTGCAATTTAGCGCCTCTTCCCTTTCGCCTCTGGATTTATTATCATTACTTGCATGCCCTTTTTTTTTTTTTCCCCGGCAGCCCCTTTAGTCGCCGTCTTTACAGTTTGGATACAGGTGGATTTGTATACAATCTTTTGTTCTAGATTGTTCGGGCTACCTTCGAGTGAGTGGAGTCCAGCTCAACGATCCCTCTAGCTATTGGCTTGCTGATACAATGCAGCGAGCTGTGATCTTTAGGCACTTTCATTGTTTGCATTGATCCTGCAGAAGTCATCAATTGTCAGCGGATATACCCCAGCTCTGTTTCTTGCCTCTAGTCGCTCCTTTTTCCCTTTTCTTTATCTTTCGCTGTCGACCTATCTCTCATTCGGCCCCATGGAAGCAACGCAAGAATCCACACAGCCATGCACGGATCCACGCCGCCTGGGCCACAACAATTCCGGCCTGCTAGGGGATGATGTGTCGGATGTCATCTGCATTCTACACCCTAACTCGCTCTATGCCCATGATGCAGTGTCTGCGACTGCTAATATTCGCCCAGATCACATTTTGCAGAGGGAAAAACTGGCATATGAATCCGCCGATACCGCATCACTAGATATCGCTCTGCGACTCTCGTCGAACGTCCGTGACCTAGGCTCTGGCTTTTGCTTTGGCCGCAACCCCTCACGCTGTGACATTCTTCTATCAGCCGATGATAGCTCAAAGCGGATCTCCAATTGTCACTTCCGGATTTATCTCACAAACGATGGAATCTTAATGCTCGAAGACACCTCCACGAATGGCACCTTGGTAGACAACAATCGTATCCGCAAAAACGAGGTCAACAGTCGAATGCTCACCAATGGCTCCGTCATCCAGGTGGTGCATGGCCCCCTTGCTTCTGATGAAGTTAGGTTTATTGTTCGAATGCCATCCCGGGATACCTTTGCGATGCAGTACACGGAGAACATAGTCCGATACCTTGAACGAGTACAGAAGCATCAAACGGGAGTTGCGCAACCCATAACTCGCCAAGGCTCGCAGCCTCTGCAGTGGGCGGTCGCTCAGACATTTGGAATGCATTGGACAGGAGGTGCAAAATACAATATAACCGGACAAATCGGCAAAGGAGCTTTCGCAACAGTTTACAAGCTCGCGACGAAACAACATGGCATAGTCTTCGCAGCCAAAGAACTTGAGAAGACTCGTCTCTTGAAAACTGGTGCCCAGAAGGTCGACAACGAGATGAGGATCATGAGAGATCTCAAGCATCCCAATATTGTGCAATATGTTGATTACCATGAACACGACAGATGGATATACATCATCATGGAGTATGTGCCTTGTGGAGAGTTGTCTACCTACCTTCATAATTGCAGGACAATTTCCGAGCCAGTGGTCCAACAGATGACTCGACAGATCTTGCACGCGTTGAAGTATCTCCATAATCGCAGAATCACCCATCGGGATATCAAACCGGATAACATCCTCATCTCGTCATTTGAGCCTTTCAGAGTCAAGCTCTCAGACTTCGGGCTTTCGAAAGTTGTGCAAGAAGAATCGTTTCTCAAGACCTTTTGCGGTACGCTTTTGTATTGCGCGCCTGAGGTGTATCCGGAGTATGCAACCTATCGTGCAGGTGAAGTTAGGAAGAGGCGTCGGTTTGGTGACCCGTAAGTTACTTTGGAATATGTACCTTGTTACTTTAAGATGTCCTCCGCTGACCGTGAAATAGGCCGCCCAAGACGACACCATACGACCAGTCCGTGGATATTTGGTCATTTGGTGCGGTCCTCTATCATATCCTGGCTGGCGTTCCTCCGTATATGGGCTCAGCCGAAGATAGAGGCGCCAAGATGCTACGGCTTATCATGACAACTGACCCGGACTATGATCGCCTTCGCCAAGCGGGCATTTCGGAAGCCGGTATTGATTTCGTTTCCCGACTCCTAAATCGTGACCCGCATTCCCGGCCCAATGAGCGAGAATGCTTCCAACATCCGTGGATTGCCAATGTTGAAGATGTCGATGAATACGAAGACGACGAAATGCAGCCCGACGACTTTGGAGGAGCTCTGTCAGATATCGGCGAGGACATCGAAGGAGAACTAGATGCATCTCAGCTCTCACTCGACGAGGATGCGGAGGAACCCGATTCAGCTGAGGGCAACCAGTTAGCCCAGTCAAAACGGCCTCGAATTGACAATCCCCCGGGAGATATTCGCTACCCATCGCTCCCGGCCCTCGAAACCCCAAATGATATCCAGCCTGGTCCGGAGGCTACGCCTAAGCGTTTGTTTGGCGAAATTACTCCGGCTGCTCTCCCCAGCTCGCACGCATTGGGTGTGGGTGCCAGCTTGGAAGCCTACGATGGCGACGACTATAATGTTCGTGATTTCTATTCCTCAGCCGGTGAGTCGATGATTAGCGACGCCAGCAGCCTAAAGTCCATCATCTCCCTTCCCGAATTCCCTCTTGGCGGTTCTGCCCCAAGTTTGATGGGTGCTGAGAACCAAGTTCGGCAGTTGAAAATGAACTCGTCCCAACCAGCCATGTTCACGGGAGTCGAAACACCAACGAAACGAACTAGTCCAGCTGACAAACACGAGATCCCGGCAGGTGGGAACGTCCCAACCCCAGGTCGAGCGAGTCGCAGCCAATCAACTCCCAAGGCCTCGAAATTTAGTCGTCGAATCGAACTTCCCCTTCCTGACAGCGCCAGTAATAGTTCCAGCAACGGGAGCAAACCAGCAAGTATCGAAAGTCGCAACAAATCACCTACTAAATCACCTACCACACCAGCCGCTGCGGCAGCAGCCGATGATGAACTGGCTGTCACACTTGATGCTCGCACCGGAAAAGAAATTCCCGTTCCCTCCGCCCCGAATTCCCAACCCCAGTCCGACTGTATCCCCCCTGAGCCGGACTGTATCCCCCCTGAGCTTAGTATTCCCCGAACTATTCCCCCTCTACAGTCTCGCAAAAACCGGCCTTTGCTAGGTAAACTGACCAGCGTTCCGGGCTCTATTCTCGACATTACTATCCGCTTGGAAACCCGAATGACATCTTGGGGACGTGGCCCGCTGGCAACTGTTTGCTATCCAGATCCGTTAGACACACGCATTCCTGCCTACGCCTTGGAAGTGACATTTTGGACCCCGGCCATTGAAGCACGAATCGCGGCCGGAGATGACTGGATGGCCATTCCTGGAGTGATGGCGATCCTTTCCACGAAGACGCGCAACTGTATTTGGGTCAACGACACGGAGTTACGGCGCGGTGATGAGAATGGACGCCCGGGGCTTCAGTTTGGAAAGCTATACACTGGTGATATCATCACCGTTTACAGACAACGAAACAAATTTCTCAAGCTCGAATGCGAGTTTTACCACGGCGACAGTGCGCGTCCACGACCGGACCATGAGAAAGGCTTCACCGTTCGCAAAGTCTTGAAGTCGAAGGAGGATACGGGCGCCAATCGCCAGCCGGTGCAAAAGAAAAACAACTTGAAAAAATAAACTTGGGATTGTTAATGCACAGAGAGGACCTATCTCAGCTGTTTGTTCTCTCGATGGATGTTCCCATCCTGTCTCTACTCTTTTGGGGCATGGTTCTTTATATTTGCATTCTCTCCTGTCTGGATGTGTCACGTCTTGAGACTGGATCGATTTATGAGTGATGACTGCATACATATCCATAGAAAAAAGTACATAGTTTGGGATTCGAGGTGGTAAATAACAACCTGCAGATGGTTTGATCAACGTTGTTTCACGTATCTCTACACTGGTCCAATCCAGTGCTTCAAGTAGCTGTATGGCCGTTTCAATCCCTTTCACTATTGTACCACGGTCCTTTATTTGAACTGGTTACTCTATTGTATTTCCCAGGTAATAATGGCTAAGGCTTGTTCCATCCAAGTTGTGCATCGTTCTTTCCTTTTCGGTGGTTGTGTTACATCTTCGATATATATCACCACCCACTTTCGCCATGACCTTTGCTTTCTCACCCGCGCTCCTCATACCCAACTGTCGACATTCATTTTTTTGGAGCCTATTCCTAAACCATCATAGAATTCGCTCGTTCTAATATTCCTACCAACCGTCCTTTACGCTTCCTGTGACGGAGTGTCAACGGTCCGCCATGTCTCGCTCGCGCTCACCCTCCCCTTCACGTTCCAGAGCCGGCTGGTCAACTCCCAGTCTGATATCTCTGACTTCTCGAAGCGACACTTCCTCCCCGAATAGCGGCATCTCTACACCAAGTTCACTAAGGTCCAGTGGTATATCCTGGGAAGCGGCCAGAGCCAAAAGCGACGACGTACGGCGGAACAACGGCTTGTTCTCTTCGCGATCGAAGAAGAGCAAAGACGTCTCATCCTTACCGCTGTTTCAGACGGAGAAGCTGGAGTGCGGGGGCCTCTATGTGGATAAGGATGATGTTGGTCGAGAGAAGTATAAGAGCAGTGCGCATGGATGGGGTCGGCGACTCTGTGGATTTCTTAGGAAATTGCTGCGGAGGAGGACATTACGGGTGTTGACAACGCTGTTGATTCTGGGTACTGTGGGGGTCTTGTTTTTTCGGACGTGTGGGTGCTTCCTGGCCGTGTCGCCTTTGACTTCGCGTGACTGATTGAGTTCCTAGCCGTTATCAGCAGCTATCGGCGGTCATTTCTGGGCGAAGGACCTAAATTCGTCGTGATCGTTGGATCGAACATTGAAGGGGGTGTTATGGCGTTGAAAGGTGCACGGGAATGGGCTATCGAGCGCAACAGTATCTGGAATAAACAGCAATACGCCAAGCGATGGGGATACGAGTTGGAGGTTGTCAATATGATGGCTCAGAAGCGCTATTCGCATGAATGGCGAGAGGGTTGGGAAAAGGTTGATCTTATTCGCGATTCTATGGACAAACATCCGGATGCTGAGTGGTTAGTATTCAACTCCAGTTTTGTGTTTGCTCGTTGCTAACGCGCCCTAGGTTCTGGTGGCTGGACCTGAACACATGGATCATGGAGTCCTCGTACTCGTTGCAGGACCACATTTTCAACCGGCTGGATGCTATTTCCTATACCGACATCAATACCTACAATCCTGCCAACATCGGCCCCCCTCCATTTTCATATCCGCCAATCAAGAGACCCTCAGCCGACTTGATACTGTCCCAGGACTGCGGAGGGTTCAACCTGGGATCCTTCTTTATTCGACGTTCCGCATGGACAGAACACTTGCTAGATGTCTGGTGGGATCCTGTTGTTTATGAGCAAAAGCACACAGAATGGGAGCATAATGAGCAGAACGCGTTGAAATATCTTTACGAAAAGCACCCATGGATCCGTAACGGTGTCGCCTTCCTACCACAGCGGTTTATCAATTCGTTTCCTCCCGGTGCGTGCGGAGATGGTGGTGACCCTAAAATCCACTATCAGGAGAATGACCATGATTTTGTGGTTAATATGGCAGGATGTGAGTTTGGTCGTGACTGTCTGAGCGAGATGAAACGATTCAGTGGTCAAGGTACTCAGCTTAAAGTCCAAAAGCGCTTTATGGATAGCATAAAGGATTTCTTCCGCAAGCTATTCAAGCACGGCGGGGAACAGGAAAATCATCAAAAGGCCGTGCTGACGCCGTGGCCGTCATCCTGAGTTTTCGCTGGAGTACGATTTACGAATTGACGATATCTTTACGGACTGCTCCTGTCAACTTGGTAGTTGGGATGGTGTCCCTCATTCACACCTTTTTTGTATATAATATCCTATATCATTATGAGTACTACTGTAGGCGAAAGAGAGATACGCCAATTTGAAGAAGGTGCAATTCAAGTAAAGGTACCAATCGATCCTCGTCTTCCTCAACTTCCTCTTCCACCTCGGGCTCATGGTAAATAAATGAATACATAGTGAAAAATAGGATGACGAGTACCATCCCCGTCCTCCTCCGCCCAATTTTCCTTGTCTATGCCAGCAAGCGTAGCCAAGGTCACACCCCGAGACTCCAACAAGTTGACCATATCCCGGTCGCCTTCATTTTATCAGTGTAGAGTGCAGCATAGCCGTATTCCGAAACCTTCAACCCCTCATCAAGAAGAAACCTCACTATAGACCCATTCCCCATAGTACAGCTAGCTTTAACGCAGTCGTTTGCGGCCCTACACCATGTTCTAGTAGCACAGGAACAGTATCCCGCTGATCATCCTCAACAGCATGATATAATGGCAAAGGAGTATACGTCTCGCATCAGCACTACGCTCAAGCAACAACTCACCAGCTTCAGATGCCCAGCCTGCACAGCAACGAAAAGCGGCGAATGACCAACCTCCAAACTTCGCCACCACTTGCAAGTATATTGCGGTCCTAGACACTGAACAAGGTTTCCGCGTAGAAATTGATCCGTGCCACACGGTCTAGCAGAAGTTTCAAGATATTGGCATGTCCACCACGAATGGCGACCCACGAGAGCGTGCTGAATGTTCACGATGCTCGGGATGTTGTATCCCTGTTGTTAGAGAGGGTGGGCGTATATATCCGCCCAGTAGGGTCTGTGTGGTCTGAGCGTCCATATGGTCTCACTATGGCCGCTTTATTTTCTTCCTCTGCTTCGTCCAAGGGCAGTGAAGTTCGGGCAGCATGTAACCCATCAAGTAGTCTTCTTACCTGGAAGAAGTTGTTGTGCTCGGCGGCATAAGAGAGCACGGCACCATTTTTATACTGAGCATTGAAGTTATACAGAAACTTATTGAGTTCGTTATATAGGTGACGGTTGGTCTTGGTCAAGGCGTAGATGTTGCTCTGGCGGGAAAGGTAGGATGCGATGGTCCACAGAACTTCAATGGGTAGGTGGGCGAGCGGCATGGCAATTGAAGGGAATCCCAATATAATGGAATACACAATAATTTGGATTATATCTGACTTATAGTGGGCAATGAATAAGGATGCCTTCGCTCATTGTAGGGCATGGGTACTCTTTCCGGCAAGTGATACGCACATAAAAAGATGACTAAGTTATCTGCACAAATCGCACAACGAGTTCTCACCGCCCTGAATATCAACCAATTAAGCAAAAGCCATTGCGCATTTCACCTCCACCGCCGGCAACCCATCAAGACCTCATCCAACTCCGTCCGAAGCCTAGTCAGTGAGTTTCCCTGACCCCCGAACGAACGAAGTCGGACCCAGCTCACTCTCCGAACCGGAAAAAAAAATCACCAAAATGCCAACCCTTGAGTCCGAAGCCTTCAAGGCCAAGAAGCCCACCGTCCCGCCGACGTACGACGGCGTCGACTACGACGATAACGTTGCCGTCCACAACGCCCGCGACGCGATCATCCGGGAGCAATGGGTGCGCAGCATGATGTCGCGTCTTGTGGGGGAGGAATTGGGAAAGTGCTATTCTCGTGAGGGGGTGAATCATCTTGAGAAGTGTGGTGTTTTGAGGGGTGAGTTTTCTTTCCCCTCCGGTATCCAGACTGCGTTGGGACTGGACTGGAAGGGAATTGGACTAGGAAAGGAAACGAATGCTAACGGGTGCAGAAAAATACTTTGAACTTCTCGGCGAGCGCAAGGTTAGGGGATATCTCGGACAGGAGAAGAACTATTTCACGGAGAAATAAGCGGGCTTTTTTTTTTTTCTTTCTCTTCTATGTTTTATTGAATGAAAAACGGATTTCTCTTCTACGTCTGTCTGTTTTATGGTATTTTATCGGGTTATTTAGCTTTTCGAATTCATGGACCGGATATCATTCGAGATCTTACAACAGCAACTACATCGGACAATTGGACAATCGGATGGCATGGATGGTCTATCGATCTCATGTGGAGATGTACGCGAGGGATCTTTGGAGGCTTGAGATAGAGATGGATGAATGAAGAGGGCGAATGGTGTACTTATATTGTACATATTTTACAACAACCTGGGCTTTATCCACACTAGGGGATCAAGATATGATCTTTTCGTGCTCTAACCGTACATGACTTATGGACACCAACCAGATCGTTATATATCAGTAGATACAGCACATGGGTATCAATAATAAGCACTCTCATGCTCAGTACGTTTCTCTGTATCCCTCACATCAACAGCAACGTCCTCGTCACTGTCGTCCATATCGCTTCCTGGTCCTATCTCATCATCTCCCGGCGGAGCACGCATCCGCACAAGCTCCTCTTCATCCAATGCCGGAAGCTTGTAGGGACCAGGAGGAGAATGGATATCTCGACCAGAGGGCAAGTTCGTGAGAAGGTCTGTTGACGGGGGCACCAATTGCGTGTTGATCTGTATATCGTTAGTCTAGTTACCAGATTTGAAGGTACTGAAGAAAACCATACTGTATCATTCATCCTGACCCATTTCGTCTCCAACATCTCAATAACTCGTCCCTCCTCTTCTCGCCCAGCATTATCACCGGGATCAAGCTCACTCTTCTCCCCCCAATCCCGACTCCCAGCGTCCTTTTCCATCTTTCGCTCTTCCCTCCGTTCCGACCATTCACGCTTCAATCTGGAAAACCCTCGCTCCCGCTTCACAGAACCCTCCATTACACTCGGCGGTCCAATCCTCAACCCCAGGGCACTCTTCGCCGCCCGTAACCAGGCAATCCCCTCTCCAACTTTCCCAGCTAGTTCCGCATCGACCCCGAAGAACCGACAAGCTCTCGCCCGGGCCACACGGCCGAGCACGCGCGCATACCGGACCATATCATCTTCAACCCCGCCTTTCCCTTGTGCACCTACCGCACCTAGTCCGGCAGTCGCCTGCTCCGCATACTCCGCGGCGCGGACACATAATCGCGCAAAGAGCATTGCACGGACCTTAGGGATTTCCGGAGCGCGCACCATCCAATCCTTATCATTGGGATTGCGCGCCTGGATACATGTCGCGACGTAGGAATCATCCTTCAGCACGGCTAGGAGGGTTGCCTCTGCTAGTGCGAGGGAGGAGAGAGCTGATTGCGTTGCGGGGTCGAGGTCCGGTACGCTGTTCGTCTCTGTGCCAGTTAATGAAGGAGATGTGGAGAGGAACGTATGTACCGCGCTAGCTTGTAGAAGGTATTTGGTAGCTGTTTGGACGGCTGCGGTGCGTTGCTCGGGTGTTGGGGTATTCGTGGCATATAGCGTTCGGACGACGGTAGAGTGCGCCATATTACTCAGTACATATCCCAGCGTTGTTACTGTAAATGCAATCTCGTAATCAATCCCATGGCCCCGGACACGGCCGGCACTCGTGCCTTTGCCCTTGATAGGCAGCGAAGGGGTGGTGGAGGACAGTGTGGTGCGCCATTCGGACTCGAGCTCGCTGCGGAGAGTTATCTCGACTTCCTCTGTGTTATTTCCGATTGTAGTTCCGCTCAATCCATTTGAAATGGCAAGTAGGTATGGCAGGTAATCATTCAAGGCGTTGAGGACGGTGGTCAAGTGGGAGTCTTGTTGCGGGCCGCGGGGTAGGCGTTTATGCGCTTTGAGAGCGACACGGAGCGCATGGCGGCCTGTTGAGGCAGCTTGTGGTAATGAGGGATGAGTACTTGAGGAGATGAATGTCTGGAAGGAAAGATGTGAGGTTGTTGGGAGGGTGAAGCCGTAGACCATGATGGTTGATGGTGGAGGAAGTTGGATGGGGATGGTTGGGTTGATGTCACCGCAGCCAAGAAGATACTACCAGGGGTATGGAGTTATTCAACCTATTTACCAGGCGTCGTTAGACTACTTAGAAGGGTTACGTTATTGGCCTAATCTATTTATTGCTGTGTTCGTGGCTCGTCTATGTCGTAGTAGAGGTAGATACAGGCTGGACATAAGTTCTTCTGTAGGCAAATCCCCGGGCATTGGGGCACTTCCTCAGTCCCGTCCTGTCCATATCTATTCATGGTGTACTACGTAGTCACACCGTCCTCCTGCTCTCGCCTCGGCCATTTTGAGTCACCAGGAATTCCCTGCTAATAACGGATCGATTAGGGAAACGATCTGTAGTGAGGCTGATGCTGATGACTCGCACAAGCATAACGACTGGAAGGGCCTAGAATGTAGGTCGAATCAAATGGGTATCTTGAACTGGATGTGCCTGTTTGTCGATGACCTGCACGTTCATGTTGAGAATGTCGTGTTGACGAAATTCAAAAACGTCCGTCACTGATCACACATCCATCCCCTCAGCTTCCGACAAATTACTAGGAGCACTGCTCACACCAGACGTGTCACTCTCTGCCCTGTAACCCGGCGTCCTTGAACGCGCCTGCTGACTCCATTCCCGAATACTAGGAACACCACCCTCGATGATAACAGGATGCTCCTCAGCACTCTTCCCCAGCACAGTTCCCGCATACCGCGACTCCTCGCCCGTCTTACTATGCTTTTTCTTCAATGCCGTCAAAAAGTCCTCCTTCTCAAGCGAATCCGGATCGATCATATCGCCCTCGCTGGGTACGAAGCCCGCAATACGTCGAATTTCACGATTCGTCGGACCCGAGAACCAGCTCAGGAACGCGTCCAGCCCACGTGTGTCTTCCTCCCCTTGCCAGTCTTCTTCCCAGTCTCGTAATTGGGGGCGTAGTGCGCCAGTGTCTTGTAATGCTTGGTAGATGTCTTCGAGGACTGGGATCGGGTCGCCGGGGTGGGCGTTGGCGGCGTGGGCAACTGTGGAGGAGGAGAGTATCATGAGGTAGTTCGCGACGAGGTCTGTGAGGGTGTCGAGAACTGAAGGGCGAGTTGCGTGGAAACCAGCGGCGCGTAGGATTTGGATGATGGGTGGGCGAAGGAGAGCGTTATGGAGGTTTGGGGCGGACATGCTGTTGTCTAGAGAAACTGTAATGTAGGGGGAAACGCAATATTCGCAAAGAATTAATTGCGATATTTATGTGCCACACAAATAGAGCAAATGTAAAAACAATAGATGGAGGTGAGTAGAGTCAGGTCAATTGAATGATGGCCGTGGTTGGAAAGGCGGACAATCTCTTCCGGCGACTCTCCGCCCCCGTCATTCTTCGTCCTTCTCCGCGCCAACAACTCATCACTTGAATCCTCTTTATCCAGCAAGGATATTACATATTCTTGTTGCCATGTCCGAGACTCCTCGGCCATCTCTCAAGCTCACTCTGGGCAAGAAGAAGGCGCCGGAGGAGAAGCCTCAGAAAACGCCCGCGCCCGCGCCCGCGCCCGCGCCCGCGCCCGCGACCCCGTCTAGCGAACCTCGCAAGCTGAAATTGAAGATCGCCCGCAAACTACAAGAGAACAATGACGAAGAGAAGACAAACAAGAAATCCTCAAAAAAGCGACCAGTAGAAGCACCTGGCCTTCACGAGCCTACCGCCGCAGCCCCGTCCAGCGCAGGACCGAAACGACTGAAGCTGAACCCGTCGAAGAAGCCAGGCGTGCAGTCGATCCGGATCAAAAACAAGGGGCTGGTCCCTAACAGACCGACTGGTGTTGGATATGATTCTGAAGCTTCGGATACTGAGGCGGATCCGTCTATCGAGGAACAGTTCATCCTACGCATGCTTCCTGGACCCGACTGCGATTATCTACGAAAAGCGATCGAGGAGCGGCTGTTCGACCGTTCCGAGTTTTGCTTCAAGCCGCTTACACGCGAGGGGCGACGCGCTGTTATCAAAATCCGCGACAAGCAGTATGCCGCGGCACTGGTGGATCTGCCATGCATCATCGAAGGCATGAAGAGTTGGGATAGGAGAGGGTGGTATAAGTCTGCGGATATCTGCCAGATGCTTTTGGTCTTGGGACTAGTAGCCAATGATAAGGAAGCTTTGGAGTATCCGATACCGTCGGAGGTTGAACAGCTGGATGAGAAGACCTTGCGGTACCCACACGGACTGACGCCTCCGCTACGTTGGGCGAGGAAGCGACGGTTCCGCAACCGGGTCAGCACACGGACGATCGAACAAGTGGAAAAGGCTGTGAGTGATTTGATCGAACAAGATGAAGCCTCGGTTGCGCCGCCTCGGTATGAATTAGTTGACAGCGCGTCACTCAATCGAGCTGAGGGACTGGTGCAGAGCGGAGATTATTACGAGGACGAGTACTACGATGATGAGCAAGATGCAGAAGGCGAGGTTGATGAAGGTATGCCGGAGATGGGAGGTGGAATGGATGATCTTGAAGACGCCCTTGCTGCCGAGATGGAGGCTGCTCTGGCTGCCGGAGCAGAGGACGAAACGGCGGGTGCTGCCGTCGCCGCTCCAGCAGATAGGGGTGTGTATGAAGCAGGAACACCGACGGTTCCCAAGCCCCAGTCACCAGCGGCAGAGTCGTCTGGCGATGAGAGTGAGATGTCGGACGGCGACGAGGGAGACGTGCCGGAGGAGGAAATGGACGAGGAGCAATTAGAGCAACAGCGACAATTCCAGCAACGGCGCGAAGAAATCGTCGAACTTGAGGCTTTGATTAGGTTGGAGACCGTCAAGTGGGAGCAAATGATGAACCAGATCCTGAAGAACAAACTGGCCAAGCGGATTCAAGACCTGAAGAAAGACCTGTCCTTGAGGAAGGTGGCGATTGGAGAGGGTGATGATATGGACTAATGTTTCTCTGCTTTCTTTGGCATTTATACCCCGGAATTTACATTAAGTTTTAATCTGCATCTTCAAAAGATTGAATACATGAATTGACAGCGCTTATCTACCCACCACCGGATCCCCTGTTGCCTCTCTAACCGCATCTTTCACATTCAACCGCTCATCCATCTCCAACTTCTGCCGTCTAATATCTGCCGACTCCTCAGCAGGATCTGGCGGACTCTGCCCAACCCGATCTCCCAACACACGATCATGCTCCTCCCTCTTCCTCCCCAAATCCCTCAGCTGATCTTGCCCCCCATCCCCATCCTCCCCGAACCCCGAATATCCAGGCCCAAAAGCACTTCCTACAGGACCCGAATGCGCACCCGCCTGCGTCCGCGCATTGCTTCGCTTTCCCTTCTGCTCAACCGCATCCGCGATATCCCCCTCAGCGGGCTGCTGCTCGACGCCGTATTCATGGTCGACGTCCGGGGCGCCTTGTTTGCGGGCTTGTTCGCGTTGGTGGTCTGCTTTGAGGCTGGCGAGGGATTCGTCGCTTGAGGGTTTGGAGTTTGCTGTGCGGCGGGTTGTGCTGGTGGTGTTTGGGACGGGGTCGCCTCGTTGGCGGGCTTGTTCGAAGGGGTTGTGGGTGATGGGGTTGGCGGATTGGTAGGAGGCGGCTTGTTTGGGGGGTTGTTCTGTTGTCATTTTTGTGCTTCAGTGAGTATTATGGGATTTGTATTCAAAGTATGTAGGATGAATGAATAGAAGAGTGCTTCTATCTTAAGTTTCTAGGTTAAAGTAGAGGCGAGACTTGATTAATACATGACGTCATGTAGATTAGACGTGTTCTACAACAGCATCATAGTACAGCTTCTTGACAGGTCTAGAATACACCTAGAGTACTGGATTTCTGGTATAGATCAACATCACAGGATGAATTGACATTCGGCCTTATAGATATAGCTTGCCGCATCCCAAGCATGTGATGCCGCGGAAGGCGAGCTACAGCCGCTAACCGACGATGCACCTATAACAACGAAACCATTAAATAACAATCCCATCTCACAACCCGCAATCAGTGTGACCACCACACACAAACCTAGGAATCAACAATGACAACTCTTTTCACAATCCCCATCTCTGCCACTGGGGGCAGCATCGTTTGCTCGAACCCGACCTCCTCGACCGAGGATAAGAATATTTATATTCTCACATTCGTCTCGGGGAAGGACAACCGACTGATTCCCGCGTTTATCGACGCACTTCTCCTTGCGCTAGATGTCATTGAGCACCGGTATCCGAAGGGCGTGGTTGTGACGACGAGCGGGATCCAGAAATTCTACAGCAATGGATTGGACCTGGAAGTTGCGACGAGCACAGAAGGGTTCACACAGAAGTGGCTGTGGAAGCTGTTCCGCCGATTTTTGACGTGTGTCTTCTCCTTTCCCCCCTCATCATATCTTAAGGTTGAATACTGACATACGCGACAGCTACCCCATGCCAACAATCAGCCTGTTGAACGGCCACTCCTTCGCCGCCGGCTTCATGCTCGCCATGTACCACGACTACCGCATTCAGAATCCTTCCAAGGGCTTCCTCTGCATCAACGAACTTGACTTCGGCGTGCCCTTACAAGCCCCCATGATGACCATCTTCCGCGAGAAGCTCACACCCGCGACATTCCGCGACGTCGTCCTGGGTGCGAAGCGGTTCCCTGGTCCTGAGGCGTTGCAGCGCGGTATCATTGATGGCGTTGGGGGGTTGGGGGAAACGGTGAAGTTTATTAAGGAGAGGGGGTTGCAGACGAAGGCGGATACGGGGATTTATGGGACTATGAAGGAGGAGATGTATCGTGGGTCGTTGGGGATCTTGGATAATGACGAGGCAAACTTGGAGTGGAGGGAGAGAGTTGAGGAGAGGAATGATGGTTTGAGGGAAGAAGGGAGGAAGAATGTTAAGGCGTGGGAGGGGAAGGCTAAGTTGTGAGCTATATAAGTTTTGCAGTGTATATATATTTTGAACTAGGTGATAATGAATATTCAGAATAAATGAGCCCCGTTCAGATAAAGAGAAAAGTGCCAAAACCTAGTGGCAGTGTGATGTGTTGCCTTCACTGCAAACCACACAAACCCTAACCACCCAACAACCTGAGCTTCTCTGTGGATTCGACTACAAACACAAAACGATCTCCTACGAGTTAATTCCACAATGCCTCTATCTTATTCCAATACCCCAAATTGTCCCAGGTACACTCCCTCTGAACAGCATTCCTTTGTTATTTACTTTCCATCTAACAATTCTTTTCATCGTCCAGACAGGCAGAAATCGACAACGACGAAATGAAACGAAGCATCCACGACACCCAAGCCGAATCCCCTGAGCCGTCGTCTGACTCCTCTATGTCCACGTCTTCCACTATCCAAAGAGCTCAGCCGAAGGAGTTTCAAGATTCTCATCTGTCAACAGAGGCCTACTGGAAGGCGAAAGTGATCAATCTGCAGAATGCGTTTGCAGCTAGTCATAATCAAGATGAACAGCTTCAGCAGCAGATGGTATGGCTTCAACCAAGGATTGTTCATAAATTGGATAAGAAGCTTGCTCATTGGATTAGAATACCCTACCCGACCAAGGCAATCAAGCTCCACTGAAACCTCGTCCGACGGTGCCGAATCTGAGTATGGTAAGGCAAGGACACAAGCTCCATTATTTGCCCATTCGTACTAATATTCTGCTTGCTTGTCAGACTCGCCCAAATATCCCCTCCATCCAAATCCAAATACCATCCCCCTCAGCCAAGACCACCATATCCAACGCCACGTCTAACAACAAAACCGTGCCCAACCCGCCTCTCTCCAGCAACGCCATTTCCCACATCCTTCAACACACCAAACCGACTTGTCCCAAAGCACAATCCTGGATCACAGCGCAGAGAATCAGCAAGGAAACGAAGCTGCGTGTCGCTCAGAGAATCGGACGCCTTGGTGTGAATGAGCGTGCGATTGTGGAGAGAAAGATTACGGTGAGGCTTGCTGAGAAGATGCGGCAGCAGGGTGGCATGGATTTGATGCAGAGACAGGAATATGATCAGGGTAAGAGAGTGGAGGAGGACTGGGTGGAGGGGAATTTGACGCCGCAGCAGCGGGTGAAGAGGGCGAATGTGAGGCTTCAGAGGGCAGTTGGGTTGGAGTAGTTTTTTGTCGTTGTTGTACATTGGAGAACAGCAGAGAGGATTGGGAGTGTGGATGTGGTTGGAATGTTACGTTGATAAACTCGTTAAGTCTAATAGATTATTATGTACATGAATAGCAAAAACGATAGCTTGTCCATCTGACTTAGCCATGGAATTTTCCGCGATTGACAATCTGAATTGAAGCCCTTTCACAAACATAATCTCATACAGGCTCAATACCTCCCGCATGAAACCACCCTGGTCAAAGAGTTCCAATCTGGGATTGTCAACCGCGGAAAACTCCGTAAACACCATAAATGCAAGAATCCTTCATCTCACAGCATACACCACGGCCCTCATTCACTTCCTGCCCCTGCCAGCCCCCGTCGCTCTCCCAGGGGACTCCAACTTATCCACCAACGGCCGATATGGCGAAGCCAACACATGCTCTGGTGCTCTCTGTGCCAAATCCTCCCGTAGTGGCTCCCCAGCAGATGGACGCCGTAACTGCTCCGCATGCATTTTATCCAACGGCTCGCCCACGATCTGGTACTTGGCCCAGTTAATCGGTGGCATACGGACGATATTCTGCGGCGTTGGGAGTTTTCCAAGATTCGAAAAGACATCCTCCTCGCGCCCTTGTCCCCCTTCATCACCCTCCATTTTATTGTCGTCATTATCTTCCTCATCAGCAGAGAGGTTTAAATTGATGAAACCCCCCTTATCCTCCGCCTTAAGATTCCCGCTCGTCAACTCCCTCGCAAACCGCTCCGGATCAGCCGCCGCAGCCTTCTTCATCCTATCCAACGCCCGCATATCCCTCAAACTCTGCTGCTTCTGTAATTGTAGTATGGATATTGCTGAGCGCAATGCGATAACATCTGGATTATCACTTTCGGGTATCGGGCCTATGGGTACAGGGGGTGGTGTCTCGGTGGCGACTTCCGGTCGCGTTCCTGTGCCTGATCCGGTTTGCGCATTATCTTGTGGAGGGAGAGCTGAGAGGGTTGCTGTTGATGCTGGCGATATTGAAGAAGAAGAGGATATTGGTGGAGGAACGATGAGATGGCCTGATGGGCCGTTTTGAACGGGGGCGAGCTGGGCGAAGACGGGTGTTACGGGGGAGTATGGGGGTGGCGGGGGAGTCCCTGGGCGGGCATCGTTGTTGTGATTGACGGTATTGTTGGGGTTGCGTGTTAGTTCTTGTGCTTGCTGTTGTGGTTGTGGTTGTTCGAGTGGTTGATTTGGGGGGGATTGCATTTTGAGGGGAGGGAGTGAGGAGGAGGATCGGTGAGATAATGGAGGCGCTGGATCTCGGTTTATCAACGAGGCGCAGCAAACAACAAAGAGCACTGTCAAGCACAACACGAATATGATATGCAGTGGTATGTACTCTGTATTTCGCTTGGTTATTTTTATTCTAACTTCGAGAGATTCCAAATATATTCAAGGATCAAAAGCCATTGTAAAACACGGTCAGGCTTGTACTTGTGACTGTATCGGACTCATCCTTATCTGATTCCCCACAATCGTCTGATGCCCGCAGAATCTCACCGCCCAAGAAAAAAAAGAGAAAAAAAAAAAGCCCATCTCTCCAATTCGACCCTCAACCCTTCCAACCATTTCCAAAATGAAGCGCAAGACAGGAAGAGAATCGCAGGGCACCAATGACCAGCCCGACTCCAAGAAGCGCGCATTATCGCATGAAGAGGCGGCTACACGCTTTCGCGAAGGCCTGTTTGACAGCGCGGAGCTGCAGAAGTACACCACGGCTTATGCCGAGTCGAAGCCGTACGCCTTCACTTCTGTGCATACAGGCTTGGTAGTTGCTAATGGATGATAGGTATCTGCATGGCGTAATCCACCCCGTTTTCAACGATTCCCTACTGCGAGCGGTCCGGGACGAAATTCAAGAACATCTCCACTTTACCGAAAAGGAAACCGACATCTACAAGATCTTCCAATCGGGCGACTTGGCCAACCTGGACGGACTTGACGATGCGTCTCTCTCCCGACTTCCATCGTTGCTGAAGCTTCGCGATGCCATGTACTCGCAGCGATTCCGTGAGTACTTGGCCGGAGTGACCGGTTCGGGCAAGCTGAGTGGACGTAAGACGGATATGGCTATTAACATCTATAACGAGGGATGTCATCTTCTCTGCCATGACGACGTTATCGGAAGCCGTCGTCTGAGTTATATTCTGTACCTGACCGACCCGGATACCCCATGGCAGGCTGAGTGGGGTGGTGCACTGCGGCTGTACCCTACCACGACGGAGAAGGATGTCAACGGGGAGGATGTGAAGATCCCTAGCCCCGACTACAGCCTCAGCATTCCACCGGCGTTCAACCAGCTTAGTTTCTTCACTGTGCAGCCCGGTGAGAGTTTCCACGATGTCGAGGAGGTGTACCATGCCAAGGAGGGGGAGGACAAGTCGAAGAAGCGGGTCCGTATGGCGATCAGTGGCTGGTTCCACATTCCCCAGGAGGGCGAGGATGGATTCGAGCCGGGTCTGGAGGAGAAGCTGGCAGAGCGCAGCAGTTTGGCTCAGTTGCAGGGACGTGGTGACATCTACGACCTACCCCAGCCGCAGACAGTTGTGTACGATGAGAAGCCAGCGGACGAGGACAAGGGCAAGGGTAAAGGCAAGGCCAAGGACGAGGACGAAGAAATGACCGGAACCGAATTCACCGAATCGGATCTCGGGTTCTTGGTGCAGTACATCAAGCCGTCGTACCTGACCCCGGACATTGCGGAAGAAATGTCAGAAACGTTCAGCAACGAGTCATCCCTCAGCCTTGAGCGTTTCCTGTCAGACAAGTTCGCCACCCGAGTGCGGTCATACATCGAAGAGCAGGAGAAGCAGGGTCTGCCCCCGTCAGCAGAGGAGATCCACGCACAGACGGGGTGGACGGTGGCTCGACCGCCGCATAAGCAGCGATATGTGTATAAGCAGCCATCGGCGACGGAATCTAAATCGCCGATCGATGAACTGCTGAACGACCTGTTCCCGTCACAGGCGTTCCGGAAGTGGCTGACGCATGTTACGGGGTCTGATCGAGTGACGAGCCATAATGTATTGGCCCGGCGGTTCCGTCGCGGACAAGACTACACATTGGCTAGCGGCTACGATGGCGAGGAGCCGCGACTGGAGTTCACTCTTGGTCTGACCCCAACGCCGGGATGGGAGAAGCAGTCTGATGAGGAGGAAGAGGACGAAGACAACGAGAACAAGAATGGCGAATCCGCAGAAAGCAGTGAACCCAAGGCTAAGACTAAGTCCGCCGCCGACGACGACGACCTAGTCGTTGGAGGCTACGAACTCTATATGGCCGGTGATGGAGACGACGAGGAAGACGCAGCGATCTACCGTTCTGCCGATGCAGATGAAGACGACGGGATTTTACTCACGACTGCAGCGGGCTGGAACCGACTGAGCATTGTGCTGCGGGATCAGGGGACGCTGAAGTTTGTCAAATACGTTAGTGCAGCGGCCAAGGGCGATCGGTGGGATATTACGGGAGAGATGGGGGTTGAATACGATGATAATGATGATGATGAAGATGAGGGAGAGGGAAACGATGAAGAGGGTGATGAAGAGGGTGACGATGAGGACTAATGTATATACTGTAGACTGTTATTCTTTCAGACTAAAAAGAAAAGGACCAGTTGATTGTTACTCAAGCAAGGGCAAGCAGGCCAAATACCAAATAATCACCTCATTGTTTGTTGTCTGCAAGGATGTAGAGCGTACAGCAGCCATCCATGTCAATCTGTATGACTCGACAAAACTGAAATGACCAGTCGACGGCACACTGCAGGGTCACACATTCTTTGTCTCCGTTTTGAGGACCGATGGATAAGTCGAGTGATTCTACCAATGGCGGCCGACCACGCAATTCCTCAGAACTAGACCACAAACCCGTACTTTGGAGCATCCATACTCCGTACTAGTTACAGAGTACTCCGTAGTAGTATCTATCGTATTCCGGACTCGGACCAGTCAGTGTCGACCGTTCATGTGGAGCGCTGATCGCCACGTGATGGAAGGTCTTTTCTCCATCGCAGTATTTAATACTAGTAATTACCATACAATACCGTAAGTAGAGAAAACGTGTTGGCCTCGTGATTTCAACCTTTTTTTTGAAGTGGCCTGGAGGCGCACAACCCGATTGGCCGGTTAGCGAAAGATCGACCCCCCGGCGGTTGGGTTTCCCCACTTCCCGTTCATCCAGAGACTAAGCCGTTCAAGGTAATACTGTATTCTACACAAGGAATATGCAGTGTTATTAAGGACTGTGATGGACAACAATAAAGAAGATTGTCGATTTTTATACATAAGAGGTACGGGAATAATAGCATAGATTTGGAATCCCCAGTCTAGAATCACTTGTCCCAATATCGAGCACAGACTCGTTCCCGCATCTGAGACTGCCGATCGGGTAGTGCAGTGGAGCGTACCTGGCAGTCTCCTCCAGAGGGGACTCTGCGGACTCTGTCTGCACTTGGGAACTCAGACCTCAAACTTCTAAAAGAAATTCTGTCATAGACTTTACAGTGTCTCTGTCTCGATACATTCTTCTCCTTACATTTTGACTCGAAATACAGACCCATTACTGATCTGCAAACGAATCACTCGGCAGCTGCAGACACATGGCAACACACGCGACTGACAATTCCTATTAATATTCTTGTAGAGAAGTAGTATGTGTGTTACCGTATAACCCAGAGTAAGACTGAATTAATTTCTCCTGAGAAAAAAGAAACAATACCTTCCAGCCTTAAAGAATCATTTTGTAAAAGAGAAAAGGAAAAAAAAAAAAAAAAAACGAGTCTAATTGTCGGTCCGGCGTTTCTCTTTTCTTTTTTGCTGTTCTTTTTTTCCCTTCCCCCCCCCGATCGATCAGTTTCATTTCCACCTCTTTCCCTCCCACACTGCACGTACCCTTCCCTCTCTCTCTCTCTCTCTCTCTCTCTCTCTCTCTCTCTCTCTCCCCTCTCCCTCTCTCTGTCTCTTCACATTTTTGTTTCTCTCTCTCCCCCCTTTATTCTGTATTCTATCCTCGACCAATATGTACCGCACTCTGCAGGTTCGCCTTCTGACGTCTCACTAGTCCTCCCTCCCGGTCTCTTTTGCTGCTGTTTGCGCCCGGTCGATTCTGAGTCTGCCACCACCTCTCTTCAACTCTCCTCGTCTCTGTCTGCCCGTTCCCGATCATATCGCAAGGGTGATGACCGTGTGATCTCGGTTTTTTATTTTTATTCTGCCCAGTTATTGAGACAAGGCAATCGACTTCTTTCTTCTGTTGTGCCCGATCGTTTTTGATTCTCCGACGCCCATTCCTTTCATCCTCCGGAACCAGAGCACGTCTTCCACCTTTCCTCTTCCCCGAGAAACACCCCATTGCGCCCTGGTTTCGGATCATGAGATAGAGTGAATCGGTTTCTGTATTGTTCATCGACGAAAAAACATCATGGACCCCTCCATCTCCCACCGGCCTTGGGAGACCACCGGCTCGAATACTCCTCCGGTCTCGTCTTCGCAAACTCTCCCTTCCATCTCGACTTTGACAGCGAGCATGAACGGTCATGTTGTTCATCCGGCGGAGAAATCACCCGGCAACCTGTCGCTGAACACCATTGAACGAGATTCGGGGAACTGGTCAATGCCTCATAGCACAAGTACGGACGCGCCTTACAAAGAGACAACGTGAACTGAGCTGATAATTTGAAGGATCCTCCACCTACTCTACCGCAACAACCAGCACCAGCAACTATCCCTCCCTCCAATTCCTGACCTCCCAACAACCTTCTCCAAACCGTGTCTCCTGTGTTCCCGATCGATCCCCCTACCCTCATGACCAGTCCAACAGCAATACTCCTTCCTCTACCGGTGCCCAACACTCTCCTGGCTTTGGCGCCGCCGCTCAACCACATCCTTCCACCCTCCCCTCCATAAACTATAACCATGAGGCTGCATCGCAACGAGGTAGCGTCGCAGATCCCCCCGAGTCGCGACGAAGCAGTATCGACAGTCGCATGAATCAAGGGATCAGCTCACTGGCCATCAACCCCTCCTCACCTTACCACAGCACCAATGCCTCTCAAACATCGATTGTCTCCAATCTCCAACGCGAACGCGGTATTTCTACAGACATGGGAGTCTATCGCGGCCCTCGTTACTCGGGGGGATCGGCCATGTCACCGCTCGGTCCGCGAACGAGCGAGCATCGCAGCTTTGCGGCAGGCCGCACTGCACCCGCCATCTCCAACAATCCTCGCTCTGAAATTTATAATGCAGAGGCACCGACCGCCGGTCTCGCCTACGCTTTCCCTGATCCGGATGTCACTCGATCCAATTCCCTTTCCTCGTCTACTGAAAAGTCCACACCGCAGTTCTCGCGGAAGGGGAGCACAGCAGACTCGATCAGCAGTCTGTACTCGGATGCGCGCTTGCCTCGAGGTCAGCATGGTGGGTTTACTCTCAGACCCTGATGAAGTCAATGCTCATACGTTACAGAACTCCCCCAGAATGTACACCACCATAGTTTACAGCATAAGCAAGTCCGAGATCTCATTGGAGACCCCGATCCGGCCGGAAACACACCGTACAGTCGGACACCCGAGCTGAGAGTTACACATAAGCTGGCGGAGCGAAAACGCCGCAGCGAGATGAAAGATTGCTTTGAAGCTTTGCGGGTGCGACTTCCGCAGAGCCAGACTAATAAATCCAGTAAATGGGAGACCCTTACACGAGGTAGGCATTCCCGTCCCTCCCCGGGCCGCCAACTACAAGAATTAACATCGTTTAGCGATCGAATACATCTCGCACTTGGAGAAAAACCTGGGTGGTGTCCGTCGGGAGAACTCGCTCTTACGGACCGAGGTAGAAGACTTGCGTGCTCAGCTTAACCAGCAGCAAAACGGCCATGCACGGACTCAATCAATGTATGAGCCACATTCGATGGCCGGACCGCACACGAATGGTCATGGCCCGGTCTTTACTCATTACAACCACGGCCCTGTGATTACCCACGAACAACCACGGACACTACCGCCGCTCATGAATGGATCCTCAGCGATGCAAGGAGTGCAATACACGGACGAGCGACGGTAAAGACCTAGTTATATTCGTTTCACGACGCGCTGTATATTGCCATGAAGATGGCACATTTACCGTTTTCCTTGTCCTTAATATATTCTAGATGTGAAACGTGTTACGTTACTGGCCACACTGATATGGGTGTTTTTGTGTTTTTTTTTTTTGTTTTTTTTTTTACTATGTATCCCTATTGAGGGAAATATACCCGTGGATTTCTGATTCCGCACGATATCCGGCTTGGTTTTGTTACGCTGTGCGATGTCTGCTCTCCGGCGGGAAGTTTCTTTTTTTGGACTGAATTGTACGAGGGCTGATTTAATTCTGCATGGGAATGCCTGGGATAGGATGGGATGGATGGGATTGGTTTGGTTTGTGTCTCTACTAAAAAGAATCCGAGAAACCGGCGTGTTTGGAGTTTAGTATGGATTGTGATGGTAACCTTGCACTGTAGTATTATTCTACATACTGTACTCCGTAGTAGTCTGGATCTCCATGTCCGTGCTCATGTAGAGATACTTGTACAAGACCCCGGCGGCTACATACAGTTGACACGGGCCATGATTGGCAGATACAACAACGACCGACATTCCCAATCTCCCCAAGCGCCGACTCCAGCCCAGCGCGTACTCTAACACGCTGTTTTCTGTTTCCTGCCCAATATTTTTGGTTTCTTCAGGAAACAGCCTCACAGCTGGCCATGCGCGATGAGTTCCTGATCCAATCATGGTGGTTACATGGTTCCAAGCTGCCGCCGACCAGATCCAGATTGAGATCGGGATTGTGAAGAAGCGGGCTGGTCGGGGGACTTTGTTTGTTTCTTTATAGAGAAGATGGACATGTGGACTGTGTGGGCTAATAATAACATGAAGAGTGGGCTGGCGATTGTGTTGTTTTTTTCTTGTCTGTTGAGGGTTTGAATTTGATCTTTTGATCTCTTTTGTCTTACACTCTTTGGTTTTGGTGTCATTCTTTTGGAAGTGCTGGTTCTCCTTTGGCTCTGGCCTGCTTTGTTTGTCTTTGTTGTGAATGAATGATCTATTGTCTCTTTCCTTGTCCTTTCCTTGTCTTTTCTTTGTCTCGTCTCAATGGGCCGTCAATAATAGACCCCATTCAACATCTACTCCATTCACCACTTCCTCAACCTCAGCCTTGACTCTAGGAACCGATATCGATAACCTGTACGTCCCGACTACATGCGCCACATTAACACAGCACTAAGACCTACAGGGAGAGAACAAGATGACCGGCAAACCAATCATCCCAACTCTCCGCATCCCAGCAGCCCCCTCCTTCCCTCTCTCCTCCCCCATCACTGAAGAAATCCCCAGCCCAACGTCCTCAACATGCTCAGATGAAAAACATCACCGCCACCAACCCGTCGAGGTCTCCAAGACAGCGCGCCTGATGCCGATGTTGCATACATCTGAGCGGGACGCGCATCGAAGTCAGATGGTGGAGACGGATGAGCAGGGTGGGTTGAAGGTTAATGCAGCTATTGGTGCTACCACTGGAGGTGCTGCGAAGAGACCGGTTGGATTGAACCTGGTGACGGATTTCTCCTCGTCGTCGCTATCTGTTCCCAAGCCTAAGAAGAGGAGCCCGACGTTGGTTGATTTGAATGATTTAAAGACGCTGTGTCGGACGCGCGAGCGGGAGAGATCCGTTCAGAAGATCAAGGGGATTCTTAAGAAGAGGAGGTCTCAAGGTCTACGACGAGTCCACGTTCCGGATGGATCGTTGGAGCCGAGGAGGGCTGTTTTTGATTCGCATTCGCCAGTACCAGAGGAAACCCATGAGCGTCCGAATAAGAAACGTAAAGATGAACTCTCGCCCGGTGATAGGCCAATTACTATCGGACTCAGCGTTACGTACACAGACTCCGTGGACTCGAGTTCGAATAAGGGGAAGTCGAGAGAGAGAGAAATCGAGGGTATTGATAGCCAGATGACCCCCGTGACGCCGTCGATTATTGTCACCCCGGCTGGAGAGGATAGTTTTTGGGAGGATGATATTCCGGAACAGCAGCAACATCCGAAACCTCGAGTTGCGTCGAGTGTCTATTCGACGCCGACGCCGAATCCTATGGTTGACTACGATGAAGTACCGCCTGTTCCCGCTATTCCAGCGTATCACTCTTTCAAAGTGCCGACAGCGACGGCGACACCGCACTTACAGCAGACACCAAACCTACTACAACGCCAACGGAGGTCAATCATGAGAACGAGAAAATCGCGCACATACTCCACAGGAACCCTCTTCGAAGAAGACGACAGTCCGGCTTCCGCACATTCACAACCCCCACCTCAATCCCCAGCCCGCCCTCGCTCCGAACGAAGAAAAGCCCTATCCAAGCTCAGCATCAACACGGATACAAACCGCCACCAGTCCCAGGGATGGTGGACATACCTCCTTTCACCGTTGTTGAAATCCAGTGCCTCAACGTCCGCAAAAACATTAACGCCAACGAGCCCCGATCGACCGCCTCTACTCCCAGAGCTACGTACGAACTCGACTGTATCTAGTGAAGATTGGTGGGAGACAGACTGTGCTTCAAAAGAAGTATCGTGCTTCTCGCCTGATACACCCGAGACGGAGAAGGGAATTGACCCCGTTGAGTGCGGATGGCAGGGTGTGGCGACGACTACGAATCCGTTCGTGAATATGGACCGGGGCGTAAATCTGAGCAGAGAAATTGGTACAGGCGGTGGCGACATGGCATCCGGAATGTTCGCTGGACAGGTGATTCAGGGTTGTGCGGCGGAGTATTACCAAGCGTGCGCGCATGAGTTGTTCAGTGGGAGGCCGTATTTCGAGTGCGTTGGGCATGTCTGTTCGATTACGCCCGTGGCTCCAGCTATCCAGGTCTCTGAAGCTGGGAAGACGGAAGAGAAATCGGGTGCGAAGGGTGTTGCTAGTTTTGCCGTTGTGGATAAGCATGCGGAGATGCAGAGCCCTAAGTCTGAGAAAGGGCGCGAGCAGTATTTCTCCGGATCTACGGCTGTTAATGCGCCATCCGTGAGGGAAGCTGAGACTGGGAATACAATAAAGCCGAAGGATGGTGCTCGCAATCTGACAATCGAAACAGGCCCTCGACAGCCTGAACTTCTGAACACGTTTACCCAAACGACGACAGCCCATCCAGCAACTCCAGTCACCCCATTCTGCGTTCCCCATGTCGCATCCTCGCCTCCACCACCAGTTTCACAGACAAACACAGCTACTACAGTTACGGTTGAAAGAGCAGTTCCTCACTATATCGTCGTCCCGCAGAGTCAACCACCACAGGCCCCGTCCCCAGTCTCTCCTGCGTTCCAGCAAGCCACCGAACGGACTGGGATCCCGCTGGCTAGTCTGCAGAATGGACCGGCACCGGCGTCTTCTAATACGCAGGGCGGTCTGGAACCCCCTAAAGCACCTGCTGCTCTTGCTAGTCAAGTCAGTTTGTGGCCGAATCCTCATCCCACAGGAGCCGCGCGGGCAAACACAGCCAACGACGGTTACGTTGGCCAATGGCCTAACTCTAATCCAGCAAGAGACATAACACCACCCGTCATTCAGAGGGAATTCACCACAACACAAATCCACGAAAAACACGACAAAACCACCAAAAACAACGGAAAATCCAGCATCCTCAGCAAATGCCTCCACCGCAAAACCGACAAGAAATCCAAGACAAAACGCCGCTGCTACACCGCTGTCGCCTGTCTCTTCCTAATGATCCTCGTCGTCGCAATCCTCCTCGCCGTCTTCCTAACCCACAAACCCAGCCCCTCCGACCCCTCCACAAACACCAACACTAACACCACAAAAATAACACCCACCAGCTCAAACTGGCTGAATCTAACCGGTTACCCACCAATGCCCACTGGTCTCGCGACAATCGCTGGTCCTGAGGCACAGAAACAGGAATCAGGGTGTATTTATCCAGAGACGTTGTGGAGCTGTGCGTTGCCGAAGGAGCAGCAGCAAGGGAATAAGCCATATGATGCAGATGAACCGAGCTTTCTGGTTCAGATTCGGTTCCGTAATGGAACATATCCGAGGAGTACGGTGCCGGTATCGAAGAGAAGTGGCAGTGACAATAGTACCTGGGAACCCTCGCCCTCGCCGCCATCAACACAAGACCAGGAATTCCTGGGCAACACGACAGACAAAAACGCCGAGCCGTACGCAGGCGAAGAAACACCTTTCTTCATGACTTTCCTCTCAACGCAGTCCTCATCAAACTCAGATTCCAACTCAGGACTCTCACGAAGAAGCTTCTTCCCCAACCTCACAGACATAATTCCACCACCAGACACCGACTCGGACGGCACAGCAGCCCCGGCAAACCTCTACCCGCTCCCTGAGTCCCAGCCAATCCGTCTATATAACCGCGACCAAGACGACGAGCACTACGGGTTCTATACGTATTTTGACAAATCGATATTCCTCGAATCCGACGCCCCGCTAAACGGAATGCCCGTCGATACAATCTCCAGCGATAAAAATGGCGGCTCGACCAAAAAAAATGCCAGGGTACGATGTACCTGGTCCCAAACACGGTTTCTGGTGAAGATCTGGACGAAGGGTGATAAATCAGGAAAGACATTACTCCCCGGCATTACCGGCATTACCGCCACCACCTCATCATCATCGGCATCCAGTCCTACCTCCACACCCGGCATAACAAAAGAAGACTACAACCGCCCCGGCACATTCCCGTACCCGGTAACAATAACCCTCGACCGGCACGGCGGTACCGCATCCCGGAAAATGGTCTACTGCTACGGCATGTCCGACGACATGAGTCTCAACGCGACGGAGATCAAGCTGCAGGTTGAGGAGAGGAGGTATGATGGGACGCTTGTGAATGCGGCGCCGGGGGTGTTTAACAGTACGACTGTTGTTAGTGATGATGGAGGATGGGGAGGGGTTGATGGCGGGACGGGGGGGTGCGGGTGTGGGTGGGTTAACTGGCGTGAGGATTAGGTGTTTGGTTAGATTGGGAGGGTTTGGAGAGAAAAGTGGGAGGATTGAGAAGGTTGGATAGACTTTGATATGATAGACATGATTAATGTATTATAGCACTTAGCTAGCAAACAAGCAAAGGATTAATTGAATCAAAACAGAACCGAACAAGAACGCCTCCACCCATCTATCAATCTGGCCTACCTTAGCAGTATCCCGCATATGCACTACCAAGTGTTCTGCCTTGCTTCCATGCCATTACTGCCCATCCGGGTTATCGATACACACCGAGATTGTTTAATTCCTTCGAGCACATTGGACCGAACGGACGCCATATTTGTCCTGTCCTCGAACCTATGGGGGAGAGTTTTGCAACATTCAGCACGTGGTTCCCGAATTGTCAAGTTCCAAATCACCTCATGAAGCGGTTCGCTAAAGAACTTCTCGCTCTGGACTATGCTCATGAATACCACATCATCTATACAGGTAAGTAGCCCAAATAATAAACTGGAGCTGATAATATTAGACAATGCATTAACAGTGCATAGACATCAAGTCCCAAAACATTATGGTCCAGATTCCCGACCTCTTAATCATCGATGCCTATTTAGAACAGAACATCTGCTAGCCCTGCTTCTTACGATCCTGCCTCTGCCTCTGATCCTTCTACGATTGTTTCCCAGCCACCGAAGGACTTTCTATGTCCGAAAGAACGCAGACTCGATGACCCTTAACATCATCTTGAATAAATTGATCATCACTTCGGACCCTTTCCCCGGCGGCCACTAGAACATGGAGACCGCACCTTGCCTTTTTGGAGGATTGGGTTGAGAGTTTGTCCGGCAGTGATAAGAGGAAGTTTTTTCTGTTTCTCAAGAGCATGATGAGGATCGATCCGGATGAGCATAAGACGGCAAAACAATTGCTGATGAGGCTTGGCTTAAGGACACTAGCCTCAACTAGTCCCAGTCGGTGCTATAGAAACTGCTCCTTATTGGTTGTGATTCGGGGCTGCTGTCAAAAGGGTCCTAATGCAAACGAACCAAACCAATCCAGCAAGATACGAGAAAATAAACAATCATCGTGAGATTCTGGCAACATCTTTCAATTTGACCTTTCTTTGAAGATATTTCGATTCTCCCGGAGTGCTCTTCCATAGTCTTTCTACTCCTATTGCTATCGACCGGGATGACATCATCCAGCTGAATTTTGCCCAACTGTTCCGTGACACTCGTATCGCGATCACACACCCAACTCTCACCTCCTCCAGCACCACCATCGGTCAGAGATGACCGTCTCTATTCTCCTCAAATCATCATAATCTTCCTCTAAGTGCCGGCACAACGATCATACCAACATCGCATTGCAGCAAGCCAATCTCACCTATTCTCGGAGTTTGTGATATCTCACATCAGCCTTGGCCGGCGTACATATCCCCTTTTTCGTTCTATTAATTCGTATATTCTCCGTATATATTCCATTTGACATGCATATACCAACGCCCTCGCTCCGGGGCCAATCCCTCTGGATCCGCTGCATATACGCCGGCGCCTTCATATCCTTCATCATCCTTACCTATTTCCTCTTCGATAACCGCTCCAGCGGGACCGCCAAATACGTGATCAAGCCGTCTACGACATATCACGCACCGCCATCATCATCTGGCAACGATACGAATGGACAGTGGGAGTTTGTGGTCGAGCGCGATGCGGATAACCACGGATTGTCGGAGGAGCAGTGTCGCATCGCGTTTCCGAAATTATACTTTGAAATCGACAAGTCCGCAGCGTTTAGGGAGAATAGTTCCATTACGTTCAAGGAGTTGGATTCGATACCGATCGAGGACGGGATGGTGAGGGGTATGATTCATCATGGAGAGGTGTGTCTTTTTCTCCGTTCACGTGAGGGGGCATTTTTTTTTTTTTCTTACCTAAATTATTTCCTTAGTTGTATGTTATCGATTTTGCGAAAGTCACCGTCACGTTCACCCGAGGCAAGGCGTCGCTATACGCACTGCACCGCGCATTGGCTGCGTTCCCGGACCGGCAAAACCTTCCCAATATTGAATTCATCTATACCACAGAGGACATGAGCAGAGGTGAATCTCCCGTGTGGGCGTACACTAAGCGGGACGACGAAGAGGGAATTTGGTTGATGCCGGACTTTGGGTACTGGTCGTGGCCAGAGGTCAGCGTCGGGCCGTACAAGGATATCAGACAACGGATCGCCGCAGTCGATGATGGGGGAATGACGGCCAACGGCAAGGTCGTTTCTGGCCTTAAATTCAAAGATAAGAAGAAGCAACTCTTCTGGCACGGAAGTGTTGCTACAAACCCCGAACTCCGCGGCAAATTGATGGACGCTGCCAGCGGGAAGAGCTGGTCTAGCGTCAAGTCCATCAATTGGGGAGACCCGAAAGATGTCGAAGAGAGTCTTTTGCCCATGGAAGACCACTGTCGCTACATGTTCCTCGCACACACCGAAGGCCGCAGTTTCTCCGGCCGCGGCAAGTATCTGATGAACTGCCGCTCGGTGGTGATTTCGCACAGCATGATCTGGCGCGAAGCACACCATGCCGCGCTTGTAGCGACTGGCCCTGATGCAAACTACGTCGAGGTCGACCGGGAATTTTCAGACCTCGATCGCAAGATGGGATTTCTCCTCGATAACCCTGACGTGGCGGAGCGGATTGCAAACAATGCTGTTAAGACGCTTCGGGATAGATATCTAACTCCGGCTGCGGAGGCTTGTTACTGGCGGCATTTGATCCGGCAGTATGCGGCTGTTTCCGAATTCGAGCCGGCGCTTTATGAGAAGGAGTCTGATGGAAAGGAGAAGATGCGGGGTGTGCCTTTTGAGTCGTGGGTTCTTAATGCTTCGTAATTTTATGAGCATGAAGATCATAAAAGTATGATGACTAGGTTTGAATGCGAAGATACAATCTCAAATATAGGGTTCTTGTACAATAAATTAAATGAATATGGATATCAAGCTATATACTCCAGAAACAGATCCTCGCCAAAGCAGGAGAATCATGCAATACTAACATTCTCCCCATCAATAAACACATTCGCCGCATAAGTACACCTCACATCCTGCCCACAAAACGCATGGAACAGCATCTTATCCCCACATCCGCAAACCGTCCCTCCCCCAGGAGAGGTCAAGTTCAACCCACCCCCGTTACTCTCACCCCCCTTAATCAACTGCTTCCCCGTCTTCACAAACGGCCCCGTCACCGACTTGCTCGTCGCATACCGCACATCATACAACGGATCCGTAAAGCAATGCGTCGAGTAAAACAGGAAATACGTATCCCCGTGCAGAATCAAATTCGGCGCCTCAACCAACGGCCCGTCACTATCATCCCGGTCCAGAATCTGCACCGCATCGCCCTCGAGCGTGAACCCGTCCTCTGCAACCTTCTGCAGTAAGATAGGAGTCGGGACGAGTGGTGCAACGCCGTTATTGCAGTCCCCGCCGTGCCCGATGCTGTTGCCATCGACTTTGAACACAACGTACCGCGAGCCGTCTTTGTCGACGAAACCCGCCGGATCGATAGAGCCGCCTTGGTCGAGTCGGCAGGAGAGGGGCTCGGAGTTGGGGATATAAGGGCCGCTGGGGTCTGTGGACTCGGAGACGGCGACGCCCACGCAGTGGTGGCGGACCATTTCTTTGGCTTCGCCGGAGTAGTACATTACATATTTCCCGTCGTTCTGTTTCTTCGTTAACAATCCTGTCTGTATGGAATAATAAAGGGTGAAAAGGGAGGGCATACCCGTCGAATAACATCTGGCGCCCAATGATCAACTTCCGTCTCCCACCCTGCCAGCGTAGGTAGGGCTTCCTTGTCGAGGAGTGTCCATGTGTTGAAGTCTGGGGAGGTGGCTACTTGGACTCGCTTGCCGTTGCCGTTTGTGCCGAAGGCGTACCATGTTTTGTCGTCTGCTTGGACGAAGCTGGGGTCTGGAAAATTGGTGTCAAGGGCTAGCCAGGGGCCTTGGGCTCGGGGTTGGATTGGAGAACCGACGGCGGTTGTGAAAAGGCAGGCTGTTGCTGCTGCTGCCCATGTGAAGGACCACATTTTGGTGCGTTATATATGCAATTGTTTTAAGTGAAATAGATGGGCGATTGAATGCGCGAGGGAAATGAGTATTATATATAAGAAAAAGAAAAGGATAAGAAAGGGTTGTCAGGTTGTCAGGTTGTCAATCCCCTTCAGGCCCAGGGATCCAGTCCCCTTATATAGGGCACCGCTCCTACGGAGACCACCATCCCTTCCGGCAAGTCATCTGTCAGTTTTCATTCCATCTGATGGCCGAGCTTATGGCCGAGATGCAGTGCAGTGCATTCAGTGGGTCGGGCCCCCGACTGTCTGTCCAGTCCAACCGTTGAGAATCGGACCTGTCTGGTCGTGACCGAGCAAGATTCTTTCCCAACTTTATTAGTGCTAGTGACCTGGAAGCGAAAGCAAGGCTTGGATCAGGTGTGGATTGGCCGGAGATATTCCGTCCTGCTAATGGGAAGAGGATATTTGTAAATGGTACATTATACTGCGTTGCTCTGGTTGGTTAGTTTAGTTGTCCCTGACCTGAATAGGATGAATCAATGAATGAATCTTCCGAGCCACAATTGCTGTCAACAAAGGATTCAAAGGCGCAGCGCAGCGATGTCCAAGACACTATTAACAACGCATAAGATAGGAGGGTTCCCCTTGGCTACAGTCGTGAATACGAACTTGGGGGCCCAAAAACCGCCAGATCCGGGTTGTATGCCGGGAGTGGGATGGGGTGTGAAAGGTGAATGTGATCGATTCAGTGCGTTCGGAGTTTAATGGAGCAGCGATAATTTGATGCATTAATTGTCAGCCGCAAAGCCAAGAGCCGAAGGACCAAGGAGAGGCGAGATCTATACTCCCCAAGCATGCAAGGGCATGTTGACCGCTCATCGACGTGGCTGTTCGGGTCTGGCTGATAATTGACAATAATAAGCTGCGGATGAGTTTGCCAATGGCGGTGCTGCGTTGGGGGGTTTGAATAATGGCTCAAAAGCAAACATTTCTTAGTTTCTTTATTCCGTACTCCGTTTACCCACCCATATACTCGGTAGTGTTTTTGTTGTCCGCATACCGTGTCCTGCATCCATCGCTCCGGTTCCCCTTTCTAGGACTAGGACAGACCCAAGACAGGATGATGCCTGAACACGCCTAGTCGAGGCAACCTACCAGGCATACTGTCCCTCGCTTCGACGGTTTCTACCTACCCAGCTCGTATTCGGAATACTCCGTTTTTCATTCCAGCCGACCTGTTTTGTCCACGAGACACGTGGGAGAAGAGAATTTCGGTCAGTTGTTGAGTCGATGTTACTCAATCTTTCAGGTTTCGATAGATTAGGCAGGTTGTGATGTCTTCAGTACTCCTACTCACTATGGTTGTGATGTGATGTGATCTGACCCGGGAAGATCATAGTCGATAATGTCGAAATGAGATGCACCTCGACAATCCGATGTGCATCCTGCAGAGCTGATTGTCCATTCCACCACACTGCCACTTTCGGGACTTTTTCGAGTCGCGCTGTTGATCTTTAGTCAATCGAACCGAAGGTTGTAAGTAGCCTCTCCTCAACCTTCTTCCTTTGAGCGACATTCAGGTCGGGAGATCACCGGCTACATTGTTCGTCTGTACAAGCACATTACTCTCGTACACAGTAGATATTCTACCATTCCCTCCTTGCAAAAGCAAACGCCAAATCCATTGCCCGGCGACCACGATCACAGACCGAGTCACTGCTCCATCCACAGACCCTCCGAATCAACTCCAATGACTCAATCCCGTGAAAGAATCTCGAGTCAATGCACGCCCACCCCGCATCCGCGTACTGTAGATCGCCCGACCCGATCAAGAACTAGCGTGGGACAAAATGCCACCGTTGCACTGTTGACCCTCGTGCGGGATGTATTTACACCTGTGCACATAACTAGCGTTTGTATAGAGTTAACACCAGTTAGCCCATCCACCAGATCGGAGCAGGGTCACACGGAGGGGTCCTTTTTGCGGGGGGGGAATGCTAGAGAAGTCTAATTTGAGATCACAGACCGACTTGTCTTGTCTTCGGGTCTTAATTCGGGGGATAGTCATGGGAGGGAGAGATCAGGTGTGATGTCAGTTTGTCGGGATGGATGTAGTTTTGCATGGCACAGATTGATCTGCTCGGTCGGGGGATGTAAAGAGTAAGGGAGGTGCAGGGAACGGTGGATTATTCCGCGAGTGAAGTGTTTCTCTTGGCGAGTGTTGTGAGGTGTACTATGTAGATGTGAGGGACGGCGTGGGAGACGTTGAGAATTTTATTGTCGCGTGACTTGGTTGCGTAGATCCACTGCTAAAATTTGATATCATGTCCATTTTGTCATTACTTATGCTAAAAGTACAGATGCTAAGTGTAGATGAGAAGTCTGTCTAGATGCAATATGTCATGTCCATTATGTCTTCCTCTTCTTCAGCACACCCTCCGCCCACTCCCCAGCTCCCTCAATCGCATCCGTCGGCGCATGCTTATAATTCAACAAATACCCCTGGATCTCAGCAGCCGTGAACTCTCCCCCGGGAATCTTCGAAGCAAACTCCGCAGCCAATCTCGAAACACGCTGCGCATCCATCTCAGCTTTCTTCTTCTCGTGAGCAACAACAGCAGCGCCATTTCCATTAGCCAGCTCTTCCGTCCTCTTCTGGTACTGCTGCAGGCGCTGCTTCTTGGTACCAGAGTCACCCTCGAGAGTCGAGTAGATCGCGGAGAAAAGTTCCTCGATGTCTGCCTTGGAGGTGTATCCGAATGTCACTGTCATGTCAACACGGCCGGGGCGGAGGAGGGCAGGGTCGAGTTTCTCGGCGTGGTTAGTTGTCATGACCAAGATGCGGCCCTCGCTTGCTGCGACGCCGTCGATGACATTGAGGAGCGCAGAGAGGGAGAGACCGGCGGATTTCTCGTCGTCGTCTGGATTTTTAGAGTCATCGTTGTTGCCGTTGTCATTGTCATTGTCGTTGATGCTGTTGCTCTTGCTATTGCTGTTGCTCTTGCTGGAGGAAGTATTGTCCTCTTCACGCTTCTTGGTGATACCGGCGCTATCGACATCCTCAAGAAGAACGATACACCGTCGCGGCAACTCCGAGAACAAACTCATAAGACTGTCCTCATCAAGGCTCTTCGAGTTTAGATTCAGCAGGTAAAGCGGTAGTCCAAGCAGACCGGATGCAGCGAAACAAAGACTAGTCTTTCCAGTTCCAGGAGGCCCATGCAACAAGTAACCCCGACGATACGGGATCCCACGGTTCGAATACCACCGCCGCGTCTTCGGATGCAAGTAATCCTTAATATCAGCAATAAAGGCGTCCTTCTGCTCTGCGTCGAGAATAACGGTACTCAGCGCACGGGGTGGACGAGCCATGCACCGCACCCAGTCGAACCAATCCCCAGAACCTTTCTGCCCGCGGTAGATAACCGTACGGACGCCATCACGGGCGACATATGCGCGCTGAGCTTCGGCCAGGAGTTCCCTAATGATAGTGGGATTGCGACCCGCACAAGACAAGTAAAGACGTTCCGGGATGACACTGGCAAACGGGGACTTCTTGCCACTGTCCTCACGCTCCCGCGAGAAAGCAATATACTGGCCCTTGTACCGGAAGTAATGCGTGCCCTGCGACGGAGTGAACCGCAACTTCTTGTACTTGTCGCGGTTGATCGTACGCGACCAGTAGTCGTCGAAGCTCTCACCCTCTTCCTCCTCGTCTTCTGCCTCAGAACCAGACTCGTCGTCTGAGTCGTAGTAGTACCGATTGGGACCACTTAACTTGGTCCCGGCAACGAATCTGGTCGTGCGGTTTGTGAACGACTGCCGCGCCATCCAGAACATGAGGTATGTGTAAATCTCATCGTCGAGGCGGATCTCCGCGGTGGAGATGAAGTGGTCTGTGAAGAAGCCATAGAGCCAGTGGTAGAGATATTTGGTGACGGCGAAGACAATTCCGCCGGCAATCAGCGCGGGAATATAGCTGCTGAGGTCGAGCTGGAAATATGTAGCGAGGATGCGTGAGGCCAGCCCGTAGCCTGGGATGAAGGTTTCCAAGAGCTGGGTGTCGAATGAGGGGCCAGGGATGGGGCCGAGGCCGGAGCCGTTGGTGTTATTGGCGAATTCAGCCATGGTGCCTATCCTAGTGTCGGTGGGAGCTGAGGCTGAGATGGTAGTGAGGATGTAAAGAGAAAGGGTCTCTTTATAAAGCCGGCGATGTTGGTGCCTATTCATCAACTCGTATTGTGTCACCGATGGTTCGCTGTCCACTGACTCACATAAACGCCCAAAAAGGCAGATTGTAAACATCGGGCACTCAATGCAGTATATGGAGTAGTGAATCCATGTCGCCGCATTTGAGTCAAAGCCTGTGGCTGTGAAGGAATGATGTTGGTTCACTGTTCTAACTACTGGGTATCATCGCTATTCTAATGCAAAAAAAAAAAAATTAATCGCTATGAGCAAAGTTGTCCTTCACTGCCTCAACCATGTCCTCCGCCCAATCTTTGAAATCGTGCATCTTGCCCCAGAATGCCTTCCACCAGGCCGGTTGATCTTCATCCTCGACGTCATCCTCAGTGTCGGCAGCGTTCGCGGGCGCATTCGCATTCACAGGCGCATCGGTCGCGGAGGGTGTGGGTTGAGGAATTGCGCTTGTAAATGCACTTGTCGACGCGTCCGCGACCGGAGGATCCAGAGGATGTTCGAGAACAGGAACATCCTCGTCCGAATGAAGGCCAATGGGTTGTAGCGGAAGCCGCAGTGTCCCATTATTCGGCAATGGCTCAATTCCCAATGAATCGCATAGGATGTTGTAAACATTCACATTTTCTGTCGCTGTCAGTCTTATCCGGAGCAAAAGAGTAAAGGGAACTTACGAAAATCGTCCAACCGACTATTAGCCGGATGAGGAAACGCTGGCCCCCGGGCTAGGAAAATCGCCCGCATGAGCGGATGTTCATGATCATAACCATGAATCCCCTTCGGACTGTAGACCTCACCAGTTTCAAGCGCCTTTCGCACATCCATCTCCGGTCGTTCAACGATCGCCCAGCCCGTTCTGGGGATCACCCATAGCGGCGCGATACGGTCATTGTTCGAGAAGTGGTAGCGGTCCGGCATGGTCTCGCGGGTGTAGATCTCGACTGCATGGGAGTAGTTTGGTGCTGCACTGAGTAATTGTTCTTCGAGAATTTTCTCTGCCTCGGGGTTCTTAGGTCGTAAGCCGCGCGACGGCCATCCATCAATGTGATCTACCAGGTCTAGATCGATCAGATCCTCAAGCTGCACGAGTCGTTCCGTGGCGGTCGTGGCCATCCCGTGGTCGGAAACGATCACGACGTTGACGATATCAGTCAGATTGCGCGCTTCTAGACCGGCAAATAAATCGCCCAGCATAGCATCTACCTCCACGATAGTACTTAGCACTTCCGTACTGTTCGGCCCGAACTTATGCCCATAGGCATCCACATTCGGAACATACGCAGCGATCAATTGCGGTCGCTCATCTTCATCCTGGTCGAGTAGCCCCAAGACCCGATCGGTCTTTCTATCCAACTCTTCAGACTTATTAAACTTGTCGACAATCTCCGGGTCAATTCCCCCGATATGCGCCTCCGATCCCGGCCACATATGTATAGCCGACCGGACATCCTGCTTCTCCAATGTATTCCAGATCGGCTCTGCATTCCACCACTGCGATCGCATGCTGTTCGCGGAGTCCGTGTAGTAAAACTCCTCATCCAATGCCGGGTCGTAGAACGAGTTGCCCACCACGCCATGACTTTCGGGGTAGAGTCCGGTGATTAGTGTAAAGTGGTTCGGGAATGTGACGCTGGGAAAGCTGGGAGTCATGTACTGGGGCGAGACACCTTGTGCGATGAATGCGCTCAGCGCCGGAGTGACGCCGCGGTGGAGGAAGTCGGCGCGGAAACCGTCGAGGGAGATGAGGATGGTAGTCGGTGCGAAGAGAGTAGTGCCATTTGACAGTAGCGGCGGATGGTAGCGGGATGCTCGAAACGAGGACGAAGCCTTGTATGCGCCGAGGACGAGGATGAGAAACAGGACGAGAATCGCCGTAAACACCAGTGCATATCTCGTCCACGATACTCGCGGCTCATCATAATACACCTTCTCCCCCTCATACGATCCCCTACTAAGCAATTCATCGCCCTCCCCCTCCCCATCCTCCATCTCATACATCAACTCCCCCTCGTCACTCTTCTGCTCACGTCTCCGCGCCTCCCTCCTTTCCTGCCGTCGTCTCCTGCGTTCCCGTTTCCCAATCCGAACACTCCCACTCCCCGCGCTAACGGGACTGAAAATCCGTCGCAAGCCATGCGTTGGTCCGCTCCGCGTTAGAAGCTTCTCGAGCTCGTCTTCCTCATCGAGAACGGTGCGGTCGTGTTCAGCGAGTTCGAAGGTTGTGCGCGAATGACGGAGGAATTCGTCGTCTTCGGGGTCGGAATCTTGTTCGGAGGGGGAGCGAAGGGAGGCGTCATCATCGTAGTCGCCGGGGGAGAGGAGAACTGTCATTTTGCAATGTTGTAGGAGTGTAGTATACGGGGTAGGAAAGGGAGGTTCGCTATTGCTTATCCGCCGAACAAGGAGTTAGGGAGCTGAGATTCTACGGCCTCAGGCACCGATATCTACTAGGGGTACTCCGTACTCCAACTCTTAATACAATTCTCTTAATTTCACTTTTAAGATACACTGCTAAGCCAATTGCCACAATGTACTCCAAGTATCACTCGCTACTACCTCTTTCCCTTAGTTGTTCGTTCTAACCATGTTCTGCATGTGTACTCCGTACTCCGAAAACAGCCAAAAACAGCCATCCCTATTCATACAGCCAACTGATTCAATTCTGTCTCCAAGCTAGTCCAAGCTAGTAGAATTAGCCTTATGTCTCATTTTCTTTTTATGTATAAATAACCCCGTTTTCGACCTTCCTAATTCGTTGGAATGGATCGGCACTGTTTTCCGGACTCGGATGTCACGTGATATACATGCCCTGACTGCATTCGTCTGAAGGAACACCGCAAGTAGGCATGGCTCGGTTTTCGGTTCAGATGGGTCAAGGAAAACAAAAATTAGTTAAACTGAGCAATGGAGCCATATCGTCGGGTTCAGTACCCGTGGTACGTCGTGCATCGGATCCGGTAATGGTTGACGAGTCCGTTGACTTGTATAGACGAGTACGGAGGATGGGAGATAGAATAAAGGACAGAGAAGGGAAAATCTGAGTTATAAATATGACCTTTCCTGCCACCTGAGTTTCCATCATCAGCATCAGCATCAATCAGTCAATCAATCAATTGATCAACTTTTATTATCAAATCTACAACCAACAAGACCCTCAAATAACACGCAAAATGCACTTCAAACACACCCATGCCGTAACCCTCCTCGCCCTCGCGGCCAGCACAACTGCTGGCGCTGTCCCAGCAAAGGAGTCATCCGCCGTCGAAACAGTCACCTCTATCGAAACAGCCAGCGTCTGCACCCATCCCGAGTGCCCCTGGGCCAAGGCCCATGGGAAGACTGCCTCTGCCTCGGAGACACCTGTGCCAGTGACTTCTGCTACTCCTGAGGTTGTCACTTCTGCCACTTCTGCTAGTGCTAGTGCCAGTGCGTCTTCTTCTGAGCCTTGTACTTTGACCACTAAGGCTTCGGAAACTGGCGCTGTGCCGATTCCTGTTGAGAGTTCATCTGCTGGCGGTGCTGGTGGCTCCAAGACCGACCACATCAAGCCCACCCACGTTAAGCCTACGCACATTAAGCCTCCCCACGAGGAGCCCACCCACGTTAAGCCTACGCACACCAAGCCTACTCACGAGGAGCCCACCCACGTTAAGCCTACGCACATTAAGCCTCCCCACGAGGAGCCCACCCACGAGAGGCCCACTCATATCAAGCCTACTCATGAAGAACCCACACACATCAAGCCTACTCACGAAAAGCCCGCCCACGAGAGGCCCACTGGCTCCGGCCCCGCCCCCGCCCCCGCCGAGAGCAAGCCCGCCAGCAGCAAGCCCGCCAGCAACAAACCTGCTGAGACGAAACCCGCCGGCAAGCCCGCCAAACCTATCAGCCTCACCAAAGCCTCCAAGCCCACCACCAGCGCTCCCCTTATCCACAGCACGATCCCCGTCTCCGTTCCCACCACTAGCGCTCACGCTGGTCCTTCCGCATCCGCTTCTGCCTCTGCCTCTGCCTCTGCGACTCCCTCCAAGGGCCACGGCCAGGGACACGGTCATGGCCAGGGTGGTAAGGGCGGTGGAAACGAGGGTGAAGAGGGTAACGGCAACGTCCCATATCCTACTGCTACTGGATCCGAGTTCAAGTCTCCTGGTAGTAAGATGAGTGCGTCGGGACTGAGTGTTGTGCTTAGCGGGATTGTTGGGTTGCTGGGTTTCTTTTACTAGGTGATTGATTGTTGAGTAACCGAATTATTCGCTCATTGATTTGTTCAACATGTTGCGATTGTTTGATGGTTGGTTGGTGGCTCAATCGATTTGGACATGGTCCGGTTTGAAATAATAGAACTACACTGTTTGATTTGATGTATGGAAAGAGGCGTTTTTGTTCTGCTCTGTTTTTGTTGATATTAATTGTTTGCTTCTTAGTTAGCCAATACATTTATCGTATCAATATCATAATTCTGTCATCTAGAGCATATTTATTATGAGCATTACACATCAGATACAAGGGAGCACTGATGTCTATAACAAAGTCAGCCTCTAAGAATATCAATCTCAATCAGTTCTGTGCAGCACGTACTTCAACAACATGGCCATTGTACCCTCTAATTACTATAAGAAAAAGAGAGCGAGGAATATGTTTGGCGGAAAAGAGGCTATGATTCTCCTGCAAGAGTCATTCCCATTTCTGCGTCTTCCTTATGGTTATTGAGCACACTCTTGCTTCTATAGAGCGGTCCTAACTAATTGTATCCAGATATCAGACGAATAAATCTACGTAGAGTTTCTCTACTACCCCGAATCAAAATATAAGAGCTACGTCCTGGAGATCAGGTAAAGACCCAAAGACCGCACAAGTCCAGCATAATCCACCAAAACAACCCATTGGATCCATTCTGGTCGTGAACTGGAAAACCTACGAAGAAGGATGGCGCATCTTCTATGGCTTGAACACATTTATCATTGACAGAAACAGTAGCCCACCGTTCATAATTGGAATTGGACAACACAATGCCATGCTCCTGCAGTCTTTAGAATACAGGCTATGGTCTTGGGAGGGACATTAAGACTGGACCGACAAGCTTCCACCGCTCCTGGGGACGCTCACAACACCCTTATCGAAAGAGCTGAATATCCGGACTAACCAATATGCCTACCTGGTCTTCCTAGAGATCTTGGACGGCAGAGGTCACCACTGCCTGTATGCAGCCCTGCAAAAGCAGCTTTTGCAACTTGATGATGCTGGCGACCTGAAATCTAATGGCGCTCAAAAGCGGCATATTATGAAGGTGGCTCTTGAGGAGTCTGTTAGGAAGAGAGGCGTGGTTTCCTTTGATTTGATCGAGCGGAATATCAGAGTAGAAGGAATTAATTGGGTGTTCGAGCGGGTAATGAGTCTTACAGAGCTCGTCTGGAGAAGTACTTGGCTTTGAAGTCGGGCTGATAGCTGGTGAACGGCAGTATAAGTAATTAGTCTTCATGGTTTCATCTTCAATGTCATCGTAGGCGGAGCTGTGGTTGTGGAAGAACTAAGATGCCTCATTTGAGATTTGTAAATACATAAACACATGTATCTCGTTAGTCTATCCTCAATTAACTACCTGACAGTTAGATGTACTGGCATGTCTCATGTCAAGTTGTTCTATTGAATAGGAGCTATAGTAAGAGTTGATACTTGTTTGGTAACAATACTGATCACATGACATGAAAGTGGTTATGTATCTGTATATCTGTATTCAGGTAGGGGTATCTCAACATCAAATTTAAATCCACGGCATGAAAAAAGCGCAAATAAGCAAATAGCAAGCCAAGTACTATAACCGGCTAACTCATCAAGACAAAGGAAAAAGAGAGTATCAGTATCAATCATCAGCAACAAGACAAGACAGCAAGACGACAAGGCAAAGTGCGCAAACATCGCTTCTTGTAACAATCGGCATAAGCTCATATTATATACTCCTACTCCATGTTTTCGGACCTCTTCGATATGATCAAGTGGAAATAAAGCAGCTACGTCCTCGCCGGACTAGCATTGCTAAAATAACTTTGATCAATCTTCAAAATCCACTCCACCTTCTGCGCCTCCGTCCTCGTCGCAAACAAGAACGTATTCTGCGTCCCATAGATCGCAAACACATTCGGTTGACCACCACCACCCCTCGAAGGCGTCCCCGATCCACTACCAGCAGTACCCAGCAGACGAGCGAAATCCGGCGCATGATCAACGCGCGAACTGCGCAGATTAATCGCGTTGATCTCATCGCCTTCAGGAACGCTGTAGACGTGGAGATATGGCCGGCGGAGCTCGACAAAACGGCGCACCCAGTGGCTATTTGTGTCATCGGGGGTGAGGATGTAGCCGGACTTTGTGGAGGAGGGGTTCTTGGGGAGTGTTTGGATTGTTGCGACGAAGCGGGGCTTAGGGGGTGGTTGTTGGTCTGACGGGTCGCCGCTGGTGTTGCTGCCGTCTCGTGAGACGGGCTGTTTTGTCTGGGCGAATGCTGCTCCTCCGGCTGGGGGTTCGGTGTTTGTGCGGACGAGGATTGCTTCTGTGGGGTCTGTCTTGGTCATCCAGACATCTAGGTATTTGCGGAGGAGTTTCGTTTTGCGGTCGGTGAATTCTTGGCTTCGGAGGGGTGTTGAGCGGGTGTTGCGGATTGCAGAGGGGACGAGGGAGCCTGCGCTTAGGGCTCCCTTTGCGGCGTTGAGTTCGGCCATGCGTTGTCGGCGCTTGCGCGCGGCGAGGTAGTCTTTGACGAGAGATACTTTTCGCGGGGACCAAGTTGTTAGGAGTTCCTCGCCCTTGACATAGTCGTTTTGAGTGTTCATGCGCCAGAGATCGGCGGCGCGTTTGGCGGAGACGGGTCGGACGGCCAGGGAGAACATGCGGACGGTGGAGTGCACGATGCGGGTTGTGTTGAAGAGCTGCTTGAACATTGACTGCGGCCGCACATACGTTCGTCCTTGAATCTGGATCATCGGGTCGACTTCGAACACGACGGGGTCCTGCAACCGCGACGATATCAGGTCCCAGCGAATGGTGACCTGCACACGGTACTTATCCGCAGTAATGCGGTCGAGAAGAAGCGACCCGTGCAAACTCGAGTCCCACTGGCCCACGATAGTGACGTTAGACGTCCCGTCAGCATTATCCTTCACCGTCGGCTCCTGGACGAACTTCAAGGGCACATCGGGAGTCTGCAAATCCTGGTCTGGAATCTTGCCCCAGGGATCAAGCATCCGAACAGACCCGACACGGATACTGCGAAGGTCATCCCAGGGAAGGCTCTCAGTCGAGCTATACGTAAGATTGATCGAAACACGACGCTGCAGACCCTGATGAAGCTGATATGTTCCCGCATCCAAGCTGTTGTTCTGCACCACTTCGACAGGGAGGTATTCGCCATTCTCCGCCAACTCGAGAATGTGAATCCGAGCAAAGACATCATGTCTCTCCTCCGAGTAGTATTCCGACTCTGCGATACGAGGCGCTTTGCGTTTCTGGGGACTAGGGTCGGCCGAGTCGCGGATATCGTCCCAGCTTAAAAGCTTGTCCAGGTGCATTTGAGTGACTTGAGCGTAGACGCAGACTTTCAGCGCGGCACTTCGCGGGCTGTTCAGTGGTAAACTCATGCTATGCACACTCTCGAAACGGACGGGGCTTTCGTCAAAGCCGCTGGTCATCTGGGTTGTCGTAGCACCTCCTTCTTCAGAGATACCCGGTACGAACAATTGCGCATGGACATCAGATCCTTCCCACTCGTTAAAACCGACCATGTCACGCATAACGACATTGAACTTCAGAGTTGAGGACGGTGCCTGGGCAGAAGATGGCTCCAACGACAGTCTAATTATACCAACAACGCTCTGGGTATAGGGCGAGGTGACTTCAACAGAGAAATCCTGGACACGAGTCTCAAAGACAGCTGTAAGCGGAATATCGGCATCGCCAACAAGCGAGTAACGTGGGGAGCAAGGCTCAGAGAACGGGTTCTCCAGCTTAAAATGTTGAATATAATCCGGTCGATCAATGTATTGATGCAGCTGACGCATCGCCTGCAAACGACGTTGAAGCTTCTCGATCGACCAGAGGTGGATAACGCAATGCTTGTAGTCGATAACACGAATCCCGACGCAGGGCTTCTTCGTCTCATCCAGCACGAAATCCTCGTCCCCAGAGATCCCGTTCAGCACGAGATCGTAAGAAGAAGCCATATTATGCCCATGGTCGACAATGGCAAACTGAAACGAAACGTTCTTGTCCATGATCTGGCTCATAACTTGGGCTTCCTTCAGCAGTGACGCATACTGAAGTATCTTCTCCGCCATACGGACGTAGTTCTGCTGCGACCAGTGGTGATATACGGCCCGCGCGGTTTCAATCTCCTCAGGCTCCAGCTTGGCAAACCCATTTTCGTAGATCTTTGGCGGAACCGGTTGTCCCAGATCCTTCATCTGCGACTCGAAGATCTCCTTTTGCTTCCTCAGTTGCTCTTCGTATTCATCCTTGGCCGCGCGAAGAGCCTCCTCCATTCGGACCTTTTCAGTCTTTACATCGTCGATGTCCTGGTTCGACGAAGCTTCGGCGTTCTTCAGCTTATCTTGGTATTCCTCCTTTTGTCGATCCAGCTGGCGTTGCATATCCTGGCGCACGGAGTGAAGCGTGGAATCACCATTCTGGCCCTCGTCTTCTTGCTGCTGGGGCGTCCCTGGCATCGTAATAGCAGTATCCAGTGAGAAATTGTCGATAGTACCGTTCGACATGTACTTGTCCCGAACGGGGAACGAGCTGAGCGAGTCGGAATCTTCTTCGTTTTCCACCAGCCCGCGACGGGTCGCTCTCACTTTCTGCACGTCTTCGAACAGGGCATCTAGTTCCTCATCCGGCATATGTGAAATGTGGTCCGGTCCCAGCGCTGCACTAATTGCTTCCCGACGCGCCTGGAACCAGTCGGATTCCCGACCACGCTGCGAGGGGAGAGGTGATTCAGCCCTATTTGAGTCGCCATCGAGTTCTGAACCGGTCTTGCTCTGGGTTCTGTCATGGGTCTTCGGCGCCGGAGAGCCAAGTTGAGTGCTAGTAACAGAATGCCGTAGTAAGCTTTGCTCGACACGCTCCGCACGAGCTTCCTGTGGGTGATTGAATCGGAAAATGTGAAAATCGCCCAGAATAATTCGGAAACCACTTTTCAGACGCTTGGGTTTGTCGATACGCAGACCGTTAACCATGACCGCTGCGCCTTCAGTTGGGACAATAGTAACGATGTTGTCCACGTTTTCGAATTTGCAGTGGTTGGACATAATCTTAGACCCATTCAGTCTGATCTCAACAGCATTTCCTTGGTCCATGTGCCCGACTGTCGTAGTACCAGGCTTGATATTATAAACCAGACATTCAGCAAGCAGCGGGTCGTCACTCAAGTTGACCAAGTGAGGCATTTTCTTGGGGGTACTTAGCCCGATAAACCCCTTCTCGATGCTGATACCCAGTTCTTCCAGTGCGGATTCACGCTCCTTGTGGATCTTTTCCGTATTCTGCATCTTCTCTTCCCATGTCTGGTTCAAATCCTTATAGAGCTTTTCGCTCTGGTTGAGCTGTTCGACAATCTCCGCCTTGCTGACTTTGGTCACGGTGCCGTCTGACTGGTGAATAGACACGACTTGTTGTTCTAATGGCGTATCAGGAGGATAGTATTCACCAGCAGGTATACCGCCAGGAGCTCCCGGTGCAGCACCAGGTGGAAGTGCACCGCCAACAGCACCAGCTGCTCCTCCACCAAGCTTCGATCTGAGTTGTTGTAGTTCCTCTTTCAATTCTCTGATCATCCGTGCATTCGGGTCTTCGTTCACGACGGCATGGTTCCGGATTCGCTTCGCGGAGTCGGCGTAACGGAGGGTACCCAGCGTTTCTTCGAAGTTGATATCAGCGGGCGAGATTGCAGCAATCATCGCGGTCATGGAGTTTCCTCCCAGCGAGTCCTTCAACAGCCATGTCAAGATCGAATCACGGTACGGAACCATGGAGGTGTTCTTCTTCTTTCCTGCGGCCACATCTGCAAGCGCTGCGATGACACGACCGAGAGTGGATAAAGAACGGTTGATTTCAGCACCTTCCTTCAACCGGGCTCCCGTGGCTCCCGTGGACGTTGCTCTTTCTGAACCTGCCAGATCGACCAGACTGATTCGCGATACCTTTTCCGTATCCATGGATGTTTCGGCATCATGGCGTTTCTGGGTAAGGGTCAGGGTGAAAACGGCGTGCGAACGACTGGACGTTTCGTTCATGTTGGTAGCGGCAACCGTTCTCGCCTTGTTACCCTCATCCATTAAGTTCTCAATCTCCTCGAACGAGCGCACGACGAGTTTGGCCAGATCTTCGACATACGGACCTGTCGATGGATGCTCACGGACCTTAAGGTTCCCCTTATTCGATGGATTGAGCAAATCGCGAACCCTTTCGTTGTAGATTTCCAGATACGACACCTCAACGGTGCAACCAAGCTGTTTATCCCGCTGGATATGCTCGATACGCTGAAACATATCCTGGCAAATTCTCGGAATCACACCATACTCCTTCCCATAACCCATCATCGAGTAAGACTTTCCGGAACCCGTCTGACCGTACGCGAAAATACAATTGTTGTAACCCCCAAACGCATTATCGAGAAGCGGTGTTCCGAGATCATCGAACAAGTTATCCTGGCCGGCATAGTGTGGAGCATTCTTATCGAACGACCAATACGACCTATCGAAAGCGAAGGTTTTGGGCCCTTCCACGGCACCTTTCGCGCCGCCTTTTCGTTGTTTCTCGTCGGCACCGGGGGGCGGGGTGAGGATTGTCGAGGCACCTTTCATCTGAATGATACATTTTGCACCGCGGTCGATTTCTGTACCAAGGAAACACTGATTAGCCTTGTTCCCCATGATATTCGGAATATTCTTTTTAAATACTCACCTCTGCTATTGAACGGCCGTACTCTCACCACCACCTTTATATTTCCACCACCGCCTGGAGCCATGATTGCTTATATCCCATACACCCAGGGATGGGGAGGGGCGTAATCACACACGGTTGCTGCTGCTACTCACAAGAAACAAATTGACCTCGGAATAGCTGAACAGATAACAGAGAAAGGCGCAAATGGCCAGGCGACACCGAATTGCGAACGCTACGGGGAGCGCCGCCGTCTGTATATAGACCGTCGCAATGAATCCCCGAATCCGAAATCTGTCGACGCTATCCGTTATCCCGTGAATAGACCTTTACTAAAGCACCGGAAGGCCACGCGAAAACGAAACTCAACGCTAGATATAAACAACAATATAAGGAAAAAGAAAACTCGTGAACCGTGTTCGTGAATGTCGTGTTGGCTGTTCTTATCCCAGCGCGTCTGTCTCAGGGGAGTATCGGCCAGAAACCCCAGCCATGTAAACCAGTCGGACTATGCGACAGAGATGGTAACTTGGGAGCATGCAAGGGGCATTGCAGAAGTACGGGATTTTCGTGTAGAGGCGAGGATAGGAAGAAAGGAGATTTCGCGAACTTCGAGGGTCTTTCTCCAAGTCTGGCTCCGGCTGGTCTCTCCAGGAACAAGGGAACAGCCACACGAGAAGTGGGTGTGTGATGAGTCAGCCGGCAATGGGTTTGTTGCGGTGCTGCGCCATATGTGGCTGGTGGGTTTGTCCATGACTTGGTTTGATTGTTTGATTGGTATGAGAGAATTGCGGGGTAGAATCGAGATTGTGATGAGATTCAAGGTACGAGAGATCGAAATGGAGTGTTCATGTGAGGAATGTATTATGGGATATCTGGGATAAATATACTGAGGTACTCTTAGATCCGTGTTTAGTTGGTAGTTGAAAAGAAGCTGAGGGGCATAGTGGTCAGAGGATGGGCAGTAACTGAGAGGCGTATGTCCAGTTGATGCTTATAACACATACCCACCACTGACTATATCCGATTGTCTATGCCATCATCGCCTAAAAGTTGACAATCGCTGATATGTTCTACTATGAACATGATTATTTTCGCTTGGTTCGTCAACATCGCGTGGAGCATTGTGGAATATATATCCACGAATGTGTCTCGCAAAGACATCTAAAACCAGAACCTACCATATTTAACGAAGCTACAAAGACCATCCCAATTGGTGTAGAACTCATGGCACCCGCTGGGAAAGAGAAGAATAAGTTAGTCAACATAGCATCTCTATCGCAGTCCCCTACATGCTATGATGCAGCATACGCAAAAGTTGCACAACATAAACCACATATCATGCCATATGATGTATATACTCTGATTGCACTCTGCTACCTCGCAATCTACAGCATGCTGACCGCTATAATGACTCATTCCATATGTATATATATATAACCAGGAATATATCTCAGGCGCCAAGCGCTGACAGGGAATCGCCTTGTCGCTTATTGAAATCGTGTTATAGCCACGACTACATCATCTACTAATATGCGCCGCGTTTGCCTCCGGAATAATTCAAACATCCCGGGATATTTTGGGTAAGATTCGAAACGTACCATGAGGCGTCATTTAGATATGCTTGGTGCTTGGAATAACTCCGCAGCAGGTATGCGCATATACCGAGTCAGCAATGTAACCCACCAAACAGCACTGAACGAGCAGAAACGCCGAGTCAGATGTGCATGATGTAGGTCTAACCCTAGTCCTTATTACCAGTATTAGGTAAGGGCACAGACGCAGCGTACAATCCTGATTGAGGAATCATGTGATGCTTTGATGCCCAACATACTCGGTACCCCGTACATCGTACTGTAAGCCGTGCGTAAATAGTGAATTAGTAACATGTTCGTCCTTAGTGGTCTCGACTTGTTTGTGATTGATTCGCAGTGGTTTACGGCCAGTGAACATGCTGAATACGATATCTTTTGCAGCAAGTATGTGTGATAGAGTAGTTGCAGAAGCATCAAATCGAGTTCTCCTGAATATCGCGTCAAGTTGATGATCACCATACGAAATTGGTAGCAAATAGACTGGTCATGTACTCCGTATTGCATATGTTGGCGCCTGCTTAGGACGAAGCACAGTACTTTGAAAATGGATGCCTCCATGTACGAAGTGTCTGGATAGGCAAGTAAACTCCTTGAAGGATCATTGGAACCTGTTCAGCGTCAACTACTGCAGAGCCGGGAACAATGGACTGCGCAAACCGGAAGTGGATTTGCTTTTTCCAGTAAAAATGTGCAGGGCGATGGGGAAACTCATCACTTTCACACAGGGGTCCACAGCCAACGAACATGGGGCATCACACTGCCTATCAGCCTTAGTCCCAGACAAATTCCGAATTCTATTGGATAGAATGCGGCTTGTCCTCGCCAATAAATTGCAGTAACCGGCTCCGTCGGACTTAATCCCATACGGCAGGTGGTCATTCTATTTCGGTCACAGCCATATTCGATACGGAGTAAGCCTTTAGCCAGGATAGAACTGCACATGTTCTTGTGTCAGATTGTCGTATTTTTAACGCAGTCCTCGTGAAGATGGAGAGTCAAGTCTGTCATCTTGACGGTGATTGGCGGCTCAAGCAGAGCATGACCGTCCTCCCTGTGCTGTGTAAGGGGTCTCGCTGAGTTGTTACCGGATATGAAGCTGATGCAAACTTACCATTTCTTGCCCGAGTGTTTCGCCTTGCTTGATCCATTTCCGGGGCCTTCCGGGTAGACAGGTACTTTGTTATTGACGCTGATGTTGGCGTCAAATCAGACGACTGGAACCATCTTTTTCCCAGAGAGTCTGTGAGAAAAATAATGTGATCATGCAGAGCCTTCGGCGCGAAGATTGATGAATACTCCCTCTGTCACTAATACGAGAGGTAATAGCCAAGAGGAGCTCGAGCAGACAGGCGCGTACCCCATACTCCGTACTTTTACAGCTCAAGTAAGAATCCAGGACTCATGGAGACCTTCGCAGAGGTATGAGACAGGGATACTATCCCAAGCATGCTGGACCAGATGCGGATGATGTCGTAATATGGGCAAAATCCCGAGATCACCATCTAAATTTGACAGCTCACCCTGTCAAAAAGTCGATATAGGGACGTAGTATCCTGTCAGACATCATCAATTGCTGGGCATACTCGGTGACCCGATGCTTTGCGTAGATGAGGAATATCAGCGTTCACGCTTTCTGAACAGTCCTGATCATGACGTAGGCAGCACCAGGCACATATGAGCTTGAGGAAAAAAGCAAAGTAAACACGCGATGACAGGCCAGGCCTAATCGCTAGGACCAACAGCACTGACTATCCGGTAGTCTGTGCAGATACGACTCACAGGCCGGCTAATCCTGGACCGTGCAGGTATTGAATCCACGCATACCATTCTATATGCTGGAGGGAAGTTCCGCATTGATGCAATGGCAGAAGCGGTGACTGCTTGCCTTGAGAGAAAGAACGAGAGATGTTATGTTGCCCTGACGTCAGGTGGCCAGAGCTGGAGATCTATCGGTAAATTACGTACCATAACAGTCTTACCAGTCTTACCAGTTCTATAACGTAAGCACTTGTACCCTGTTGCTTACAAACCTTCTAGGGATAGTTAATTAGTTAACCAGTATACCTAACTACAACCAGTGCGGAGTTACTCATCATTTGGTTTGGCGCTCGGTTACAGATACACGGTTTCAGATCAGGCCGTTTAGAGTGAGAGTGATAGATGAGATGGATGTATCGTAAGTAACATGACCGGTCAAGCTTCGGGGCACGTGGGGTGGGCCAGATCGGCCCTGTAGACGGGGTGACCTTAAGGTTTTTGGTACTCGACCTCATTTGCGAGATTTTTGTACGAATATCATTATATGGGAATCTGAAGTGAACTAACTACCGGTGTGCACAGTACAAGTACAAGTATGTGATCTCACTCCGTATCAATATTGAAGACTCTTTGGAGCGCGTCTCTAAGTGATGCAGAAAAGGACAAAGAAAAAGAAACGAGTCTGAGTGGGGTTCAGCACATCCCATTCGGTTTCCTCTTACTCTGTACGAACATTTGCACGGGATAGAGATAAGAGGAAGAAAAGTCTTTAGCTCAAGTCTGCCCTACTTTCATGTACAGAGTACCGTGTCGACTTTTCTCGAAATGCTCGAAATAGCTTGATCTTGCACTGTAAACCTATCATGGGAGGATATTGGATACCCCATCCGAGTTGAATCAGTGCACAGATGGTCCGACGCCCGTGACAAAGAATTACCCGAATGGGGAAAGCAACCGAGACTCCGGTCACGGACCACATCACGAGATCGTCGTAAGAGGACTCCCGTGTTGATATGTGAGCTTTCAGACGTATTCTGTATTCTTAGGGACAAATAAATTAAACCAAGCATAATTAATAATATTGATTGATTGTATCATGATAAAGTACAAGTACGTGTGCATTGTATTCAACCATGCATGCAAAATAGTAAGATACCAAACCTGTCAATACATGCCAATGCAATGTGATTTGTGCCCGGCCGTAAGCGTCAACGCTGGGACCAATGGGGGTGGCTGGTTATTTACGTCATGTACGGTATCGTCCGATCGTTACACATCGGGATGACCGGAGATAATCAGAAGAGAGATGGGAGATGCACTCGAGGGTACGCAGTCTGTAGGCAGTGATTACTCGATGATAATCTTAAAATATATATGTACGTATTTTCTTTTTCTCAAGAAAAAAAGAGAGTTGAGATAGATACCCAAGTGTATGCAGAACCGTAACCGTATTACCGTAAATACACGCGGCGGGCAGTGCTAAACGAGGAGTGGTCGAACGCGGTACAAATGCCCCATCGCCCGCTCTCTCTTCCAACAGTTTTTCTTCCTCTGTTGCTGCTTGTTGCCCCTCCATTTTTCCTTTCCTCTCGTTGGCGCGCAGAGGAGGGTTTTCTTACACCCATCAATCAGAGATTATCTTTCCTTTTCCCCCGAATCTGATTAATCCAATCATCGGGTCCTTTAGCTCGTGGTTGTTACGCACAGTGCAACGATTTCCACGGTTGGGATCGAATCAAATCACCACTTTTTGTTGCAGTCACAGCAGCGTGTGTGTAAGTCCTACGTGTTTTCCCTATTTTATTCGTCTGTGCCCAATCATCGTGTGTTCCCTTTTCTCTATATCTTCCCCTGGGCAAATCACCTTTGCGCATGCGGCTCTAGTCGCATTCTCCAGCCATTCAAAAGTCATCATCAAATACTCTATACACGCAGGCGCCAACCACATTGCTGGATCGCTGTGTATACTTCTGTCATCTCCCCGGTCTGGTTGTTTATTGTGTTTGACCCCCTGATTACCTTTGAACCCTTGCCCTCTGTACCGTTATCTGTACTATCATCTCTATTTGCCTGTCCCTCTGCCTCCTCTATCCCCTCTTCTCTGTCTGTTCCTCTTTATCCTTACGCGGATCAACTCGGGCACCGGCAAATCCCGGCCGGCTGACATCACGGCCGCGCATAGAGCCGCAGTGTGCTGTCCTCGGCGCCTCTTGTTTCTACCTCCCACTCTCTCTGCTACGATCCATTCAGAACAGGATTCGTTTCCCTGCTTGGTCTCAGGATTTTTTTTTCTGTCCGGCTCTTTTCTGTCCCATCTGCGATTTTCCAGAGGGTACGTTGTTTTGTTTGTGTTCGGCCTTGTCTGCGGCCCGCGAACGCGACTGTGATTTGATTTGATGCTTTCCTTTCCCTGTTTCTTACCCACCGCTGCCATACACAAGCGCTGCAACCAGGCGCTTGTCAGAACCGTTGTTCTGCTGTTGCCTGAGTTTCATCGCGTGTCTGTCAGTTTATTTTATTTTATTGTATTTCTTATACTCTGGTGCTGTCGGGACTATGGTCACTGTCGCGTCGAGTCTTCAGCTGCAAACAAATGCCCAGATGCCCAGTCATCACGCGTCACATTTTGTTTACTATTGTTTTTTATTGCATGCGCTCTTTTTTAGTGCTTCCACTTTTCCTTGACTCGCTTTCTGACTCTCCCCGGGAACTTTAGTCGCGCATCATCTCCCCGTCGCATTTTTGTCGCTAGCGCACGCGCGTGTGCGCAATACCACCACCAGGCTTGTGTGTCGGCGTTGTATGCGATCGACAAGGTATGTTGCCGGCTGCTGCATCTCTAATGCGCGCTTTTCTTTTGCCAACGCATACCTTCCCATCCTATCGGCTTTCGACACCCTGACCCGCCCACAATTACAACCCACCACCCCGCCGCACTGGCGATTGATAATTTCTTCACCTATTATCCAATTGCCAGCGCATATTTGATTCACCAATCATAATTTGTGCGCAAACAAGAAAAATAGATTACATGCTAATGCCCGTGTTTCTATAGTTTTGTGCAGGTGTTTCCGACGCGCATTTTGACATCAATCGGTTGCGAATTGTATCCTTGCCTCGGAACCGAGAATCAGGGTATCTTCGTCTACCCCGGCTTTAGCCCCTCCTCGCATTCATCGTGAACCGGACCAGGGCCCTGAACAAACAACGACTGCCTTGTTCAGTCCATCACTTGGGAGAATAGATTGCGTAGTGCTGGCATTCGGTTTCCTGTGTCAGCTTGAAGGCCTCAGGCGCGGTTGACAACACATCAAGTGCACTTATTCTCGAGAACACCCTAGTCTGCTGCATAAAAGCCCAACCACGTTACATTCAGAAGTGGGTATAAGCCACGAAGGGAAAATACGATTCTGTCGGAAAAGACAATCTCCCCTCACTCCGAAGACTGCTTTGAAGGGTTCAGTTCGTTCACTAAACGCGCATCGATTTATTTCCGAACGCGAAAAGGTTGAAGAGCTCAAAAGTCATAACAAACGAGAAAAACAGGTGAGTGATATGACGCCCGACCACGCTACCCCACTCCCCTCAATCCAGTGACCGGTCGGCGATGCGCTTTATGCTGACGCGATTCTGGGGCCTGCAGTGTTTTGTAGTACCTCGTCGAATCATCACCCGCAGACCTCCCAAACATTGTGTTGGTGACTATCTCCAGTCCACGCGCGACTCGCGATATTCTCAGTGTAACTGCACCAGCGCTTCTCACGTCGTATCAATTATCTGGTGTTCATTTTCTGTTTTCCAGTTAAAAAAAAATCCATTCTTGCGCGTTAACCCTGATTGGTCTTGGTCATCGCGTTCCTGACTGTCACATCTCCGCAAATACGAACAAGGAACCAGAAGTGTGACGGCGAACTCCGTCGCGACTCAATGATGGAATATCCACCACAGTATCAACAACCTCACGGACAACACCCTCAGGGCCCTTCGCATATGTCTGCCGCATACCAACCCGCACCCCAGAGCGCCGGCTCTGCCGTCGGCTCAATGACGTCGCCTACCAACACCCAGGCGCACATGCCACAAGCTCACTCCGCGCATCAAGCCTCCCCCATTGTCCCGTCGCAATCGCATTACCAGCAAACGAACTTCCCGCAGCCATATGGGGTGACGGCCGCCATGCCTCAACCATATGGCATCTCGCCCACGCAGGCGGCCGCGATGGCCACTGCCGCGGCTTCTGGGCAATTCTACCCTCTACACCAAGACTCCATGAACCAAATGTCGCAAGGAGCCCGCGGATCTCCGCGCATGGGTGGAGTTTCCGTGAAGGGGGACCGGAATCCTCGCTCGCCGCCGCAGATGACGGGCCAGATGCCCCCAATGGCATCGCAAGTGCCCCTGTCGCAAAGCGCTCAATTGCAGTCGCGTCGCATGAGCCACGTCGGAAGTCCACCGCAGCCGGTCCTCAGTCATGTAGGTCGACCGTCGGTAGCACCTTCAATGCCACCGCCGCCTCATGCTCCTGTGCAGCCAAGCCAACCCTCGCCGGAGTTAGTCAGTGGTGGGGCTGAAGAATCGCCCCTTTACGTGAATGCGAAACAGTTTCATCGCATCTTGAAGCGGCGTGTTGCGAGACAAAGACTCGAGGAGCAGCTGCGGCTCACATCCAAAGGCCGTAAGCCCTACCTCCACGAGTCCCGGCATAACCATGCCATGCGGCGGCCTCGTGGTCCGGGTGGTCGGTTCTTGACGGCCGATGAAGTGGCTGCTATGGAAAAGAAATCTGGCGATCCCGTTGGATCAGGGCAAGAGAATGTGCAGACTAGTGCCGTTAAACCTGCCTCGTCCGCAGGCCATAAACGGAAATCTAGTGAAGTGAATGACGACGTGAACGCTCCCAAGAAAACGAGGACCGTTGCGCCAGCTCGGACAAGTGCTGGCGTCGAGGAAAGTGAACCTGATTCTGCTGATGCGTCGGATGACGACGGATAATCTCGATTACATTCATCGACTCAATCTTCCCTGCACCTTGATATACTCTGGTCTCAGTTCCGTGTTATCTTTCTTCGCCTTCTTCGTATCTACTTTTTTTTTTTCTTCTCCCCCTCTTGTCTTTTTATCTTCACGGCTTTTATGGATGGATGTCTGGAATTCCCCCCCTTATTTTCTACTTTCCTAGCGAGCGATATATGACTCTTGGTCTCTATCACTGCCTTGTTGATTACATTGATTTTGTTTTATGCCTGTTTATATCCTTACGCTGAGACGACGGTTTCTTTTCTTTCATGTTGGCATCCCTTTGCCCAATTCCCTGATGATGCTTTCGTCCCATTAGGATTGCATTATATGAGACGATCTTATGCTTCTTCCCCTATACTTTTTCTTCTTTGACATATACTGGTACCACCTGTGGATGCCAGTATGATGTGATATTCTTATTTTTTTTTTTTCCCATTCTTCTTTTCTACTAAGTGTTTCCGAATTTATGGCTGGGTTCTTCGCGGACGAAAATATTGCTAGGAAATTGCAATGGAGGAATGGCAATGAGCCATACGGTACTGGTGGGTATCTTGTAACTTGATGTGCAACGGACATATGTGAAATTTTTTTTTCTTTTTTACGTATCATATTCTTTGGCTTACTGTACAGAGAGAGATATCTATACTCTTATGAGTGCGTGATTCATTAAAAAGTACTATGTAGAGTCCCGTGACCTCCGGATGTACCACGCTATACCAGATTGGGCCTAGCAGCGGCTCTCCAGCTCCGCCGGCTCCAGCCTCATTCTTCCTTCCGTGTTTCTCCCTCTCTCTCCCTCTCTGCTTCTTCTAGTCATTAATCCATCGCCATCGACCAGTCCTTCCTTTCTATCTCGGGTTGAGCTGTGTCTTTCTCATCTCCAGGTTCCTTGGACTTGCTTCTACTTGTTTATTCTCAGGCTTCTTGTAGGTCGCCTACCTTGCATCATCCTCTTTCTCTTATCAAGTCCAGTCACGATTGCCCTCGTCTCTCGTCTTCCTTTCCCCTGCTTTTCTCTTCATTGTTAATTCTCATCTTGAAAGAAGGATAGAAGAAAATAGAGATCATATCTCTATCAGAATCATTTCTTTATTTCAATTTATCGTCGCGCCATCTTGACTTTCGAGACATTATTGTGTGGCATTGACAACATTTTCTGCTCCTTTGCTACTCTTTTCTATTTCTTTTTCATTTTTCTATTATAGATGCTGCTTTCGTGCAGTGTGCTATTTTATTGTCTTTATCGATTCTTTTGTCATTTTGTCGATATTATTATGTCTTCTCTTTCTTCTCTTTGGCCGCCCTGCGGACTCTTGCTCAGCACCATCCCCGTTCCCGTCATCCTTCCGTCAACGTCCTCGCTCCAAGCCACTCCACCAATTTGAATTAAAGACCAGCTCTAATGTTGACGATGTCGATTCTTAGCTTTCCTGCAGTTTTCGCTACTTGCGACGGCTTCTCCCCGTTTCCGCTTCGTATTGGGATCCAACACCCCCTTTCCTCCCATCCTTGAAACCGCCGCTGGTTGGATTCCACCGTATCACTACTTCGGGTGAAGCGCCGAGGGTTTTTATTCGTGCTCGAAAATGGATTCTTACGATAGTTATGGGTCTCCCGGGAGGCCCCGGGATGGTGACGCCTACATGTCTAGGGCACCCGTCGACTCGTACAGACGCAGATCTCCTGGTACAACAGCGCAGTTTTATGATTATTCGCTACGAGGATGGCTTTCTGACTCTTATGCAGGTTCACAGGACCGTCGTGGACGCGGACGAGGTCGTTCTCGGTCGCCTATTATGATTGATCGCTACGAACCCGCCGACCGCCGGCCCTCTCGAGATGGCTACTACGCTTCATCCCGTGAACAAGCCACCCGTGAGCGCGAAGACCGCCGTCGTGCCCCTTCTCCGAATGTCGCCAATATCGATCGCTATGTTCCAGGTCAAGATTTGGGCAAGCGTCCACTTCCTGCGAATCCCCTTCCGAACCCGCTCAATCTCGATTTCCAGGTCGGTTTCAACTGGTTCGCAGAATGGTGGCGAGCCGAACAATCAGTCAAGGAGGAGAAGGAGCGAGCTAGACATGGTGGCCGTCGTCCGTCGGATCGCGTCAAGGGTGAGCGTGAAGCGCGTGAAGATCGAGAGAGGGAGAGAGCGCAGATCCAGGCCGCGTACGACTCATACAAGCAGGAGCTACAGGTTAAGATGGCACGAGCTTTCGTTCAGCAACATCGATCTGAGGAGTGGTTCAAAGAGCGCTATGTGCCCGAAGTTCGGGATCCCCTTCGTCGACACATCATGGATTTTCGGTACAACGCCTTGCAGCAGTGGGAGCGCGACATCGAGGGGGGATTATTCGATGAGTTCACTTTGGAGGGTATCTACAAGAACGAGAGCGATGGCGCAGGAGGCGTGATTGAGAAAGAGGAGGGTGAAACGACGGCTGTTGGCGAAACTCTTGGGGTGTTGGATTTGCTTCCGGCCAGGGGTGGAGATCTGCGTGACGAAGCTCTGTCGCAACCCGCCTTGCTCATTAAGACGCTCGCACCTAACGTTAGCAGAGCAAAGATTGAGGAGTTCTGCAAGGAACATCTGGGTGAGCAGGATGGTGGGTTCAAGTGGCTTAGTCTCAGCGATCCCAACCCTTCCAAGAAGTATCATCGCATGGGATGGATTATGCTCCACCCCGCTTCCGAAGTTACTGTGGTCGAACGCGATGATGGACGAGGTGAAGAGGGCGAGGAAATGGAGCAGGACGCAGGCAATGGTACAATCACGGTTAATGCGGCCGAGAAGGCACTCGAAGCCATCAACGACAAGACCATTCACGACCCGGAACACGGGGACTTTGTCTGCCATGTAGGCGTGCATGTGCCGCCTGCCCAGCCCCGTAAAAAGGCCCTGTGGGACCTGTTCTCATCTCCTGATCGCGTTGAACGGGACCTGGAACTGGCCCGTCGATTGACAGCGAAACTTGATTTGGAAATGGGTGGCAATGTCGACGGTTATGCCAAGATTGAGGAGCGAGTCGAAGAACTACGCGGAAAAGGATGGCTGCAGCCGCCAGTCACCGGCCCGGTTAGCGTCAAGAAGCGCAAGTCGGATATGGATGATGAGGATATGGACGAGGGTGAGGCTGAGGAAGGGGAGGAACAAGAGGGATGGGATGACGAGGTCGATGACGAGGAGTTGTTGGCCAAGAAGAAGAAATTGGACATGTTGGTTGAATATCTCCGCCGGGTCTACAATTTCTGCTTCTTCTGCGTGTTTGAGAGCGACTCGGTCCACGAGATGGTTCGCAAATGCCCCGGAGGCCACCTACGTCGTCCTCGGACTGGTCTCACTAGCCAGTCCAAAGAGGTTGCTCGGGCTAGCGCCCTGGGCGAACCGTTCCCCATCAAGAAGAAGGAGCCCAGCGAGGAGGGAGAGGAACGACCTCCTTCAGACGAAAAGCGCCAGCAGAAACTAAGCAAGTCGGAGCAGCAGCTCCAGCGTGCCTTCAACTGGGTTAGGACCTTCGAAGAGAAGCTCTTGCAAATCCTCGAACCGGAAAATGTCGACCTTCAGAAATTAGGAGGCAAGCCTGTGGAGGAGGCGCTCGAGGAGGAGTTGTCGAAATACATGAAGCAAGAGGATGAATCGAAGTATCGTTGCAAGGTGCCAGAATGTACGAAGCTATTCAAGGCGGACCATTTCTGGCGCAAGCATGTTGAAAAGCGCCATACGGAATGGTATGAGACCATCCAGAGTGATGTACGTTTCCCACCCACATATTTGACAACGAAGTTCTATGACTAACCGAAATAGCTTTCGTTGGTGAACTCATACGTCCTCGATCCAGCTCGTATTGCGCCATCACGGTCCGATGCGACTTCCAATGGACATTTCCCCCTCAGCTCAAACCAGAACCAAGCCGGCACCCCTCGCGGATTCAGTCTGGCGAGTATGCCATACATGGGCAACGGACCAATTCCCGCCGGCTTCCAAGGGATGCCTCCAGGAGGTATGCCAGGATTCATGATGAATCAAGCCGGTCCCTGGGCAGGCAACGGGGTGATTGCCGGAGATCACCCTGGACTGCATCAGCCTGGCGTGATGCGTCGTGGCAACCGGTACAATAACAACCGGTCTTCTGGGCCATACGACCGACGCGGCCGTTACAATGCAGCGGGTAGCGGGCGCTTGAGTCCTGTGCAAGGCATGTACAGACCCGGCGGCCGCATGCCAGCCAACGCAGGTGCGGCGGCGTTTATTCCTCCGGGCCATCCGGCGGCTGCGATGGTTGGGCCGGGCGGGTTTCCCGATGCCGGACCACAAGGCATGGGGCCACGTGAGGCCGTGCAGGGGCGAAGCCTGAAGAGCTATGAGGACTTGGATGCTGTTGGTGGTGCCGGGGGTGGTGAGCTGAACTACTAAGTAATCTTTCGTTGTTCCACCGGCGTCGGCTGGCCTATTCTTTCTTTCTCATTTTCTTTCCTTTTCGGTGACATTAATATTCCATTGAAAATCTTGGCCATGTGGTACAACGTGGCCATTGCATTTGCAAACAGCAATGTTTTCTTTGTTTGCGAGGTGTATTATATAGTTTAAGTGATAGTAGTCAATATAGCTTCAGCTTCTTCTGGTATGAAATATCACCGTGTCTATCGCAAAGTGTCAGTGTCCAGAACACCCTGATGAATAACACGGTCTGGAGTGGCTATCGTCGAGCGGAACTTCTGTCCGAATCCTTCCTAACTCAAACAACCCTCCCTGCACATAGTGCGATTCCGCCTGAAGGGCATAAGCGTGTCAGCAGCAGAACCAGGTTCGTCAGCTACCATCCACCATCCAGCAGGATCAGGATGTAAGATCTAGCATCCTGTGGATCATCCGTGAGAATGGACCCCGCTGCAGATACAAGTGCTTGTGTGTTGTATGGAGTACAGCGATCATGAGGTCATTAAAGCCAAATCCAGGCATCAATGTACAAGCAAGCAAAGTAGTTATAGCAAAAGTACTATATATTCAAAGTACTGTACAGGGAGGTAACAGGTCAAGCCATTTGAATAACAACCCGCTCCGACGCATCGCGCCACTGCGCACCCATCGCCCGGATCCTGCGCTCACTAGCAAGATACAACAACAAATACACATGAGGAGCGACTTCGCCCCATGTATACACCTTCAACACAAAGTTTCCAGCATACGAGCTAGTGGTGGTTGTAGCATTATCCGGTGGATTATGGTGATGAGGAGTAGGACGGTGATCATGCCCCCGATCCGGAAACAGATCTCGATCTGCTGCTCCTGACTCGAACTCCCGCTCTGGCCCTGCCTCTGACTCTCGCTCAAGAATACACCACACGCCCCAACCCGCACGCCCTTCTTTAGCAATGATATCAGATAAAAAAGTCCAAAAGCGAGTGAACAGTTCCCTGTCCCAGGTATTCGGATCCGCACCCGCACCCGCCCTTGTAGCATTATTTGCATCTGCACTTGCACCTGTAGTAATAGTGCTAGTATTAGCACCGGGCCCTCGGGCGTTCCAGCCCCGACCCGAAGGCCGGGGATAACGGGTGTTTAGCCCCGAACCCACCGGGTCGTGCAAACGCAGACGAAGCCACCAATAGCCCCGTTCAAGGACGTGGAGCGGGCGGGCCTGGTGCGCCGGGACAAACGTCCGCGCGAGATTGAGGCGGTTGGCGAGGAGGGAGAGGGTGGGTGTGATGTGTGTAGTGAAGGGGGTTGAGGCGATGGGGGGTGGTGATGGGTGGATGGTTAGGGGGGGTTGTATTTCATGTTCTTGTGTGTCTGCTTGTGAGTCTGAGTCTTGTGGACAGTGTCTTTTGTTGGGTGTATCTGGTGCTGGTGACTGTGATGGCCGTTTATCAAGCAGTGGCGACTCGGGGATGACAGAGACCGGACTATCGAAGGAGTCGGGAGCTAATCGTGCAGGTGCGAGGGGAGGATCATGCGGGAGACTATTCTCGTCGTGGTGGACATTCTCCTTCCTGTCGTGGTAGAAGGTCTGGAGAATGGCGTCGGCTTGTGCTCGATAGCGGCAATCGTCGTGGAGGGAACTGGGGGCAGCAATGTGGACGAGGGTTTGGTTCATCATCCTGCACAGGCAGAGTACAGGGTATAATATAGTGAATAATATATAGCTATAGCTTTACAGAGTATAAATGAATCTGTATATACTCTGTCGGTAGTGTAGTGTAGAGTAGTGTGTAGTGTTATGAGCACTGTAGTCAAGTTCCACATCGGGAAAGACAGTAACCAAAAAAAAAAGAAAAAGAAAAATCAACTCAACTTCGATAGTGCGAGTTCTTTGGACTGATTTGCTTTATTGATTGTTCTCTTTTTGCTTTCAAGTCACACACGCTCCTTACACACACACTACTACGACGGGTGTACAAGGCTTCGTGCCACTATCCCTCGGTTTCTCTTTCTCCTATTCTTTCACCCACAATTCAATTCACTCTTCATCTCGTCTTAAAACACATTTCTATTCTATTTGTATACTCTGGTATACAAAGTAATCACTTTTACTGTCTCTCCTGACACCTATAGGACCGAAAAGCCCGGGTGTTATATTCCAGTGACAGCCATTTTCTTTTCGCTCGTCTCGTCTCGTCTTCCCACGACCGCTACATTCCTCGACTTTTCCTGACGAATTCCGTCTGGTCTCCGTGTTTCCCTTTTCGTGCATTTCGGCAGTTGCCCTCGTGTCTCCTCCATTCCGCTCTTCGTCCTTGCTTCGTCAATTCGATCGCGCCGGTCGCATTTCTCGGTCGGTCGGTCCAGTCCGTGGACCTGCGCTTGTTCCAACCAAACGTTTCCACGATATAACACATCGCATATATATACCCGTTGCTATAATCCAGCATGTCCAACAATTATCCCCTGGAACACGGCCCCCCCAGCCGTCACAATATGCAGCCCCCTCCAGCGCTGCGTGGTAAGTCGCCACTTTGGGCGCCTCCTGTTGGAATCCCGGCTAACAGCTGCAGCTCAACCATCGCAGGCTAGCATGAAGACTTCGTTGGGTTCTGACTTCATGAAGTTTTTCGGCGGCGGCGGCGGCGGTGGCGGCGGTGGAAATGCTGCCCAGGCAAAGAAGGTCACTCGAGGTTGGTCTGTCTGTGCATTTGGGTCAATGAGACGAGGCTAACGAGTCAAGATGGCCAACCCGCCAAACGACGAGGTCCCAAGCCTGATAGCAAACCTGCATTGACCCGGCGACAGGAATTAAATCGTCAAGCTCAGAGGTACTTTCGACATCGATACTCGCTTTGTCTGGACTATACTGACTTCCCCCCCCCCCCTCCCCCAACCCCAGAACCCATCGCGAACGCAAAGAACAGTACCTGCGCACTCTAGAAACCGAACTGTCCCGGTTACGAGAGGCCTATACCCAAGACATCTCTTCCGCCAATGTCACCGTGCAGCAACAGCGACAGGTCGTCCTCTCCGTCACTGAGGAAAACGATATCCTGAAAGAAATCCTTTCTGCTCATGGCATCTCCTACGAAGCCGAACTCGAACGTCGCAAGGCTCAGCGTCCGGCCCCTGGGTATCATCAATCGAGTCCCTTTTCCAGTAGCATGGGTGCCTCGACTGTGCCTAGCGGGCCTGCGTCCAACAACAACGCCTACACCACGCCGCCCACTACCATCGCGTCGGGTCTGAGCCCGCGGAATGGATCTGAGAAGGGAGCCGATATCTCGTCTAGATCGGGATCTTTCTCTCATTCTCATGCTCATGCACATGCGCATGCGCATAACATGCAATGCGAGTCTGCCTTCCTGGACGGATCGACGGTTGGGTCAGCAGGATTGCATGAGCCGGTGAACGCACAGTCGGGTATCTTTGAGAATGATCCTCAACTCCAGATCGACTTTATCCTGACGTATGTGTTCCTACCACTTTACCAAAGCTTTAAACTAACTCGTGCAGTTTGGAAGGACCATGTCGCGAACATACCGACTATCTCTGTCGCCGATCGATAACCGAGGCCGACGATGAAGACATGCCCTTTTCCGGCCACGCGCTGATGGCCAGCTGCCCCCCACCGAGCTACATCGCCAACACGACCGACAAGACCCCATACCCGCACAAGACGTACGATCTCCCGGCCGCCAACCTATCGACCCTGTTCAATCTCAGCAAGCAACTGGTCACGGAAGGCCAGATCACGCCGATCATGGCCCTTCAGCGCCTGAAGGCTGAGGCCCTGTACAGCACGCTGACCCGGGACGATATCAAGATCATCATCGACACACTGAACACCAAGGTGCGATGCTATGGATTCGGAGCCGTGATGGAGGACTTTGAGTTGGCGGATTGCCTGAGCAGCGTGTTGGGGACCAAGGTCGACGCAGGGATTCATGCTCACTCGCAGGATGAGCTGATGTATTCGTGACAGTCTGCTGGTTCGACTTGGCTGAAAAAGGTGTTGGTGAGATGGAGTCATACTGGAGTCATTCTCTTCTTTCTTTCTTATGTTGTTGTCCATCTTTTGCTTTCTTTTGTCAACTACTATACTCCGTACTATCTTTTATTCCCTATATTATATCATACTATATCATACTTTACTCAACTACACAACTTCAACCACAGCCTGACTCTCCCTCAAATCTCTAACATACCCCGCCAACTCTCCCATCCCAACCCCATCCCTCACCATCCCAACAACCCCGTCCACAACCCCCTCCTCTCCCTCCTTCATCTCCTCAAACACAGTTTCCATCGCCTCGAGTTCCCTCCAATCAATCCCCTCTTGCCCTCCTTCATCATTTTCATCATCGGAAATCTGCATCTTGAGAGCACGGATCTTGCGGCGCAGATCCGCGATTGTCTCGGCGGATTTCATGGCGGAGCGGTCCGTGTCGGTTGTAGTGTAGATGCATTGTTCCGGGTGCGAGCGCGAAATGCAGGTGCTGCAGGGGGTTAGGCGGTTGCACTATTTTTATTAGCCCCGAGCTAATCAGATTGCGGTTTGCGATGTCTTGCTTGATTCGTGAAGCGTAGAGGTTGAGAATGAAAATGTTACGGGATAGTGAGGGTGGTACCTTGACTTTACGGTTGCGGCATGGGATACAAGATGCTGAGGGGCGGGCTTTCGTCGGATTCGCATTGGCGTTGGCATTGGCATTTTGGTTGTTTTGGATTTGCGATTGGGTTTGAGGTTGCGACTGAGGGAGCCGTTCAGGGTGGGCGACGGTATCTTGGGCTTGAGCTTGAGCTTGGAGCTGGAGTTGGGGTGGTAGGGGGTACATTTTGTATCAGGTATGGGTCGAAGAGAATAGAGTAGAATGGAGTTGAGAAGAGATAGATGGAGAAAGATCGATAACGGTGTGGAGATGATCGAGATGGTGATGACTAACGGCGCTTAATTTAACTATACAGTGGTGGATCTAGATTGTAGTACAGTACAGGTAGAATACAGGGGGAGAAAGTACGAAATGAAGGTCCAAGATCATGCAATTCATAACTACAAGTAGAAAAGCTTCGATTATTTGCTACGCCGCGTGCCGCTCCGCAAATAACAGCAATTAAGCCTCCTCCTCAGCAACATCCTGCTCCTCAACCTCTTCCTCCTCCTCGAACGTGTTGGTCGGCACACTGTACAACCGCAAGACCGGCTTGTTCGGGTCCTTGACTAGCAGGTACTTCTTAGGAGTCTCCGCGTCCTCACCGGCGTCAAGCGCACGGATGCGGTCGACGATGGTCCGCACGATACCCCATCCGTTACCCAGGTTCAGGTTCATCTGGGTAGCGAACTCGCGGGGCTTGTAGCCCACGACGCCCAGAACGACATGGCTGGCGTTGGAGCGGGGGTTGGCGCGCGATACGAAACCGAGCTTCATGGCGTCGGCCTTGGCGAGGATAGCCTGGGTAGTCCAGCGGGCGAGCTTGCAGGAGTTGTTCTTCATTTCGGTGGCGATGACGGCGCCGCGCTGCGACCAGAGCTTGTTACGCCAATCCAGGCCGCCGCCGGAGCCCTGGGCCTTGTTGTCGAATTCGTTGAGGGCCTTGACGATGACGTGCTGGTCGTCTCCTGTGACGGGGTTACGCATGGCGGCGTCGACCTCGGTGCGGACAATCATGTTGAGGGGCTCCTCGTCGCGCTCGAGGGAGAGGTCGAAGCGGCGGTACTTGTAGCCCTTGGAGGCGAGGGGTTCGGTCTCCTCAGAGGCGTTGTAGAAGTGGTTGGGGTTGGAGAACTCGACGCGGTGCTCTTGCGACTCGGACATGGTTTGCAGGGCGAAGTTGTGGTTGATGAACGTGGCTTCCAGGGCGAGGGCGCTGGGGGTGTTGATCGAGTCGGCCGACTTGCTGCCTGCGTTGTCGGTGACTTCCATGGGTGCGTCGGCGGCGTTTTCGTTGACGGTGACGAGGTCAATGGAGGCGCCGTCGCGCTTGTCGAAGTAGATCTTGTTGCCCTGGTGCACAATCACAATGTCCCACGAGTAGACACTGCGGGGAGCGCACATGAGCATGGACAGAATGTCCGACGAGGCGAACACGGTGGCCTCGTTCTTCTCTGCCAGCTCCTGGATGACAGGGTCCTGCGAGGTAGTAACATTGTAGGCAGCGCGGTCCATAGACACCAACCGGCGCTCCATGTTCTTAACAGGCGCCTTATCGTACGATCGGTCGTAGTAGTAGAGGAAACCGTACGAGTCGAGGTCCTCGCCATCCGGGGTCTCGAGGTTCAGCTTCGACAGACGGTTAAAGTCCACCTCTTCCAGCAGCGACCACTCAGGGCGCACGTTAACCGAAGGCTCCCGCGTCCGCTGCGGCTTGTCGTAGTCCTTCCATCCGAATCGACGGCCACGGTTGCCGCGCCCACCGCGGTTGTCGTAGTACCGGTCACCACCCTGGCCACGGCCTCCTCCAACAGCACGCTGGAAACCACCCCGGCCACCACGCTGGCCCATACCACCACGCTGACCACGGCCGCGGAAGACCGTGCCGCCACGGCCACCACCGAAAGTGCGCTTGGCGGTTGCGCGGGTGTTGTCGACAACGGAGAACGAGGACTCGTCTTCGGCGGCCTGGATGTTGAACAGGCTCGATGCGCCACCGGCGCCGTACACCTGCTGGTCTGGTCAAGTTAGTACTTTCTTCTCGGAAGGTTTCCCCGGGGATAAAAATCGTACCTCTGAAGTTCCGGTTGTATTGCTGGCGACCACCACGCTCGCGGTCCTTCGACTCAGCGGTCCAGTCGGCCATGCGGCCCAGCTTATCGCCTTTGGAGAAAGGCGCGTACGGGACGCCCTCCAGCATGTTGTCGGTGCTGGTGGCGGGGCCCCAGGTGTCCTCCGCGGGGAGGGCAGCCACAAGGTCGGCAATCGATGAAGGGGCCATTTTGTCTGTAGTATCCGTGTTTTGATACTTTGGCGGGGATCCAACAAAGATTGAGATTTTCCCGGATTGGATTTGTTGTGCGGCGTGGCTGGTGCAGGGCGGTGAGCCGCACTAGCCACACTCGCTAGAATGCCACATTTCCGTATTGGTCGCCACCAACGTCTTTCTATGAACGAACATATTTTGCATTGGCAGGCAGTGCAAACAGGCAGTGACCTAAATTTCCTGTTGGCTGATATGTTTTATCAGCTGACACCTTTGGATTGCCATTGGGATAGAAAGCCCCCTGGGATTGATATTGACAGTGTGACCGAGACTCCGTACCAGATGGCTATCTCCCCGGACTATCTTATGCCAAAACAATCGACATGATACGAGCATTAATGCTTTGACGGAGTAAATCGGGTCTAGCTTCTATGGAGTCCGGGGCCGGAGCACTGGATACGAGAGCATTAGCGATGACCTGTGGACAGACCCGAGCGAAGACAGTCCACATCGGAGTATTTAATCACTACATATCACTGTTTAGCATAATGCGCTGCACGGAATATCTTCACACATTGACAAAATGTTTTACAAACCTCTATTTAGCTGTGGTTATCGACCTTATCAGTGACTGCTCATATTTCTTTTTCTGTAAGCCGCATTACTTGTCCGGTTGATCTTCGGAGTTTACTTCGGGTTTCGCTTATGATATGCCTGGTTATCAGGAACCGGATCGACAATGCCTGACCTACTGACCGGGGGGACGAATGCTTTGTTCTGTCACCAACACTAGGTATGGAGTCTTTTCACCCAGGCAGTTGGTATCACTACATTTAACAAGGAATTCAGCACGATGAAATTATCAACTAATGAAAACGATTAAGCAGCCAGTGACATGATGCCGGGAATCTTTAGTTCTTACTGCTCTATGCTTTTTTCTCGATATCAGCGACGCAGTGGCAATCCGTGCCCCTATTTGGAAAATCCCCCGGATCGGTACCATTAGTTTGATGCCGAAGACGTCATGACTGGTACGCCGACTTTGTTCGGCATCGAGTGTTGCCGTTCATCAGAATGGATATGATATTTTACATTAATGCTTTTCTGATTGGAAACCATTAATTCCACAGGAAGATGCTCCATAGTGAAATTTAATTCCAGTTTCCTCCTTCGGTGTGATAAGCACTGCTTCTCGAAGACGTCGTGCCGTCATTCATCTATCCTAGGATAGCCGGGATTCCCGTGATCGACACTGGATTGCTACGAGTATTCCATCCTTTTCGTTGGATCTTCAAGGGTGCCTGATGATAGTAGACACTCGCATGTTGCTCAGAACCTGACAAGTACAGTGATCCGTCTAGATTGAGATATCTCCTATTACGATTCATGCGGGCCTGTATAGAAAGGGATAGACCAGCATTCCGTATGTGCAGAATGCTTCTTTTGGAGAAAATCTGGACTACTCTGATACCCATAGTCAAAATAAATGAATAACATAGAGTTTATGTGACTTGGCCGACAAAATAATAACCCATTGACTAACCAATCACAAACCATAGAGCTCCGCGTATTCTTTTCTGTACTCCGTTCTCTGGAAAACTCGATACGGACAACCGATGGTGGATAGCTTCGCTACTGTCGATTATTCACTGGTGTCGCTCTCCAGCTCGCAGCCTATTGCTCTCGATAATAACAATCCCATACCTCGGCAAAGAACAACCACAATGGACCCATGGACCCGACAGACCCGGGCTTCGGCATTGGACACATCTTGTTATCAGGAACAAGACTAGTACCTGACCTACCAGGGACCACAACAATGCAAAAATCAATAGCATGAGCTACGAACAACTGGGGAAATTACATACTTGCTGCCGGTTCCAAATCCGGGAAGTGTGTACGTCGATCCGCTGATAAGGAACTTCATGACCGGCGTCGAACATATCAGATTGACTTTGCTAGTATACAAGTTACTATCAACATAGCCTGATATGAGATGTTCCTGCGTATACGAGAGGCGATTATGTTTGGCTAATTGGTTATCGGGGTGCTGTGCTGGCTCTTGCCGAGGGTAGGCCCTCCTATCTAGAGTTTGCAGATCACGGTGGTGATCCATGGGCGCGGTGTTGGTCCAAAATAGGAAGTGGATGGATGGAGCCTTGCTTCCTCTGTATTGCTGTATTCCATACACATCTATGCTGTGGATCATGAGACTGGAAAAGCTATATAAACCCAGTGAACACCAGACAATTCCTTAGCAGACAACAAGCAACCAATCTCTCATTCTAACTCAGTTCAATTCCTCTGAACCAAACAATCTTTTCTACCTCTTCTTCAAAAACAACAGAAAAACGACCACAATGAAGCTCTCCATCTTCTCCACCCTCGCCATGGTCGCCCTGGCCTCCGCCTTCCCTCATGAGAAGCGCGAGACCACCGAGGCTCAATGTGTCAAGCCTTACCTCTGCTGCGGAGAGCTCAAGACTCCCCTCGACGACACTGTCGATCCTATTCTCCTGGGTCTGGGTATCAACGCCGCTAGCATAGTCGGGTCTATTGGCCTTGACTGTAAGTTGCCTTCACTTTTAATGGAAAAGTGTTGAGCTGGACTAATAATTGTACAGGCAAGGCTTACGATGACTCTTGCAAGACTGAGCCCCAGTGCTGCACTGAGGCTAACCTTTTGGTTAGTTATTTTACTATTGCTTCATTGGAGATGTGCTAACTGGAATAGGGTGGTACTCTTGCTCTGGGCTGTGCTCCGCTCAAGTCCAAGTCCTCTTAAGTAAACGACGCTTAAATAGAGGCTGGACTGTACATTGTTTGAATAAGGGTTTCACATATTGACATTCGGGACGGCATATTATTATAGAATTAGATAATGTAATATAACATAACTAGTTAATCACATTTGGTGATGTACTTCCATTTATGCCGGAGCTTTCACCGGGATATAGATCCGGATGACTTCGTAGTGTATAATGCGTAAACAATTACTCCCCAATCTCAGTACACAATCAATTAACAATCATCCTGTGTTATAGCGAAATCATGATTACCTCTTCCTTGCCAAAATCAACCCGGTCCCCCATTCCAACTCAACAACGATCTCCCTCCATCCCCCCTCAACACCCTCCCCACTCAACCCCTTCTCTTCCCCCCTAATCCTCTCCATCAATTCATCAACCACATCCCCCGAATTCACCGTATCATTATCATCCACCTTCTTCCTCTTCTCCGGCCACCGCTCCTGCCACCCATGATACGCACTCCAGGTCCTCACAAATTCCGCCAACTCCCCCAACTTCATCTTCGTGCGCATATACATCGTCCCCTCCCGCATCTTAGGGTCATACTCAACCCGCGTAGTCTCCCAAACCTCATCAGGCGGCTGTATCGCACGCAATTTCCCCAACACAATATCCCGCCCAGGCTGCTGCCAGTAAGCCCCCAGAAGATTCGGATCAGTACTAGACCCATAATACTCAATCAACTCCGTCGCACGCGGATAATTCAGAATAACAGGATCCGTATATCCCCAAAACGCAACCGTCCCATCAGGCCTAACAACTCTCCCTAACTCCGGCCAAAGCCTCTCATAATCAAACCAATGCGCCGCCTGTCCCGCCGTAATCAGATCAACACTCCCATTTTCCAGGAAATCCAAATTCTCAGCCGTCGCCTCGTGTAACATGATGTTAGAGTAATTGGCGGACAGTTCCCGCGCGAGCTGCAGCATTGGCTGCGAGGGGTCTGTTGCGTGGACATGTGCGAAGGATTTACTTGTTTCGCGGGCGACGAGGGCATGGCCGGTTCCTAGGTCTAGGGCTGTGGTGCGGGGGCCGGTGTGGAAGGAAAGGATGGTGTTGTAGAGGTGGGGTGGGTAGGTTGGGCGGAAGTTTGAGTAGCGGGCGTGGGAGAAGGAGGTGCTTCTGTGTTTGAGTTGGTTAATGAGAGGACTTGAAGAAGGGGGGTAGCTTACGAGAAGGACGCCATTATGGTGGCTTGTGTGAATTGAAGAGTTGATGGGAGTGTTGGAATGGGGATATTTATCAATTCAGGACGGGGTAACTCCGATGCCCCGCTATCTTATCAGATCAGGGCACTATGGCATCACACTAGTGAGCTAAAGTCATGTTGAGATAATTAATCTCTATCGAAATACTATTTGCATCTGTACAAAAATAGTTCAAATGCACAAATGATCACCCAACATATGTCGCATACCTCACAAACTCCTCGTCCACCCTCAATCGCTCCCAATCCTCATCTCTGATACAGATGCCAGCAACCATTTCGCCGCGTGGTGACTTGGGCATCAAATATCCCAGACCATTAAACGGGATGGAGCACGGTCTCCTTACGGCCTCCGACTTCCCTAACCCGAGTTTAAAGTCCAAATCGTAAAGGTCGACCTTGGCCAAAGAACTGAGCGCAAAAGTCCGTGGCTGTATCTGCATTCGCAGTGAACCCAGCCTTGATCTTGTCTGGCGAGCGAGCGAAAAATGTAACGAGAGCGCGGGTGTTGTATGCCAGGCCTACCACTTGCTGGTCGAGTTGCGAGCGAAGCTTTGATGCAGCGCCTAGAGACTCTTCCACTAGGTGTTGTAGTGTGGATGTATTGTATGCCATGTTCTACATCAGTCCTGGGTACGTGGGCGGAAGTCCAAGGTGTTTTCGGACATCGACTGCGCGTCTAAATGTGGACTGTGCATTGGATTCAAGACGGGGGATTCGGACTCGGGATATACATTGCCAGATAAATGCGCTGACTGTCGTTAGTTGAGATAAATCCGGAAGGAACGGACACTTTGCTCGTTACCAAAGACTTGAGAGCCTTGAGTGCGTCTGGAGAAAAGCCCAATTAGGCTCAGGTACGTTTGGGCGGTGCTGCAGGTGCAGTATTGATGTCAGAGGATGGGCCTCACTAGTTGATAGCAAGCTCGGGTCCAGGCTCGTACGAGTCATCCAGCAGAGAAATGGCTTTGCTTCGATCCATATTCCGTACTTCCAATTCCTCACGTGTAAAATGCTGGTTGTGACAAGCTTTCGACATCAGATAAATAATCTGTCCTTGCCCAGTCATATCCATGACATTATGCTGCCCGACAACGGTAAGTATACAATTACCAGCGATGAAATTAACCTGCACAGCAAAGACAGACGCAGAGTCAGCTGCCAACCCAATGGTACTTCCTGGCAGATTGATAGTCGCGCAAGGCGCAATGACATTCTCGCCCAGCATGCTGAAGGGAAAATCAGCCTGTCGCAGGGCACTCATCGTCGGGGCGAAAACATCGTGTCGGAGATCTTTGACAACTAGCGGGATTCTGTCTAAATGCGCGAATATGAAGATATCGGTGTTTCCTTCGGATGCTCCCTCCTGGATGATTTCTCCCGTAAGATAGGAATCGGCTAAAAAGTGAATGGAATGGCAGAAGCAACCGAAGGCAGATGAAACAAAAGGGCAGATTCGCAGAAGAAGACAAGGATGAGAATTCTTCAGGTTATTATAACTTGAATGACTTCAGCTCTGTAAGGAGCCTTGCACTTTGGTTCAATGGCGGTAATCACAGAAAGGAAGATCTGTACTATGCAACCGGCTCCATACCATGAAGGTCTGGATATGCCATATGGGTATGACTCTATTTGTGTGAGTGATAGCATTGCACATGGAGCTGCGATGAACGTATTTGTAGTGAAAATCAGCATAGTAACTGCCAATGTCCAGGATGAAATGACTGCTGAAGGGATCAGTCCAACTTTCAATGAATGGTTAGCGGTCATGAGCAGCTGAGGTTCGGATATAGGACTTGTAGCGGAAAAATGGACAGAGAATATATTGTCATTGATACAACAAATAATGCGCCAAATCCCACGACAAGCTTATAGCCTACGCCTTAGTCGAGGACAGGAGGCCTCACAGACATTGCGCTACTTGGTACTATTTATACTCGGCATGATAGCCAGGCATATATATATATACCTTCACATAAAGACTAGATAGGTCAAATCAATGTTATCAAGTTACACTAACTTCTTGCCCAACAACACCTCGTTATCGATTGTTATCGAGCACTCCGTAACCCTAAGAATGCGCCTGGTTGGGCAGCGTCAATGGCGGACTCTATAACCCCGCTTGGAGGTACAATGATAAGATGGAATAAACATCGGAAAAGTGGACAATAGATCTGTATATGAGGTGTTGGCAATTTTTGGTCTCTTTTCACTCATTCTCTTCTCTTATAAAAATATTCTCTCATAAAAATGGACCCGGGGAATTTGAACAAGATGTCGCTCTTTTCTGTAGACAGGACTGAGAGTGTTTGGGTGTTTTTATATATAGATTTTGACTACCACAACGAGTTGCAACATCTACAAGGGCATCTCAAGGGACAACGACCAAGTAGCCAAATAGATTAATGAGAGTAAGCCTAACTACCTTTTTTTTTTTTTTTCTCTTTTTTTCTTAACATTAATCAAATCCAATAATCGGATTCCGAAAACGTCCCGATAGGTCCAATAAGCCATTGCAACATCGACTACCATGTTCAATGACTATCTAGCCCAATGGTTATTGCTTCCAATTGATTCACTGCCAACCCTGTCAGCTTGGCTATCTCAATTTATCAAGGATACAAATACTCACCGGTCCAACATTGTCACAGTAATCGCTGTTTCCCCCTCCACCATTATTGCACCTGTCGTTGCAAGTTCTCTCATATCCCACACCATTGTCGGCATTGTCACGGCAGTAGTACAAGCCATGCCGAACATCCTTTTCGCCTGGGTTATCGATTCCAGCTTCCTGCAATGCATCGTCGATTTCGCGTTGATAATCACCTAGATATGGTTATTGGCTGTCTTCACCTAGGAAAGGACTAGGTATCGACGCTCGTTTCCAAACACTTACCAATATCCAGGAGGTTTCAACCGCAGTAATAAACATGGTCACTGCAGTATCTAGCCATGGCCGAGGACGCAAAGAGTGCTACAACACCAACACTGATGAAAGACTTCATTTCGAAGGTTTGGAGTCACAGTATAATTTGAGTTCTGAGATTGGGCTTATGAGAATCTGAGACTTGAAATCTGAAGTTTGGCCTGATGATAGGAACACTGTAGTCGGCCTGGAGGGGGTATATATAGGTTTCTGTCCCCAATGCATCCTGAGTAGATTTACTTTGTGCGGCTTGACGCATGCCGTCGAGGAATATAGCATGGAGCTATTGTTACCCTACATTGGTATGTCGTTGTCATACATAAAATTTGCCGCTATGACCTACTTGTCTGACGAGCTGAAGAGTGAGAGCATTCTTTCGCTGTATATGCATGTGTTCGTTGCATTCCATTGTCCATAGCGTATCAAAGCAGGTCCTCGGTACGCATTTACACGCAGAGTATCAGTGCAATCCTTGTGTTTGATCTATGTACCAATTGGACTCGTGTTTGTTACAAAGACATACTTTTGATGCATTGAAAGTTCGCGTCAGCTCAAAACACCACCCCCCTACAGGCTCATGTAATGCAAAGAAGGGTATATCTTCTATAGGGCTGAGAACTACTCCGCTGAACAAGTTTTATTATTCACTACAGATTTAGTATTGCAGCTTCTGTAATCTATTACGTACTGCAAGTGGGGTAGGTGGTCACTAGCTGCATGAACAGCACATCCAGCTGAGAGGCACATGCTCCATGGAAAGGTAAACATATACTCTGGTTGGCTGTTCCTACGTGTTAAAACATTTGTAACACTCTCCCACGTTATCATCAGACATATCGTATGATCTATCTCGAATAGTAGTATGTTACTCTGTCTTTGGAGCCGGGAATGAGCATGGATGGTAGATCGGCTGCAATTCAGGAATTTATTCGGAATGTGATCTGGTATTGTACAACATTTGTGTGGATGGTTTCCTTTATTCAATTATGCTATCATTGCATCAACTCCGCAGGGACGGGGACAGGGCTGAGCGGATCATCCCGGCAGGGTGAGGGTGGGGGGCGAGGGGGAGGTCAACGGACATTATACAGCGCAAGGTAGCATCAGCCTTGTCGGCGCTTTTCTTTCTCTTTCTCTTTTCTTAGGATAAGGTGGGGTCTTAAGAGCAAAGTTACATGACCCGCCTCTTCACCAATTCTGTTCGCACAGCAAGGGAGGAATAGGACACCAGCAACCAGTATCTTTACCCATTTGTAAGTATGTGCGGGGGCTCGCAATCCAAAGGATACTGACATCAGCAGTGTGAGTTGTACCAAAGTACATTGGTAGATAAACAGAAAAAAAAAAAAAAAACCAACGCCTTTCTGTGAACAATTGAGTCATTTTCTATCAACAACACTGCTATATTTAACGTTGACCCATCTCATTCATCATGGGCTCACAACAATCTCCACAAGACGCCTCCATATCTATTCGAGTCATAACTCATAACATCCGGACAAATTTGAATCCTTTTCCTATCGGCCAGGAGAAACCATGGAAGATCCGAAAAAACTACATTATCAACGAGTTTCATTTCAACACAATTAATAACCAAGAGTCAATTATTTGCTTGCAAGAAGCTCGTCATGGACAACTTGATGACATTCTTGCTGGTCTGAACAGTCTCCCCGGCAGAGACGCATCCTGGACGTATGTTGGCTGTGGCCGAGACGGTGGAACATCTGGAGAGTATTCACCCATCCTGTACCGGTCTGCGATCTGGGAAAATGAATATTCAGAGACGCGGTGGCTGTCTGATACTCCATGTATCCCGTCTCACAGCTGGGACACAAAGTACAAGAGAATTGTCACCTGTGCAATATTCCGGCATCGCGAGTCAAATAGGCGCATTCTGTCCATGAACACGCATCTTGATAATACAAGTATTACATCCCGGTACAAGGGTGCCCTTCTCATCAAGGAATGGGCATATGAATGGCTTTCTGATCCCCAGTGGCTAGGGACAATTGGTGGTACTATCCTGACCGGAGACTTCAACACAGAATCGCAAAGCAATGACGACGCGTATGGTGTCTTGACGGACCTGGACACGTTCTCTGACGCAAGCACTCATGTCGACAGAAACAGACGATATGGTAATGTAAATTCATGGACCGATTTCAATGATGATCCCAAAGATGATGCGCTCTACGACTATATCCTCATCGGCCCTGTTAGGGGAGGCGTAACTCCATGGAATGTTCAAACATATGGGGTCCTGTTCAACAAATTTGAAAGAAGCGACACCTCTCCAGATAAGAAATATGTTTTTAGTTCTGATCACAGATCAGTTGTGGTCGATTTGGAATTGAGAACCAGTCAATCATGAGATGGTACAATCGAGAGAAAACAAACAATTTCAGGATTTGTTGCAAACGAACTCAATCCAAATCTTCACTATGTACTGATTCCCTGTGCAAGCTCTTCTGGGCTGTTATCAACAGTTCCTGCTGTCCATGTGTAATGTCGGAAGTGTGTCGAGCTAGTCCTTGTCTGGACTTGACGACATCCTGCTATATCTAAAGAAGAACTGGCATCAGTGTCTCCATTTTCCGGTTGTTCTGGACGGACTACCTATGCCGTGTTCCCGGCACAGTGGTTCAGCAAAACAATAGACCGTCCTGTACCTGTGGAGGCCAGTTGTGCTGCCGTATAGGGTTCGGAGAAAATGCTATTCTCTGCGAGCGGCAACGGTCCTCGCGCAGATTCGAACTGCCTCGCTGGATTTGGTTTAGCAGCATCGAATATCTCAAAGAATATAGGTTCACACATCATTGTGTATAGCTGTTATAGTACATCATCGGGTAAATAAAGTGAACGGTAAACAGAGGACACATCTCATTTTTCCTCCTCATGTCGTTCTAGTGCTCCTAGTATGGCCCTTCTGGTATTGCTTTTCTCGTATTTCCCAAATTAATTCATTCCTTTTTGCTTTGAAAAGGTCATTATTTTCTCTCCTTTCATTCATTATTCTTTTCTCTTCTCTCTGGACAAACTATCTTATTGGGAATCTATAATTGGCAGTCACTGCAACATTTTTACAGTACATATATGATCAGAGATTATGACTCTGGCGACCCTCTGGGCCAGGGCTTTCCTGCGAGCACCATCCAAAAACCACTTCAGAGCGTGAGCATCCAAGCTAACGAAGAGCCACTTGAATAAAAAGCCAATATCTAACTCATCTCCGCCTCAAAGTTTCTCCATAACCTGGCACTCTTTTGCTTTTTTAGTCCAGTTAAAGAGGTATAAAGCGAGTTGCCTTGTTTCTGGGTGGGATAGGATGGTATACAGTCTAGTTTGGTCGGTGGGATATACCCACCGTACGACTGATGTAGACCCGTGCTCTCTTTTGGACATGGTGGTGCGTCTACCTTCGCGGATAGCAAGCGCGGTTCCAGCCCACAAAAGGGACTGACTGCGGGTGTTACGACGCCTTTCTCTCGTCTCAAATCCAAGATTTGGCTGCACGATTGTATTAAGATTGACGTCTACCGGTTGCTGATTGATACCTATCGTCTGCGCGTTGTCCAGGACCAGAAAGATAACAAAAGCCCGAATACCCCGAAGACCCCCATCAACGGCTTCAAGACCTTCATCAAGCTTTTCGATGACAATTCCGAGTTGCTTCCCGAGTTGTGGACCGAGAAAAAGGCGGAAGAATGTGTCAAGCTTGGTGGGGGCGAGACATGGAGTTCTTTGCATCGCATGATTGTCAAGGATACCATTGAGTACTATGGAAGTCGCTTTTCGCCATGCAGCTGCGTTGCTTTGCTGAGGTCTATGGTACTCCCACTGGCGGGACATCCTGCCTTCAACCACTCAAGATTATGGTGCCGTTGGAGGCCATGGGTCTGGAGTCTGGTCTTGAGGACGAGTTCTAAGGCTCCTGTCTCTGTGCATCCTGCGCATATACTGCCTTCTATGTTGCATTCCAATTTGGCTTTTGACTAAAGAGGTGAAAAGAGGATAAAAGTGCTTCATGCTTGTTACGTGAGTGTATTCATTACAGAAATGAAATTCCCACGCCGTCCTGGTATCAATCTCCCTCCACAACCATCATATCTTCCTGTATCAGCATACAGACGCCTCATCACAATCACCATCACCCTTAACATCCACCCCCATCTCCACCATGCCCTCCTCCATGTCCTCCTCCCCCATCACCATGACTATGCCCATAGTGTCCCAGCTGTACAAGCTGCGCTATCCCATCAGCAGCAACACCGTGATCAGTATTCCATTGCGAGCGACCGCTGCTCCGCTTGTAGTATGGGCTCGGCCTGTAGTAGTATTGGTTGTTTGTTTGGGTTTGGGGTTGCGGTCATTTGGCGAGACGAGCTCGCTCGCACGTTGAGGTGCCGAAGCACATGTTGGATACTGGGGACTGTGGAGAGGTAATGGGGCCTATTGTTTTTTTTTTTTTTTGGGGGGGGGGGGGGGGGGGGAGGGGGATTTAAAAGGAGATAGAGTGGTTTGGTTTGTTCAAAGCTTGAATCGTGTCGGGCTTTTATGACAGTGAAGGAGGCTGAGATGCGAAGATGAGGCTGAGGCTGAGCACAGGCAGGCGCAGGTGCAGATGACTGTATACGATCATGTGTATAGCGATAAGCATAAAGAGATTGGATTGGTCGTTATATGAGATCGCCTGTAAGATCGCCCTGCGGGATTCGTAGCCAGTAGTAGGCTTTGTATGTGCCTTGTTACGTGTGTTACTGAGGTTGGATCTACGTATGCTATATTGTTTAAAGCCTTGGTTTTAATAATATGCAGTAAGTATTGAATCTCATAAATACAAACGAGCAGATGATATCCGCATAAAACACACTCCCATACGCCGTCCCAGTTAGATCTGTAGTAAACGAATATCACAACGAGTCGCAAAGTCATCATCAAATCAAGAAAACAACGCTTCAGGACTATTCTCCCATTCCCCAAAGCAGTAGATACAGCGAGGCTCTCCACAGCACGTTCCCTTGCAATCAACTACCTCGCCACAACGAGCATATGCCTCCGTTTTCTCAACGTTGATCTTCCTTGTATTTCTTTTCGGGGCAATCCTTTTCTTTCCTTTCCCATGTGCAGTGACAGTAAGTGCCTTGACCCTCTGAGCAGCCTTGCGCTTGAGTCTAAGACCAACACCAGGACCAGCGTTCTCGTCAGAATCGGGCTGAAAGCGCGCAGGGTCTGGGGAAACGGGGATCTGAACCTCGACCATTGCTCCCGGCGACGAATCCTCAGTCTTGATCCTCTTCAACACAGGCTCGAGAGGTTCGGGCGTAGGTTCCTTCTTGAACGTATTCGTACCGACAAGTGCAGGTGTAGCTGTCTTCCTAGGCCTTCCACGGCCGCGTCTACTGTTCACTCCTGCCCCCGCTCCCGTTGTAGCCAACGCTGGCGTAGAAGCAACAGTAAGAGCCCCAGTTGCATAAAAACTCCCCTGAATCGCAGCAGTAGCCTTCTTGCTCGTGCGCGGCTTGCTCGGGGTAGGCGTAGGAGTAGCAGTCGTGCGTGTGCTCGTTGTAGCGGTAGCGGTCACGTTCTTGGGGTCCATACTGAAGCTGAGTTCGCTGCTTCCTGCGCGGTAGTATTTGTCGAGTTTTTCTTTGACGGCTTTGGGGTTTGGTTTGTCGTTGTTCACTGGTAGTGCTCCTTGTGGTAGTGACTGCGTTCAACGGGAAGGTTAAGGGAAAGGAAAGAAAGGGAGGGGAAGCTCACGCCAGGCTTGAGAGACTTTGTCGAGCTTGAGAGTGAGACTCTGCGTTTGGAAGATGGTGCGCCAGAGCTGTGGGTGGAAGAGAGGAGATGGTTAGTGGGGTAGTTTGCTTTATTTGCGAAACGGGAAGGAGGGGGAGAAGGAGGACGTACGATGTTCTCGTTTTCGGAGGTCCAGCGCATTTTGGTAGGTTATGTTGAACTGCGTGTTCCTGAAGAAGAGAGCTTTGATATATGATTAGGATGAGAACTGGAGATATTATAAGGAGCAAAGATTCTCATATTCTGTGGCTATATACCTGCCGAGTGAATGCTGTGCCTCTGGGACCGTGAATAGACAGCGTCGCCTTTGACTCAAGTTATTCACATATAGGGGATGTGTGAACTATTATATTCAATGATCTATTGTTTCGCTCTACATATTGTTGTCTGAATGGTACATACCATTTCAAATGGAATTTGTGATTGGTGTCAAGTTATCGTGCTGTCACTGCAAAGCAAACTCTGGACATGCATACGATATCTAGCAGACCTTAGCTCTCAAAATGCATTTTGGAGCAAATGAGTGCCATTGAAGGGAATACCGGCTTGTCTGTAGTTACGAGCCCTAAGCTCGAGATTAGAGAGGATTAACACTCGATGACGACTATATCTTTCTATGTGTCCCTGAACAGTTCTAACTAAAGGTCTACTATATGATGCTACACTATTTCCGATTCGGGGTATGCTATTATTATCCGTAAAGCACTATAGCAAAGCATCGTTAAAGACTGCTCAGACACCCACCTCCAAGAACGGCGCTTTCATCTTCTGCAGGCACTTTATCACATGCTTTCGAAAAAACCACCCATGCGATCTGCTCAGCAGCTTATCAATGTGAAAGTACAAATAGCGCCAGACCATCTCGCCATCAGCTGAAAGTGGCTCAGTTAGCAAGAACTCTTTGATACACCGGCCCCGCCAGAATTTCTGCGGAATGCCCATTCTTTTGTGGGCCCTGTGTCAACTGTCCTTTTCACAGAATATCCGCTTTGAGTCTACACCCGTGCTTTTTATGCATTGGGTGCCGAAGCTATGGCCACATAGGCCGCACCAATCTATCCTATGCGGGCTACTCATATTTCACTTTGCTCTGAAGAAGATTTGGATATTCCAAGGAAAGACTGAATGCGGCTTATATAGACAAATGCTGGGACGTCATAATGAGTGGCTTCAATTTAGGAGTGTTACTTTACTCAAACGGAGCTATACTGACGTACTCTAGTCGGTACTAGACACACATTCGAGGGAGCCATTTGCATACCACTTCCGAACCCTAGTTTTCATCGAAAGCCTAGGTAGTCGATGTTGCAACAATTCTCCCTCTTCTATACTCCAATGCTGACAATAGCAATCCCAAGCAGAGTATCTCCTCGCTTATAGCTCGATCATCTCTAAAATGTCCCGCTATTGTACGGAATATACCATTGTCCAAGCTGGAGTATCTCCAATGCCTATACCCGACATAGTCCATAAAATATTATTAAAAATCATAGCAAAAGAGCATTAGTACTAATTCATTTAGATTTACGCTTGGCCTTGGACAAGGAAAATCCACGTTTGCGTTTGGGCCTGTGTTTGGGGTTCCGATTCACACTTTCCAAAAACGCCACTTTCGTCTTCTCTAGAGAACCCAATACGTGCCTCCGAAACAACCACCCGTGAGACTTAGCCAGCAACTGATCCGCATGGAAATAAAGATATCTCCAATCCAGCGCATTAGCATCCTGAGCTGGTTCATGCAGTGCAAGCTCCTTGATAAACCGATCCCGCCACCATGCCTGCGGAACCATGTACCTCCACTGCGGAAACACCCACATCAGGGTCTTAATATCGCGGAAATCAGGAAGGTAATCCATGATAATGATGATGATTTCAGTGGGAGCTTTGATGCGGCATACGTCGAAAGTGGATGGGCGGAGGGCCATTCGATGACAGCGTGGGGTTCGTGGTTTCCAGGCTTTTATCTTCTTGCGTTTTGGCGCTTCTGTTGATACGGGTATTTGTGTGGCAGCAGCTTGTCTTTCCAACTTCTTTTGAGTTTCTTTTTGGAGCTTTTTTCGGTGAGATTCTTCCAAGTCACTCAGCAGTCTTGCTAGTTCGGGGATGTTGAACGGATCCCTCGGCGCGAAGGCATAGTCTAAACAACCATCAACCCTTTCCAATTTCCCCTCGCATACTTCAGCATATTTCGCGGGATCCTGTAATGCTAGATTCATATATTTTCGACCCGGCTTTAGCCAATATTGCTGCTCATCGATCAGAAACTTATTTTCCAGTTTAATCCCCTTAATTCGCTGATACATAACCTTGGCGAACAAGGATAGGTTGTTTTCAATAAGATCAACGTCCATAATCCGGTCCATCATCGCCCAACAGCGCTCAGGCATGGGATACGCAACCGATCCATACACTGTTTGAGTTAATGGGCCGCCTGCGAATACCGATAGTGCTCTGTCCCTCCACTTAGTACCATGCCCCAATACGAGTTCCCTGGAATTGCTCGTCAGCTGAAATTGACTATAATGCCATCTCCAACAATGGAGAGACACGCCGCTAAGCGCATAGTCGTCTTTATTTGGCGTGCCGGTTTGTGTCCGGATGACTTGGGGACGTTCGTCAGGGCTATTATCATGAAGCGTTCAGCATTGAGTATTTCACCACTCACTGGCTCGTTGGAGACATTCCCAAGCCCATGGAATGTCGAAGTAAATATCGTTCAAATCCTCTGGCTTCCCGGTCACGATCTCATTTGCATTGTAGCTCTTTCCCCATTCATTGCATTCGGCGAATATTCGTGTTGAATCGATGGTGCTTTCCGTGCTCGGCGTTCCGAAGCCATAGCCACATAAGCCACAACAGTCCATCGGCATTTTGTGCTTTGGTATCCTAGGGTCCTTAGTTTACGTTTAGAGGAGAGACGGTTTATATACCTTGGTATTTTAACGTCATAGTCAGCCGGTCACAAATGAGGGATATTTCGCACAATTGGCTATTGACGTACTCGATCAGGAGGTAGATACATAGTAGAAAGAAACATTAAATCATTTTCGGCATCATGGAAACTCAATTGGAGAATAAGCCGTCGGTCTTGCGTAAAAAAACCCCTAATGCGCATTGGTACCTAGATCTTGCTGGCCTCTGCAGCGTCTTTAAAACGCGATCATTTCTATATACGGTATGGTTTCTCTTACTCGCTTCGCGGTGGAACTCCCTCCAGTCTCACAGCACCATCAGTTGTCCTCCAAGTCGCTTGAATATTGTCTCGCTATTGACGAACTTCGGGACATACCAGGGCGCAATTATCTGCAGCGGGGTCGTTTCTAATGCCTCGAGACGTTGTTGGTTGTGGGCGGCTTGAACGAGTAGAGACCCTGTCGAAGCGTATGTCTTTGACATGCTGAGACATATGGCTGATGGCTTTGAATGTGGGATGTGTATTGTTGTTTGGTTTAGAGAGAAGGTTTTGAGATTGGTTGCGAGGATAGCAGCTGACTCAATTGCAGCATTACCTCCCATTCCTGACAGAGGATGGAACTATATAAACAGTAGTCCCATTCAAGATGCATCGGCCTGTATAGTGGACATACTTTATGCGCAGCATCGCTGATAGTCGTAATCCTACCGAAGCTCCACTGTCGGAAACATACTCTGGCAATTCCGTTAGGACAGAGGTAATTCGCGCCTGATAGGGATCTCTATAGGTAGCGTTCGAAGTGAGATGTTGGTACGTATATTTCTGCGCTAGCTCGTACAGGTAACGCTAATCTAATACAATGGCAAGTGGAAGTGGCCCCTCTAGCACAAAGTGATCAATACATTTCCTGCGCCAGGCTACCTGCGAAATCATCGACCTACAATGGGGAAAGACAATGGTAAGGATGATCTCAGCCGGGGCCTTGCAGCTGGATAGACTTGGATGGCTACGCGGTAATCGTGGTTTTCGAACCCTCTCCGCCGCGGCCTTGGAAACCGGTTCCTGCTCCATCTGCTCCATCTCTAATTCCTTTTCTCTCTTCTTCTTGGGCCGCTGGATCTTCTCTGGATGACTGAAAAGCTCTCGTACCTCCGGAACGTTGAACGGATCTCTTGGGGAGTAGGAAAGCTCCAGACAGCCCTCAATGCGACTTTTCTTCTCACAGATCCGGGCATATTCCTCCGGATCAGCCCAAATCAAAGCCTCGTTTTCTTCAGTTGGCTCCCTCCAGTATTGCTGCTCATCAATCACAAATCCTCCGATCAGGCCGTTCTCTAGAAAGCGTTGACAAACAAACTGAGATTCTCCTTGATCAGATCAACATCTATTATCCGAGTTATCAGAGCCCAGCACCGCTCATGCACGACATGTGCGTGCAACAAATATATACAGCTGCTTGAGTGATCTCCCAGTCCTATCGATAGAGGTTTCTCAGGCCACTTGCTAGGATGCCCCATGATGAATTTCTCAGGGTCGTCAGGGTAGTACCCCCGCCCAGCCCCAAGGGCCGATGTTCCAGTTGCCAGTGAGCGCAACTCCAGTGAGATGATGTCTCGAATCCAAAAAAAAAAAAAGAAAAAAAGAAAACGCAATATGATATATGCTTCCGATAGAAGCCAAAATCTTGGCGCTCCTATAGTTGTTTCCAAACTTATTTACGATTTGAAGAGCGTCATAATCCTCGCTCTTTGGCTTTAGTAATATTGCAGCAGTTCAATCTCAGACGTACCTTCTACGCTATAGTGACTATCCACAAGTTGACGTTTCGAATATAACCAAGAACGTCTCTTGCCGACTATAGAGCTACGGAGAAGGCGCATTACTGACTTTCCAAGACAAGCTTTATCACTCGGGATATCAAGGGACATACATGAGACTATGAAGGGAATACCTCCCAAAAGACCATCATTGATCCAAGAATAGAGAAATTGAACGAACATATCGAACTTAAAGCTACGAATTTGTTCAACTACATGCAAGATACCAGGTCCAGGTAAACTGCAAAATATCACTTCGTTTCTTAATTAGCCTTGGAACCTGTCTGCAGGAACCCGATGGCACAAAGCTGCATGCTCGCTTCTGATCTGATGGTTCAAGCCTGCGCATTCTCTATTTCTACGAGACTAGGAAACGAGTCGACGATTATCTGTTGGTCATGATGTCGCAATTACTCACAATCCGAGTGGCTGTCTGCAACTTTACTCGTCGTCCAGTTGGCATGTCCGAGTTTCGAAAGCACGCCGTCTCCTCCCCCTGCCGTCAGTTTGACGCGAAAGAGAACCGTAGTTGACCACTCTATGAATACAAGGAGTGTCAGACCTGGTGAAGGTCTGCCGTATGGAAACTTTTGGAGTCATTGTCCTCTTATTGACATTTATTCTCCCAGTTAACTCGTTACAGGGCCTTCATAGCTAGTCTTATACGTTTGACTAAATCATAATTGAGGATCTTTCAGGCACCCTCAGCATTCTTCTTCGTCTGATCATAATGAACCACCGATTCGAGCAGAGCCTGCGTACCGAGAGCACTATAATCCACATTAGCAATCCCCCAAATACAATAAGCACAAGGCGAACACTCACCAATCCTCCGGATTACAATACTCCTCCGGATGATGACTAACCCCATCGCGACACGGCACGAAAATCATAGCCGTAGGGCAATGTTTACTCGTATAAACACTATCATGGCCTGCGCCACTCGTCATATCCATCCACTTGCCAGGACCAACAAGATTCTCAGCAGCGGCCTGGATAGACTGCACGCAGCCCTTGTCGAACTGGACAGCGGGCGAGTCCGTGTCCAGTGTCCAATCAAAGCTTACGCCTTGCCCGTCCTGCGAGGCAATCTCCGCAAATGACTTGAGACACTCGTCTTGGACGGCATGTACGACTTCGTCTTGCGGGTGCCGGATGTCAAGAGTGAAAGTCACTTCCGAAGCGACGGTATTCGTGGATGCGTTGGATGGAACCTTGAATACACCGGTCGAAGCCAGTGCATCATGTCGCTTGGCGATATCGTTCGACACAGCTATCATCCGCGACGCTGCGAGCAATGGATCCTTCCGGGTATTCAATGGCGTTGTCCCCGTGTGAGCGTCTCGTCCTTGGACTGTAAAGGTGAGCCATCTGTACCCCTGGGCACCCTGAACAATGCCAATCGACCGTCCTGTGTTCTGGAGAATGGGACCCTGTTCGATGTGCAGTTCGAAATGTGCTCCGAGCTGGAATCCAGACTTCGCGTCGCAGGGAATAGATCCTAGGAGACCATGTCTTTCCAACTCTGACTTGAGAGTAACGTTCGAATCATGGATGTCGCGCAAGTCCCAGGCTTTCTGAATCGGGATACCACCGGCCCAGACGCCAGACGAGCACATGGATTTTGGAAACCGGGCACCCTCCTCACTATTCCAACGTCAGCCCAATCCACATAGTCCCATAGAGAAAAAAAAAAAAAAACATACTTCGTCCAGTTAACAACCCCAACATCATAGTGCGTCCTAAACCCATTCTCTTTCATCGTCCTCAACACCTCAACCGCCGCAACAACGCCCAAAATCCCATCATACCGACCACCTCTCGGCTGCGTATCCAAATGACTACCCATAGCAATCATCGGCTCCGATGATCTCAGACTCCCAGGTTGACGCGCAAACATGTTTCCCATCTGGTCCGTGGACAGTGAGCAGCCGAGTTTTTCGACTTCTGTCGCGAACCATTGTCGGACGTGCGCGTCGTCGTCTGTTAGGCAGAGAAGCCATGCCCGTTTCGCGGGGGTTTCTGGGGTCCAGTTAGATTGAGGTACTGATTTAATATCTGGAATTGTACGTACTTTCCGTATGGGTGGGCAGTGCCCCATTTACATGTTTCGTGTATTGTCTCCCACAGCCGGTCAGGATTGATTCTGAGGCCGGATGTTGGGTGTCGGGAGGAGTTGGATAATTGTCGGATTGTACGGGATGCGCTTGTAGGGATTCGCATGTTGCTTGGTGTGCGTTTGATTATTGGGGATGTAGTTGTGAGGGTATGGGTTTCCAGGGTATATATGAGGTCGAAATAAACGCGCCTTCTATCAACAGGTGCTAGTGGAGACTGCTGGAAGATGTTGTAATCTCCACTTAATTATTCCACTCTATTTGGAAAAGAGAATAATTTTATGCTTATTTACTGAAGACAAAGTGTTGGTTGTGTCGTTTTCTGTAAAATGTTTGAGGGCGCCCTCCGATGACATTATGACAGATTCGGCAAATAGAAGTATAAAATTCACCCGCCTTCCAACAACAGAGGAAGTCCAGCTCAACAATAATCTAGTAATCCAATTCTATAAACTGGAAGGGGTTGAAGAAAAGTTACACCTTTGCTTGCTGCTCCCGGAGCGCGATGGTCAAATACCCCGCTACCAGTGCCACGCAACCCCCAAACCTCATAACCCACGCCACACTCCCATCCCAAGGTTCTCCCCTTGGTTTTTGCAAGAATTTGAACACAACACTGCTGAAAAGACTAGACACGATCTGCGGAAGCGAAATAAACACGTTATGTAGACCGAGGACGATACCAGCTTGTCCTGCGATCCCGGTATCGCCACCTTCAGTTGACTCTTCGTCGTGGCGGGACGATTGGGAGCTTTGTTCGGTGTTTTGTTGCCCTATTTCTGCTGCGATGAATGCCCATGGTGCCCATGAGGTGATAGCCCATGGGATGCCGATGATTCCTGTCATTACTGATGCAGCTCCGGTGGTGGATATGAAGAATGTGCTGAGCATGCAGGCTGCGAATAGAACGTGTGATAGCAGCCAGAGGCGTCGGAGAGTTAGACCGGTCCCAACACGTTCTTTAGAGAAAGGTATCCGCCACGAGGGTCCGGAATCATTTACTTCATCTTTCTTGCCAGAAGGAATCAGAAGCGGTAGGATGATACTCGTTGCGAATGACACAATCGCATTTATGAAGAGAGCAAAAGTACCAATCCGTGTAGCGTCCACCCACTTTTTATCGATCTCGTTATCAGGTAGATCGCGGTGTTGATCAAAGATCGGATTAACGTACAACTGACCTATATAGGTAGTCGCGTAGAACAGAAATAAAAACCATCCGAACCAGGACGCAAACTGGACAGCAAAAACCCTCCGTGTCTGCGATGAAAGTCGATTGACGGACTGGTGAATTAGCCGGACGAGCAACATGGGGGTTAGAGCATTTCCTGCCGGTAATTCCTGATCATGGACTTTCTCCTGGGTGTAAATGCAGGTTATTAGTAGCGTAACTGATAATGATAAACTAGTGAGTACGCAAAGCACTTGAAACTGTGTTTTCCCTAAAATCGGGAGAATCTTTGGCAAATCCATAAAACCAAAGGTACAGCCCAAGATATTTCCTGCCCCGCTAACACGACTTGCCCAAGCATTCGCCGTCTTTTGCTGATACCAAGGGGCGCTGTCGACAATCAAAGCACGGGTTGCTGCTTGGACTACTCAAGTCAGATTCTGTCTTGAACAGGTTGTGAAAAGTACTTACTTGTGTTGATAGCAAAGTCAAGACAATACATCAAGATCATGGCCGCAACGATCGCAGCTACTTGCATCTTCTCAGACTGCGCATCGACGCCAAATATCCCAAGCAAATTCCGAACTATCTCTCGTATCCATGCCAGTGCTAAAAGGCATATCACGGTTATCGTCCCGCCTAGGATCATGAAAGGTCTTCTTTTACCCCAGCGGCTGCAGCAATTATCACTGCGGATACCAATGTAGGGCTGCACAAAGGTCCCGGTGAGGGGTCCAGCAACCCAGACAAACGCAAGCAATGCTTTGCTCATTCCCAGAGATAGGAGATAAGGCTTTTGTCATTTTCCGGTTAGAGACGATCTATGACGGGTTGAGTAAAGTGACATACCGATCCACTGGAATGCTGGATGGACCAGACTACTTGAAGTCTACTTAATAATCAACATGCTGCTATTGAAAATAATGCAAAATTCAATCCTTACCCTCCCATAGTTAGAGTCAATCTAAACAGTTCCCAACTGCTTTTTGGTGCCTGATCAGGCGCATCTCGGTCGGCGGTCTCCGGCTCATCATCGATTAAAGGCGCTGCCTCGTTGTTTGGTCCAATTTCTGGTACAGAACTCGATGTCTCATCGACTGCCATTTCGGGATTGGAGATTGTAACGTAGTTGGCGCCCAATTAGCCTAGCTAGGGGTAAACTCGAGACACAGCACGTGACTAACGTCGGTGAAACATTTATCCATCTACATCTGTCGCTAACGCACCCGCGCGCCTGCGCAATCGATAATGCTATGCACGTTGTTGCGGAATCCCATTAAGGGCTAGTATGAGGCCGAATATGGTGCTGTTGCGGCCAACATTTGCGGACATCACGCAGGGGTCTGTATCGGGGGTGGTACGTGACAGCTAACGTTAACTGGTTCTTGTTCCGTCCATGATGACATCTTTCGGAGTGGAGTCGCCTTTCTTCTCGAAAAAGCGGCAGAGGTGTCAAAAGCGGCAAGGGTGTCGCGTGTCCTCCATGTTCGCCAACTCATCAAGATGAAGGGGTTTCTGTCATTTCTCAAGGCTGCTGGTCAAACCCTGTGGGAGCACACAGGCTGGGATGCGACTCGCAAATATCTCTTTTCCGTCATCTTCGTCTCCGTGGTCGCCTTCAAAATCCTCCATATCTACACGCATACATACTATCTGACCCTCAATCGCTTTCTCGTCTGGGGCTCGACTTTCTTCCTGCAAGATGTTCTGTTTCTTCTTATCGCGCGCGCTTTCGCCGAGTCGTTCCAGCGGAGGCCACTCCGGGTTATGGGTGGCGTGGCCGTCATCTTTCTTAGCTTATACCTCTCGCTCTTGGCCTCAGCGACCATCTCTTTTTATGCCGTCATGGGTCGCGACTTCCATTGGGGACCGGCGATTGGGTTTTTCGGGGATATGATAAATGCCATAGCCCTGGCGATAGGCATCTTTGGTGTCATCTTTTTTGAGATTGTCATCTTGGTCGGCTCGTACTTCGCCACACCATATGCATACGAGGTTACCGGGGGGTTCACCAAGATTTGGTCTTTCGCCGTATCGGCCCTGCTGCGTTACGTCCTTCGGAAGAAAAAACAACAACCTCCCCCAGATCCCGTCGTCTACGAGCAGATTGCCCTCGATGACCAAGAAGATGATAAGAGCGACAATGAGTTCGGATTGCCCATGGAGTCGCCCCGACCCCGCGAGGACCCCCGTGACGACCCTCCTGGGTCCTTGATGAAGCGCATCGTCGTCATTTCAGCCAGTTTGATCGTCATTTTACTCAGTTGCGTTCGATCCTATGATCTGGGGTATCGCATTCTGTCCCGTACCCTTGCTGCCGTGCCTTTCACAGCCCGTGCGCATCCGGTTTTCGAGGGCATTGAGTACCTGCCTGGCGATTATAGCTGGTTGGAAGGTCACACCGCGCTGGACACCACTCCGGTCCTCGATTGGTTACCTCCCGATGAGCCACTGCCCGGGTTCAAGGATTGGTACTCCCTTCCTTTGAACAAGCGCAATCAACAGACTCCCAGGAACTACATCCCGATCCATTACAACCCGGCCAAGGATCCGCTGCACATACCAAACCTTCAGAATGACATCCTCGAGCCGTTGCAGGAGGCGCTTAGCAGTGAAGACGTTAAGGTCAAGCATATTGTTCTCGTGAAGCTGGAGAGTAACCGACAGGACGTGTTCCCTCTCCATGCTGACTCCTACATCATGCAGCGCGTCAGGGAGTCTTACGGCGGTAAGATCCCGAAAGAGATTGAGGATCGATTGTCCCATCTCACACCGAATGCTGAGCATTTCACTGGATTCGACAATGGATTCGGCAAAAATGATCAAGACCGTCCCAAGCCCCGCGGTGGCCTCAGCGCCAGGAACGCCTACACCAGCGGCACTTTCACCCTCAAGAGTATCACGGGCTCGCACTGTGGTCTGAACCCATTGGCAGTCGACAAGAATCGCGAGTGGCTGTACAACATTTACCAACCGTGCCTGCCACATATCTTGGAAGCAATGAACCGCCAACCCAACATCACGAGTGAAACAGATGACTGGACTGCTTGGCCGTGGCACACAATGTGGATGCAGTCCGTGAGCGACTACGATAACCTGACTCAACTGATGCCCGTTCTGGGATTCCAGGATCAGCTTAACCAGGAGACCATCGACGAGATCGGCGGCGAGTATGCTCCCGACAATTCGCAGATGGTTCCCGACCGTGGCTACATGGATAAAGTGCTGAAGAACTATTTTCGTGATGTCGTTGCCTATGCCGAGCGGAACCACACGCGTTTGTTTCTCAGTCATCTGACAGGCGCTTCGCACCTTCCTTGGGATCTTCCCGGTCACCAGTCCGAAGACCTGGTGGCTAATAAAGGTCGGAGGCTAAACGAACACTTGAACCGATACCTGAACACCCTGGTCTACCAAGATCAATGGTTGACCGAGATTCTGAATATCCTTCAGGAGGCCGGTGTTGCCGATGATACTCTTTTCATCATGGTTGGTGACCAGTAAGTTCTACACATATTTTTTTCCCTGTCATAGACAGCAATGCTAAAGACAATTCCAGCGCTCTATCCCTCCCGAACGACGGAGGCGTAACACCCCATGACAGCCCACACGTCCAAAACGAGCATGTTCCGCTAGTCTTCTCCCACCCCAAACTTCCGCAAGTGGAAATTGACCTCCCCATCCAATCCACCCAAATCCTCCCCACAATCCTCGACCTCCTCCTCCAAACTCCCTCCCTCAACCCAACCTCGCATCAGATCGCCCAAGACCTCCTCCCCATGTACCAAGGGCAATCCCTCATCCGCCATCTCATCCCGGAGCACAAACATACGCAAGAATGGCACATCACCACCCTCAACACCGGAGGGTCATGGCTTGCCTTGCGCTCCGCTACGAAGCAGTATCGTATTGTGGTGCCTCTTATCCCGAATGCTAAGTGGCGGTTTACGAATCTTGAGGTTGATCCGTTGGAGATGCGGGCTATTAAGGATTATGGGATTTTGTCGTTGGTTAATGCTGTGCAGAGGAGGTATGGTGTTGAGGCTGCGGAGTGGTTGGGAGAGGCGGTTCATGTTGCGAAGTGGTGGATTGAGGAGAATTATCGTCGTTGGGGGTATGATGCTACTGCGCCGAAGGATCCTTCGGACCTTCAATACAGAGTACATAACTCGACTATTTTTCGTCCAAGACCTAGCGCACAATAGGCTGGAATTAGCTTATCCCAACCAAATTGAGGCCAGCCGCATGCCTGTTCGCAGGGATATTCCCAACTTCAACCGGCCATAATTAGGGAATGATCCCACAAAGTCACCAAGGCGCCGACCAGGAATTTGCGTACCATAGTTCAGAATCTTAGAACAATTATTAATATTACCACAATAGTTATACCACCTTCCTAAAAAGGATCATGATTGCATAGTTTGTATTTGGAATCAATTACTGTTTACCGCGGCCCGCGGCTTAGTTATGGCGCGCTAATCAGAAGCCAAGAATAATCCATGTCTTCCTTATCGGATCTCTTATCGGCTATGCGCGCAACCCACATAGCTGACTAACTAAAATGGCTCGATTCCAGCATCTTCTTATATCGGTTGAGACTTTCTCTCATTGCGCCTATACGGACAATTGAGGATCAATTTTGAGTATAGAATAGTGTGAGTTGTGCGCATCTTGTTAGGCAATTTTGCAGTTGCCGTGATATATACCCATCAGTCTCCGACTACCCCTCATAAGCACACCATGCCAGACACAACGGCTCCCAGGAAAGGTACAAACAAGATCGACGATAACACACAGAAACCCTCTAACAACACCCTCCAGTGTGGACAACCCTCATTACAAACAACGCCTACCTCCCCGGCCTCCTAACGCTCGAGTACTCGCTCCGCAAAACCAACTCCAAGTACCCCCTCCTCGTCCTCTACACGGACTCCTTCCCCGCCGATGGCCATGCAGCCCTCGATGCGCGGCAGATAATGAAGAAACGCGTGCCGTATCTTGTCCCTTCGGTCCGCAAAGACTTCACTAATGATCCGCGGTTCTACGACTGCTGGAGCAAGCTTACACCGTTCTCACTACTTGAGTTTGAGCGCGTTGTACAGCTGGACAGCGATATGGTTGTTCTGCAGAATATGGACGAGCTGATGGAACTCGAGCTGGATTCTCCGGCTATGGATGGGACTGGGAATCGGGTGTTTGCTGCTGGTCATGCCTGCGTGTGCAATCCGCTCAAGAAGCCTCATTACCCGAAGGACTGGTATACACTTCTTTCCTTCACGGATATTAAAGCAATGAACTAACACAGAATCATTCAAAAGGATCCCAAGTAATTGCCCCTTCACATCTCAACACCCCACTCCCGACCAAGCCCAAACAACCGGCGCCCCATCAACCACAGGCTTAGGAATACCAAACGGTGGCCTGCAAGTCGTCAACCCCTCGCAAACAACCTACAACAAGATTATCGCGCAGCTCGCAGAATCATCAACGTCCAACTACGATTTTGCAGACCAGTCCCTTCTTTCCGACGTATTTTACGGCCGATGGGTTCCGCTGCCGTATATTTACAATGCGCTGAAGACGCTACGGTGGAAGGGCGTGCATGATACTATCTGGCGGGACGATCATGTGAAGAATGTGCATTATATTCTGAGTCCGAAGCCGTGGGATGAGGCTGCGGAGGAGAGCAGTGATGTGACGCATGAGTGGTGGAAGGATTTGAATGCGGAGAGGGTGAGGGTGGAATTGGAGAAGGGTGTGCAGGATGGGTTTCAGGTTACTTATCGGTGAGGGTGCTGAGGTGTGTCCTGCATGGGCATGTCACTTGCTGGTTATCTGGCAAGATTCATGACCGGTCATGAAAGTGACGGCTGTGGTTATTTCCACTCATTGCATAGGATGTGCATATATATCTTTATTGTATTTGTATTTATACGATGTGTCTAGTACTATCTGTCTGCCCTTGGGGCTCTGTATCTGACAGCAATTCCATTGTTTAGAACCTGCTAATTTATTTAGCATGTGTAAATCTTCAATGGTCCAACCAAACATTTCCCTTAATATCAGCAATTAGCCATGCTGAATCTCTGAGAATTGAAGACAAAAATATAGTGATAATGCAGGATGGAGCTGCTAAAATAGCAATATGGAACTAAACGTGTGCGCTCCCATATACAACTTCAGTCTAGGTGTTGTCAAGCCTGCAAAAGTCATATATCACCATTGAAAGGCTTTGTGATCAAAAGCAGATAATCTAATCCACTTGGCGCCATTTTTCTTGGTCAAGCTTGAATTGAACATATTGATGAATGATGTGTTGTGCTGAAGGATGGCTTTCATGCCCATCTAAGATGATGAGGAAAGATCAGCATTGGGTGTAAATGCAACCACCTTGAGTAGTGGTTAATGGCTTAATGCAGTAAATACCACCGGATGCTTCACAATAGAACATTTAATTTGAGCTATCCACACAATTGATACACTCCATCGCCTCTTTAATCAACATCCGCGTCCTACCTTCCTTATAGACACCGCTCGCAGCGATCAACTCCCGCTTCCAAAACTCCCATTTGTTCATATCAAATTTCCTGTCAGGGGTATTCTCATTGGTATGATCCCTCCCCATCCTGCAATTATACCACAGCTTCTCAGCCGCATGTATATACCATATGCATATGTAATGGGCCGAAGCCTTGTTATCTAATATATAGATATGTACAAAAGAACTCGTTGGAGAAAGGAAGAATCGTTAGTATGGCGAGCGATGAATTTCGGGCGTGTCCTCGTGATCAGGTGACCAGAGGTCACCTGACTTCGAGGTGGTTGTCGAAATCAACGGCTTAGTCAGGGTCGAAAGTACGTATCGGGCGTATAAGGGTAAGGTCTCTGATTCTCTAGCCGTGATCTATCTAGAACACTATATAAGGCGAATATCCATCTAGTAGACCTAATTAAGCGACCTTGTGAGCCCTAGTAGTGAATAGAGCAGCTAACTGGATAAAAGAATGAATGATCTGCCTGTTCAGATGATACATAAATCAGGCATCAACCAGGCATCAGTTGGTATTGTTCAGTAAGGAACCTCTATATTCCGACACACCCCCCCAGGCTGGCTGCTAAGCCAGTCTGTTTTAGACGAATTCAGTAAGCCCAAGCAATTGAATGAAGTTATGAAATCGCTGGCCGGTCATGATCTTCGTCAGGCCATCAGCGGGCATGCGAGAGGTTGGAATCCAATCAATGAGGACGCGTTTTGACTGGGTTTCTTGACGGAGCCAGTGTTGATGAATATCAACATGGTGTAGCTTCGTCTGAATGGCTGGATTATCCTTGCAAAGGATTCAAATGGTCTGCATATTGTCGCATTTGATAGATAGCTGATGTTCAGGATCAAATCCAATGGCATTGAATAAGCGCTTCCACCATTGTAAAGTCTTGCCGGCTTCTGAAATAGCAAGCAGTTCAGCTTCAGTAGATGATGTAGTAATCGTCTTTTGCTTGGATGCTCTCCAATCAATTGGCCCCCCATATAGGGTGGCTAGATAGCCTTCAGAACTATGACGGTCTGAATGATCACCAAAAGCAGCGTCACTTGAGGTAACAAAGCATTCAGATGGATCAGTGGCATCTCTATTCACAGTAGCTGAATACTTGATTCCCACTTTCTGTGTGTAATTGAGATAGGCTAGGACTCAGTTAGCAGCCTCAAAGTGCTCCGGTCCAGGGTTTGTCATGAATGTAGCCAAGTGCGATGCTATCTTTGCAACATCAGGGCAGGTAGCTATTGCAGCATAATTGATCAATCCAATCTTTTGTTGATAATGATGTATATCCTTCAGAGAAGCAGTGCCATCATAGACTGTGAGCGCTTTGACAGCAGGCATTGGGGCATGTTTATCCTCCATATGAAAGCGACTGATGATTTTCTTTATATAGTCAGTGCTGCTCAGATGAACCACTTGATTGACTTGGTCTTGGATAATCTTAACTCCCAAGAAGACATCGCCCTCTCCTTCATAGCGGAGCTCATATCGTGCCTGCAAAGCAGAGGCGATTCGTTCTGCTTCCTGTATCTTGTCTGGATGGTAGACAAACAGTAAATCATCGACGTAGACCAATAGAATGACTCCATTTCCTGTAAACAAGCATGGTTCTTCATTGACCGGTTCTAATCCAATCTGACATAAGGATTGAGTCAATTCATTCTGCCATAATCATGGAGATCGGCGGAGTCCATATAGAGCTCAGAGTAATCGTAAAGCATAGCCAGGCTGTGATCTACCAGGCGGCATCTCCACATAAACCACCTCATCCAATCGGCTGTTAACAAAGGCATTGATGGCGTCAAACTGCTTCATATCCAGGCCAAATGCGGCAGTGAGTGCCATCAAGGTTCAGAAGCATCAGGCAGCTAGGGTAGCAGCCCTAGTCTCAGTATGTGTAAGCACTTGTTTGTTTCCTTGCACACACAATCGTGCTTTGACTTTCTTAAGGAACCCCTCATCATCAAATTTATATGCATATACCCATATGGTTGGGATTACATAGGCGTCATGTGGTCTTTGCACTTTGGTCCAGGTTCCCTTGCTTTCCAATGTCTTCAGTTCCAGTTCCATTGCATCAATAAACCATTTGCTTAGCAGGTTCTTGGTCATTTCTCGATAATTCTTCGGAGCGTCAGGCAGGTCTTTGTGATGGAGTTGAATTGCCAGGATAGAATCTGAAAATGAATCCATCAAATTCAAGGGCCTTGGTGTTTTCTCCCATCCTAGTGAGAAACCCTGGCACATAGCAAAGACATCACAGACCACTGGATTCCTCTTGCGCTTTCCGGTGACGATAGATCCGGGATTGAAATCCGCAGAGATCTCATTAGCTCGTGGTGCAGTGTTCTGACCTCAGCTAGGCTGATCTGTCTGATCTACTTCACCCCCTGCAGCAGCTAGTGGGTTGCTGCTTTCTTCAAGTTCAGAAGACAGTTGTGCTGCTGCATCATCAGGATCAGCATCATCACCATCAGGCGGACTCCTATCGCTGGGTGATGGGATGAAGAAAGCGTCCATTTGAGCAGGTTCAGGTGAGGTTGGCAATGAATCTCCAAAGGCGCCTGGAATTTCCACTCGGCTATCATTCCGTGGAGAATCAGGCATTGGCGTATGATCTGGTGTCATAAGCAGCTGTGACACATCATGGTGATCCAATTTCGGGTCAGATGAATCCTCATTGGATTCAGCATGTACAGTCGGTTCAGTGTGTGAATCAGTATATGCAATAGAAGGACGTGTCTCGCGATTTCCTTCATACAAATCATCAAAAGTTGGTTCAGCATCCAACTCGGCATCGGCTTCTTGAACAGTGGGTGGTAGTTGAATCGTCTCAACTACCTGCGGTGGCAGGTTAACTGGTATATCCTGTGGTGGTGGTAGATCTGGATCAAAAAACAAAGATTCATCAAAGATGACATCTCGCTCATTGAAGACCTCTTGATGGCGTGGACTCCATATCTGCCATATGTTGGAAGCTATAAATCCAACAAGGTAGCCAATCCAGGCTTGAGGAGCCATCTTTCTACCTTGGGGAACTCGTGCATCCCTGACATAGGCACAGCACCCAAAGACTCAAAGATTGGCTATATTTGGTTTTGTGCCTAGCATGCGTTCATGTGGCGTCGTCCAAACATGCGATCCATCAGTGGTGGCGATCCATGCAGGTGTTCAGTTTATTAGATACATGGCAGCCTGCACAGCGAGCGGCCAAAGCACTTCAGGCAATCTAGCAGCAATCATCATGGCTCTCATCTTTATGAGAATCACCCCCCCAGCCCTCTCAGGCTTGCCATGCTGCGAATCAGCATAGCAGGCTGAGTGAAGAATCTGAATCCCTTCATTTTGTGCAAAGAGGGCATAATCAAGGCCAAGAGTAGCATCATTATCGGAGAAGAAAACCTTGACTGTGGTGTTTAGCTGTGTCTTTGCCCAATGAACCAATCCTTTAAAGGCTCTGATTAGGCAAACTTGATCTTTGTTTGGCATAGTGACAGCTATATGCCAACCAGTGGCGCTGCATATAAAGTGCAGACAAAAGCGATCTCCATTGTAAGCAGTAGGAGAGTTGCTGAAGAAGTCAAAATAGACCTTCTCCCATGGAGCATTTGCTGGCGGAATAGACCTTCTTGAGATCTGGCATTGTGATTTAGCGAGGTTGCATGTTTCGCACTTTGCAGAGACATTTTTATGACGACATGGGGGTAATGAGACCCCCTCAGTAGCAGCAGTGAGGTGATCAACTGCAGCAGTTCCTGCATGAGCTAAACATGCATGCCATAGCTCAGCATCAGCAGTTGAATGAGGAGGAAGTTCTGACTTCTTAGAACTTCTTTCTTTGGCGGTTGCAAAGGTGTTTGCAGTGATAGGAGCCTCATCAGCAGGGCTTTGTGGGTTGTATTCAATCACATCCTGGGCATACTTTGAATGCAGCTGACAGATCATTTGGCCCTGGCCATCCTCCAGACAATTGAGTCTACCATTCAAATAAATTCCTGCTTGTTTTGCCTTGTACATG
>JBDODA010000074.1:0-112308 GCA_039880815.1 Aspergillus intermedius | reverse complement strand
CTGGGAGGCCACGTTGCCAACTCCAGAGGGTGACGCGTGCGATATACCACCACCACAGAGTCTCTGTGCCTCCATGGTGGTTTATAGGTGCCAGGAGGCCCCTATCGGTCGATTGACGCGTGAAAAAAGACGTGTTTTACTTGGGTGCTGATTTTGATGTTCCAGGCGCCAAGCTCTGTTATTAGACAAATCTGAGCATGTGATATTAATGAGTGACGATAAACAACATTATTAAGCTATGTGGTAGTCCCGAGCAATAGATGTTTATTGATGCTAGGGGCTCGGACTAGTAGATACTAATGAAATGAAATTTCCTATCTAAAATAGTATAGCCATCGACGAGAATATCGAATCTGGAGAGAGAAGAAGAAGAGGAATCTATCTACAAGAAAAATGGGGTTTTATCCATGGGTTGTGTGGGCACGCTAGTAATTTCTTTGTTTGCTCGCTCGGTAGGCGGTTTTGAAGCGTTGAGCTGTCACAATTGATATACTGACGAAATACGATCATGAGGTGTGACGGCCTGGTCACGTTGGCTAGTTATCACGTGAGGTGTGGTTGTTTGCTTTGTTGCTTTGTTGATAAATAGGGTGTTACCTCCTTTCTTCCTTCCTCATGCCAACTATTCTCGTCGATAGCTACCTAGGCAGAACACATGAGTTGATGTTCCATTAACCTGGCTGAGCTCCGTGACATGAGGGAGGGAAGAAAAAAGAAATGAAATCCATATACATGGTGCCTGTGATCTGAGGTTACGGCCCTATACAAGGAAGCGGTCAAGCACAGCCAATAGTTATTCAAATAGCTGTCTCAAATCCTGCACAGTAGTACCTGCTCCATGACAGTTGGTCTAGACCGGCAATGGGCTAACATATAAATGTCAGTAATCATGATCTCAAAATGATGGGGAAAGACCATCATAGCAATGCGCTAAATAATCAGTCATAGTCATAATGACTATGATTCTACAACGATGTTGAAAGACTATTAAGCCTATCCAGCAAGAATTTCTAAGTATACAAAGGAGCTTTCCACTGTCTAGTATCCATTAGTGCTGGCTGCTGCTTAACTGAAGGCTTTTCAAAAAGAATAACTAACTTCAATTATCTGTCTGATCAATCCATTGGCTAGCCAGGGCTTCTTCTCAATATGGCTTTTATCAACCGCCTGAGTACCTTCGCTCCCATCGTGCTTGCTCTAATGCTAGTCCTTCTACAGACTGCTTCCGCACAACAGACTGCTGAAGGGAATACTCTACCAAAATCAATTCTTGCCTCTGTTCCTATCATTCCAGTCGACGTGTCTAATGCCTCGACGGTGGTGCAGCTGAAAAACGATTCATTGGTGGTCGCTCGACCAGATATTGCATCCTTGCCAACTTCCAACATAACCAGTCTACCCAGAGCATCGGTAATTCAAGATAAACTCCTTCCTGAGATACTCAATACCAATTATTTTGCCATTTAGGATATTTCCAGAGACCTTGCTGGTGAGGACGTAACTGGCGGAGACCTTGCCAGCAGAGACCTCGATGAAGGACTCAACCGGCGTCAGCAATGTCAAGGCGGCCCCCTGGCCTCCCCTGTTTCGCTCTGGACGAACGTGAAAATTCTCGCTGATCGAGTCTGCGACGTTTGGTTTCCTGATAACCAAGTCTACTGGATGTATGTTGTTTTTTTCTCTTCTTTCTGTATGAAAACAGATTACCGTAACCAACACTGCCTTCATTGGTCGAATACTAACGACATGTAGAAAGGCACCTCTTGACCCCCCTGGTGTTAACTCAGTCAAAATACCCGTGCCAGGTAACCCAACGTTCAACTTCCAATATCAGACCAGGGGAAGCCCTCCCATAAAGGACCTCGTCACGCCTCTAACCAGCAGCATCTGCAAGAGCCGATACAATAATATTCTAGCCTTTGCAGCCAATCCAGCGAATTTTGGGTGCACAAATGCACCCAATGTGCATGATGGTAATGATTGTAATAGTGATATTCATTCTGCTTGTTTTAGCTTTCTGTTAACCTAATGTTCCCCTGGAGGATTATGATTCGCTTTGTTCTATTACATTGAGGGGGATAAGAATGGCATTGGTTTAACTAATTAACCTTACTGTCACAACCTGGCTTCTGTCGTATCGTACTTGGATCTTAGTTAGCTAAATCTCAGGGTGCAGACTTAACTGGTATCCTACCAAGTAACCTTAAAATTGTGACGGCTAAACGCCCACCGACGCTGGCAAACGCTGCCAAAAAGACAATGTGGGCAAGTAGAGCCCTAGCCCTCCCGTACACGATCAGATATAATAGACACCTTCCTTTGTTTTTGTAGATGGATTTCTCTCCCTTCTCTTCCTCTCCATCCAGATTCGATATTCTCGTCTTCTGGCTATCTGTCCAGATAAGGCTCATATTCGTTATTATCTATATTCATTAGTGGTAGTAGTAGTAGTTGTTGTTGTTATATGTGTGTGTGTGTGTGTGTGTGTGTGTGTGTGTGTTTTTATTTCACGTTGGGGGCAGGGTTTTTCGTGCTAGATAAGTACAACCAGATTTCCAGAGTGGGACATATGATGGACAGATTAAAGCTACTTGGCACCTCGTTATACTACAATCCATTGTTAGAAAGTTAATGAATAACCGTTTGTGTTCCAGTCCCAGAGCTCCACAAAACCTTTTTACGCGTCCGAAGCTGGACATAAAACCGACATGTTACCCTAAGCCATAGAATGAGAATAGGACTTAGCCAAAAGAAGAAACAAGATGTTCAAATGGAGCAGCAATCTCCTTGAATATTTTCTCTTGTGACCCCTTATACATGCTAATAATGATATTCCGACTTCAAATATTCAATGACTCTTACATCCATCTCTGTAACTTCTCAAAAGCCACTTATTTCAGTGTCAACAAGATGGTAGCATTCCTTTCTTCAACACGTAATACAACGTTCAGGGAAACAATAATCATTCTGGATGAATTAACCTGTCATGTGAGTCGATAACTCGATTCAATACGATGGCTGACATTAAGTTCTTGGTAGCGGTCGCCTGAAGCAACCTGAGCCTGTTCACACTTGATTGTAGCTAGTCCAGCAGATGCATCACGATCAGCATGTGTTTCTCATGCCAAATGAAGTCTACATACGGCATTTTAAAGTTGATATTTATTCATGTTGAACTGTGCCATTTCTGAGATAAATGCAACATCTGACTTAGATGGAATCCCCAACAATTTTGTGCTGATGATAGTGCAATCTGTCGATTGCTGTACGTATATGAAAGTATATACATTGGATAATTAGAGAAGAAAATACTCAACAGCTTTTAAAGAATTATCAACTATTGTATGAAAGAATGTCATCCGAGAAGCAAGCGCCATTGTTTCTGGAGCATGTGGTGCAGCCAGAACAATTGGTTGCCGTTATCACGTGCGATCCACAGCTCTTCCAGGAGTTGAAGAGCGTGAAGATTTGCAGGCAGCCAGTTAAGGGAGTATACAGCTCGGAGTCTTTGCCGAGCGAGATCTCGCAGATCGTTGTCAGCTCTGGTCAGCTCGGACCCGGCTGAGAGAAGTGGAAGAGTCTGGAAATTCAGATAATTCGAGGTCATTGGATCTCGAGGAGATAATGGATGGCTTTGGTGGCATAGTGATGGATTAGAGACTCTAGGCTAAACTCTTTCAAATCTGGGTTTGTAAAATGATGGTTCCATCCGGTGCTCCGATAAAGGAAGATGAGTCCATGCATGCGTAAAGCCTCGTATAATAGTTCCAGGGAAGGGTTGGCAGAGTACGGGTCCCATTTGTAAAGCCATAGCTCCAGCCTGGCTTCTCGAGCGGGATCGCGTCGTTGTAAATCGTCCAGGATCTGTCGACAATAACGACCCACATTGGCCAGGATAAAGAGAAGCTCGGTACAAGAGCCATACATTGGGTGATGCCAGAGGCCCATTCTGTGCACCGTGATAGTAAAGTATAGCGTGTCCAGCTCCTGCTGTTCATTCGGATCTATCAGAAATGCACACGCCATATCCGAATAGAGATACATTCCGAAACAGAGTCGGGATAGGTAGTCATTTTCGGAGAGTAATGAAGTGTTCTGGAGCATTTGATTGGTCAGAAACCGTGCAGCAAGCAGATGCTGCTTCCCGAAATCATCCATTTCGCAATCAGCTCCATACGACAATGCCAGCAGCATCATGGTAAGGAGAGACATTAATGGTGTAGTTTGCGGCTGCCCCAGTTCCTTCCACAAAGATAACAGGGCTTTCCCTCGCTCCTCAAGGGCAATCGTAGGAGCATACGGGGAGAAATACTGTTCATGGCAGGCACTTATTGATTGAATGACATGTAATAACGCTGCCGATTCCGAGATGTATTCCAGAGCCGGAAAAAAGTAGGGATTATCCTCGGGGTCAATCACCAACATCTGACTAACTTTCTCCAACCAATATTGGAGAAGTCGTCGGCTGATGATCGAGGAGTCCATGCGCGATGAGAACCAGGGTGTTTCTAACTGCCACTGCGTCAAGCGCGGAGCCGAAGAACAGATCAAACCTTGACGCAAGCAATGTTGGCATGTTGGGAATGTCTCGTCACATTTTACCCGCTTCGCTTTGCATTGTCGACATCCAAGCCTACTCTTTGATCGTTGTCTCGGGTTTGATGGTTCTCGATGCACAGTGACTGCTTGTGGTGGATAGTCGGATACATTCGACACTGGACCAAACCGCACGCGATATTCCATCTGGCGTTTAGTATTCACATCGCACTTCCCTAGCGTTATTGAAAAGATGTCGCGGCAGCCGGGATTCAGAAAGTAACGTTAGCTTGAGATCTGAATTTGAATTAGTAACTAAGTTAATTAGCTCAGGTTCGGGGAATCGGGAGTTGATAATCCGACTGCACGATGCTATATGGTGTACGGAGGATAGAGGATTCGTTATATGCCGAAAGCAGTGATATTGAAGCCTATAGTAACCATACGTAGTACAAGTGCTTGAGTGCTTAACTAACTAAAATCTAGCCACGGTAGCATCCTTATAGAGGATCCGATTGTCCACGATGGAAGTAGTGATGAAGATCGGATGAATATCGGACCGGTCTAGTGAGCTCCAACGGGGTTTCATCACACGGCGATGAAACGCTCCCAGTTAGTTTAGCAAGCACTCATTCTATTGTCATGGTAGACATAGCCTATCTATATCACCCTTCCGTAATCCAAAGTTCTCATCCGTATAGCCTGGTACTGTCCGGATTATCGACTCCCGATTCCCCGAACCTGCTACCCGCTTCAGTCCAATTATCCGCCCGACTATTAATCCGATCCTACTCAGTAAGCAATAAGAAAGAGGCGGAAACCTGAAGACGATCCTGAACACGCCTAAGCTCGCAATCCGTGCAGCCAAATTCATGTTGTGAACCAGGCTCCTTGGGCAATTTGGGGCGCAAAAGAGGACATAATAGATTAGGCAGAGCACCGAGGTCATTGGGTATATAGCAACCAGAGAGGGCCCGGAAAGCCCCAAATTCGGATGAATCTGAGCGGAGCCGAGCCCTTAAGCCAAGTGCATACCATATATGTAAATAGGTATAAAAAAACTGCTCCAGCGGCTCACAACCGGTGAGGCGGTTCCCGCATAGCCATGGATTAAGATTGGCTGGGACGGGCATGAGTAGATCCAATCCGAACAGTTAGCAATCCGTCACGAGCCGAGCAAATACAAGTTTAACGGCTGAGTTCTATTGACTCCATCTCTTTTGCTGCGAAGTTTCGCTAATGACTTTAACGAGATATCCAAACGAACACGAGATAAGACTTGTACTTTGAGATTTTTTCTTTAAGAGGAATATGCGTCACTCAAGCCAGGCCTTCAAAACATCCTGAACTGCATCCCACAGCCACTCATCTTGTAGTTTTGCTGAGTGGTCAAAACCGTGCTCCCCATCGCGAATAACGAGACGGAAGTTTAGGCTAGGGTCGACCTCTGTGACTTTGCTCATCAAAAGACAACTTTCCTCCACAGGCGATACCGTATCATCTCGTCCGTGTAGCACCAACACCCCACCTCGCGGGAACCGCGCACCCGCCTCCAATCTTTCCAACGGATGTGGGATCATTGTGTCGGTTGGAAAAAGCTGGCCTATCTGGGCGTGCTGGGTGAGTGCGAACATTAATCACAGTCGGTCGATTCCAGCTTCAGCAGAAGGGATCACTGGATTCAGGCTGTTGTGTCGTTGAATACTCTCCAGATAACGCTCCATTGTATCCTTTGGGAGTGATGGAATGTTGAATACAGACCGCTGCTGTCCGTTGCTAAAATATGGTGCCTTGGGGTTGACCATAGGATAGACAGCATTGACTGCTCGGATCTCCGTGGGATGGCTCAAGCCCATTTGCAGGCTTAGATAACCTCCAGCACTGTCACCAGCAGTGAAGATCCGGGTTAGGTCTGCTTGTATGTTCCCCTTTTTTTGATGCTGAAGAAAGCCAGGTAGTGACTGATGCATCCATTGCCAGTGGTCCTCAACATCTTCCAGTACGTTCAACACAGAAGCCTCCGGCAAAAGTCGGTAGTTTGGGGATACAATGATGACTGAGTATTTCTCCGCCAGTTCCAAATACCAAGGGTTGAAGAATGGAGCAAACAGGCTATATCCAGCAATGAGGCCGCCGCCATGATAGCGCAGGAGGATCGGTCGGGGGATGGAGCATAGCTGCTGGCTGGAAGGCTCATCCAAAGACTTGGGATAGAGCACATCCACTGAAATCGCATGGTTGTGCACGGTTTTGTACGTGGTGGTAAGAATCGTGAACTTCTCGAACCGTGAAGAATTGGTTGCTTCGGCCGCGAGGGCTTCCATGGTGTATGGTTTGTAATTGAGTATAGCGAGGACCCGACAATCAGTATGACCATCTCAGATGAGGCTTACACTTATATATATGTCACAGGCTGTGCCTGTAGAATAAATGATATGTTATCCAGAGGAATGATGGGAGTGGTTATCTGACTACGTACCCCGCAAAAGGTACTTTTGTATATAAAAGACTGTCCGATCGGACATCTGTTCTTCTCTTCTTCAACGGAATCTCTGGTATGATAGCTAGTCATTAGCGCTGTGGGCTTAGCCCTTAACAATACGGAAACTCCGGTTATATGACGGATATAAATCGTAACCTCCGAAATAATGAAAAACGCTCGCATTCTGGCTAAAAAGGGAAAGTAAAGTGGGTACCAGAAGACCTGATAAAGTTAGACCTGGACATGGGCACCCATTTGGCTACAGGTCTCATACCCATACCCAAGTTCCATTTACCCTTGGGTATAAATACCCAAGGATATTGCTTGGGTAAATCTACTCATACCCAAGGGTACGTTATACCAAACTCTACATGATTTTTCCTGCATAAAAATCCTTGGTCACTTGCTGTATTTTTCTCTGTTCCTGTCCTGTCACAGCATCAACGATTATCATACAATCTAATAATCTCTCTTTCTCACCTACCATCTATAATATTACGAAAAGAAAGCTATCAATCGATAATCTACGGTGTAAATTAGGTGTATGTTGGTTTCAAAGTATTTTCGACCAATGGAAGTCGGTTAGTTTAGAAAATGGTCTTTTCGCTATATATTCAGTGAGAATATATATTTTCTACACTATGGATAACTTATCACCACCATAATTTTATCAACGCTTGTGATAATCCTAATTCATTTTGAAAAATCGATAAAATTCTGCCAGTTTCTAGGACAATAGTAATAGTTATATTATGTATATATACTCTGCTAAATACGATTTTCACATGCTATATCTCATATAAAACTAATATATACAGCGCTCGAACGGGTTGGATATCTTTTAGAATACTCAGAAACTGCCGGGGGGTTGGTGCAGGATATTAGGAAACTTGGGTAGTTGGGTATACCCTTGGGGACTAGCAATCTGGTCAGACGGATCGAGATTGGAGAAGGCAGGTGTGGAGCAGGGCTTCTTGCATGGCAAGAACCAGGAGGGAACATGGAAGACCCAAGGACCCCATTGGGCAAAGGATATGAGAGCTTCTTGGAGCAGAGCTTCTTGGAGTTGTTCGAGCACTCCAGGTAGCAGGGAAAGTGGGAGATCAAAGACCAGTCACTATCCTGCTGGACTCCCGTGCCGCCATTGCAAGGCTGCGACATACCCAGCCAGGACCAGGCCAAGCATTAGCAATCCAAGCTCATGCTATAGCCAAGAGGCTACACACCCAAGGTCGCCAACCCACTATCCAATGGGTCCCAGGACACGCAGGAGTAGAGGGGAATGAAAAAGCAGACCAGGTGGCGAAACAAACAGCTAACAAACCTCCAGGAAGAGGCCCAAGAGAGATCTCCCTGGCCTTTGCCTGTAGAGCCCGAACAGAAGCCATCACAATACAAAGGCAAAGATGGCTCACTAAGGAGCTTGCACAGCGATCCCAACAAGGTCAACAAATATACAGGCCACAGAAAAACTGGCAGCTAGACCCTACAGCTGCTGCAGCTCCAAAATATCTAGCAAGCCGGTATTTTCAACTGAAGTCAGGACATGCGGCCATTGGAGCACACCTACATCAGATCCGGGCCCAAGAGGATGCAACCTGTATAGATTGTGGCCTATCAAGGGAGACAATACACCATCTTCTCTTTGAATGCTGAAAATGGCGACACCAACGAAACAAGCTCTACAAGGATCTGGAGCTGGATGGAGTTATGAGACCCACTGCTGCAGAAGAGCACCCACAAGGACGACTTCTAGGAGAGCCCAAAGCTACAAGGGCACTACTACAATTTCTGGCCAGCACCAGTGTAGCTCTACCCCGGGCGCACCCACAGCGAACGGCGGAAAGGGCTCGAAGAGATGATGAATGGGGACTGGGAGCATTGGAGGAGGCAATTAGAACAGGAGAGGGGTAGCAGGGAGGGTAGCCTAAGCTGAGAGTCAGCGTAGGCCACACCCATCCTGCTCCGAAACACAAGGAGAGCACAGTGCTCGAAAGCCCTGCGCATACAGGCGGCCTGGGGCGAGGAAAAGGATCAGAGAGATTATAAAAGGGGGAGTTACCCCAGGAACTTATAGGGACAAGAGACTGTAGAATAGCTGCTGGCCTCGAGTCCAGGAATCATGGTCTGTCATAGCTCTAGGGCTCGGTGTGGACAATAAACTTGATTAAATAATAATAATAATAGTAACTATATCGGAAATCTCTATATACACAAGTGCGATAGGAACTCGGTTGGATCACTTATGTAATCACAACGAATGCGACAAGACGCAGCGAGTCATGTTCCAGCGAGTCATGTTCCTCACCGCCCTCGCTTTCTGTTCCGGTAGTTATATAACTAGCTTAGCCGATAGCCACTAACCAATCAACCATTCACTACACACCAAATGGCGGACTGGCAGAATGACAAGAGTAGTAAAAGGATTATCCTTAGTTATGCTGAATCACTTTTAAGGAAAGATATTTTTGTGGCTATGTGCAGATGCCAAGATAGCTCAGTGTTTGAAGTTGGAAAATGACAGCCAATGATCAGTGGCTGTAGCATGCCATTGGATTAGAAGGATTTCTAAGGATTGAGATTACACGGCGCTGGTTGATGTTGGGTGATGGCTCACCCTCATCTATAGCGCACTCACCTTTACTCACCCCCGGTCGCGCGACCGTAAAGCGGCATCACCCTCTAACTGGGAGGCCCCTAATAAAATGAAAGTATCAGCCAATATTAACTAGAAGGCTATTACATACGACCATAGGGTGTGGAGAACAGGGCTTCCCGTCCGCTCAGCCGTACTTAAGCCACACGCCGGCCGGTTAGTAGTTGGGTGGGTGACCACCAGCGAATCCCGGCTGTTGTATGTTTGCTTTTTTTCGTCGCGCAGCCTTATCTTTTTTTAATACGGAATGTAGAGGAAGTTTTATCTCTTTTTTTGGTAGATATCTGGGAGAGTGGTAGGGGTTTCTGAATGAAAGCCAAACATTACTGGAGTCGATTCTCGTTCACTATCTATTTCATATGTAGATCTATCGAATAGAAATGAAAAATTAACCCTTCACCACCCCGCCTCTCTTTCATCTCTATGCAGCATAGCAGTCTACTAGTGAGGACAGAAACAAAATGCTGGGTGGCATGCAACAGATGAGGAAATTTTGATCGGAGTCAGTTACGACCAATGCATTTAGAGAATGTTATCTGTTGCTTTTACCACCAGATATGAGATCGATCTCGATCACTAGATCATTGGATCATTGGACAATCCTTAGCAAGATCTAGTTTCTCGGAAAACTGGATCCAGATCTACAACTGGATATCTCTGCGTAGCTGAATTATCAACGCGCTGGTGTATAAAGCACGGAGAGCTCGGATTTATGATTTTCTTTCAGGCTTATACTTTTTCCATCTCCAGTCGCCGCAACAATTCACAGTAGAGATTCACCGAATCAAATTGACTAAATGGATTAATGTTGTTCTCGGCCATAATGATAATGGCAAAAAAAACCCTAGTCGCAGCAATCACCCGCGTTGCCAATCATCTGTACGACTCACCTAAAGTCGACTTCCAAAACTCAGGTCATGAGTGTGACGCTATGGAATTGAGCTGAAAGCGTAAGTACCGGTTTTATGACTACATCTCTTCGAAGACTGCCTGTACGGAGCTCAAGAGGCACTTGGATCCAGCCGATCCAGCAGTTTTTGTTCTCAATCCGGCTATGGGAGCCCAGTTTAGTGATAGAGATTGCCACTACTGGATGAGGAAGACCGGGGTGAAATGTGGTGTGCTATTGTCACAGGCATGTTTTGGATGAGACGAATGGGTCAAAGCTATGGGGGCTCAGAGAAAAATTGATTCGCAATCATCATGTCATCTAAAACCCATCGAATTCTCTATCAGCGTTGGGGAAGTGTCCCATCAATTGGAAAATCTCATATAATGACAATTTCAGTTGATCATTGATACTACGTTCCAACCTCCAGTAATTTGTAGAATGAATCATTTCCGGACATTCCTTCCATACTCACAACCATTCGTGAATCGTGCCTTCGGATAACTCAAATCCAAGAGGATCCCACGCCTCGCCCAACTAAACATGCCTTCTGACTTACTGGAACCACCCGTTACCAAGAAATCGTGGCAAAGTTCATCGTCACCATAACAACCCATGTTGCGCAGCAGGGAGCCCCGGGATGAAGCGATGGAGCATGAACCAACCCATGGATGATATACGATTTGCTTTTGCAACACAGTTGGTCGCAACTAGGTGGCAGAAATGTTGAAATCCTCCCGGGGCCAGAGAAATTGAATGGATAGACAATGTCCTCCGCTAATTGCTCCAATTTTAGGCCCAATGAGAAGGAATTGGTGCACGTAGCACGAATGATGTTTAGCTGGGTGATCGATAGCAGCAAATCGGAATAAAGTGCATGATTAACAATCCCTCGGTTGATGCGCTCTTCCAATGCACAAAGAAAAACCTGGCGCCTTTCTGAGCTGAGGTCGCATTCTTGAATTCGATTATTGTTCTCCCTTGTGTGTCCAATTTCAGGTGTTATGACTTTTTGCGTGCCGGTTGGCCGGTTGGAATAGATAGTCCATTTTCTTACCGAAGATATGGGAGCCTGCTTTGATTATAGAGCCCTCCTTTTGCCTGTGTTGTGGCTTCATGAGACATCTAACTAGTCTGTTGTGGTCGGGTCAGCATTGCACTTACGGCTCGCCCGCTGATTGTCGCAGTTTTGAATGTTCCTCCTTTCCTTTGTATTGAAAATTATGACTGTGTCGCGGTGACTTGTCATTTTGCACAGAAACTTGTTAAAAAAAAGGGGGGGGAGTTCGGTCGAAAATCCTGGCTACGGACTTAACATTGGTTATAACTGCTAAAATAGAAAACGAAGGTACAGGATCAAATTTCGTCATGTTATATTGACTTGATGCTCGAAAGAGATGATATTACTGATAATGCTATGTTTGTAATTATCATTTATCAGGCCGGCCTCAAGAGCGATTCTAACATCGTTAACCTGCTTATTATTGGCTTGCAATTGCAGTGCCGCAGTGCTGGTCTAGGCCTTCCACTACAAGGATCTTATCTTCAAATATTATGGAGATTTCTCATAAAGTCAGCTGAGCTATGACCAGTGGATTGAATGGATGGCATGGAAAATGCGATTCTTAAACTGTTAAACATGATATTACCACTCCAGATCGCGTGAATAGTCCTAACTCCACTATCGCCTGTTGCTTCAAGGAATTCTTCTGCGATGAGTTTTGCATGTTTTCAGTCAAGAATAGCGTGCCTAACAAGCGTCCCAGATCCGATAAAGTCCCTGATTGTGCGTCCAGCGGCCTCCCCAAGCATTGGTCAGTTTGCCATCTACCCAATATACCTCGACTCTGTGACTCATGCCAGATGGTATCTCGAACAATCCGTGACTGTAGCCTTTACTAACACACTCATCTCTGTTAGCTCTGCATGAAACCGCGTAACAGTTATTTTGGAAATCCACATCGCTTGTTCTGCCTGCAGACTGTCCATCGATTTTGACTTCGTATTGAGCCACACGGCACCATTGATCCACCACTTCCAGAACTGCTGGGCCATTTATCGTGGTCACCCATGGATTGGGAAATGTGCGACCGTCATTCCAAGAGAAATATTGGTAAAAAAGCGTCCCCGTGGCCGGCCAAGTCCTTAATCTTCCTTTGCATGGCTCGCCGCCGCCGTTCGGGACAAAACTGCATTTGTATGTTCCTGTCGCCAGCATTAGTTACAAAACTCGTAGACAGTGTACCATTTTTACGTCTTACCGGAGGGATCAGGGACATATTTCCCTGGCTTACTCGGCAGCGGCGGCTGCTTCCTACATTCGTCCCTCTCGCGCTCGCATGTGGTGAGCTTCTGCTCGGCTTCTTGCTTCTGGTTGGAAAGAAGACCGTTTTCCTTCCGGCACTGGGACAGATTTGCCTCGCATTTCTGCCTCTCGGCTTCGCAATTTGAAGGGGGTGGAGGACGGGGAGTGCCGCCCTGACGCTGACATTCCCCGGCGAGGGGGTCGTACACCCATCCCGGGATGCATGGGTGACCCTGCTGGTTTCGAACACAGCGTTCGCCGTTGAAGTAGCGCCCAAAGGGACAGGGGTGAGATTCCTGGGCCGTAGCAGCTGGGACATGGTCGTATCCTTGGAAATCTCCATTGTGTCGATCAGAGTGGTAAAGCTCAGTATCATCCAGGTCTTGAGCATTCACTTCAGAGGCTTGGTCTTTGAATACCTGCTGCTGCCCCACGGTCAAATGTGCCCCAAGCAGGACAAGTAACATTGACAGCCGCATTCTCGAGGGCATAGAGCGTTATGGTGTATCCGAACCAAAAGAATCACGATCAGCTGGGGAACATTGAAATACTAGGGATCACGAAGGATGTATAAATGTGTCTACGCGTATTGCAAACAGGTCATAGCATCTTCACGAAAATACCGCAGGGTTAAATTACAGGAAGTGATTTTCAGCTTTCAGCTTTCAACCTTGAAGCCATGGGTTGGTGCTTGCGTATTTGTACTATTCCCTCAGCCTACCTTAATCGACAAAACATGTTCGGTATATTCGACCCACTATTTGCATTCGCAAATATACGCATACCGCAATTCTGACTTATGGGGACTATCATGTGAATACCGTTGTGGGTCTGGTTAGACGAGCAAATTGAGAGTGCAGCTCTACATTCTGTGCGGGAATATACTCCGGAAGGTATTACATGGCAGGATTACAATGGGATTTCAGCTGGAGATTGTCTTTATGGACCTGCACAAACACTTCTGACATGTTGATATCGCGCACGGCCCGGTGATCTGACACGCGCTTCAGCTAGTCTCAACATAGTTCCCAGAGCTCCCCTCCTTCGGATTCCTCTCGAACTTTGAATGGGTACAGTTTGTCAGGATTGTTTCTGAAGAAGTCCACACTGAATCCTCCTAAGAAGAGTGAACCAAAAGTGAATGTGTCCGGGGATCCGAACCGCTGTGGTCTCAGAAGCCCAATTGATTTGTCCAGGGTGACTGGCCAATAGCTTATCCCTCCAAGATCTGCAAAGACAAGTTCAAGAGAAACCATGTCGGTATCCACCATTAGTGTCTCACCGTTTCTCACACTGCCATCAATCGCCCTGATTCTGAATTTTGCGCGTCTGTTCGTGGATATCGTCACGGGCTTCCCCTCACTGACCTCAGGATAAGCCCAGAACTGAGTGGGAACACGTTTATTGCGAATGCAGAAGTGGTTCCCCGAGATATGGTCGGCGACGTCCAGATGTGGGATGATCGGAAGTGGCTTGGTCCAGTCGCCGATATAGTCCAGCGTCACCTTTCCACGGAGCTTTTCCAGGTGCTTTCGATCGCAGCTCACTTGGCCGCGGTTTATATCCACAATGGTATGTTGCAGGGCCGTGTAGTCATCGTGGCCTGGCGCACTCCACGACCACATCTGGGGAGAGATTCGTCGGACTTCTTGGAAGGAAACCCGGCTTGTGAGATGTTTCGGGTTATCTTGAATTACACGAAACACCAGGTCGGATGTTGCCCTGTCCGGGGTGATGATAATAAAGCGGTTGTTATGAGGGCCTTCGTCGTCGCCCCGCCATGAGCTATCATAGTTCAACGCAATCGAATAAAAAGGCATTGCTTAGCGGTCATATACTTGGTAGTAACAACAAGGAAAATTGAAAGCACCAGTGGATAGCGGATAAACTACTTTAATACCTGTTCTTCTTGCCAGTGGTCCGAAGATGCCTCTTTCAATTGCCGGCCTAGTTGGAACTTCTGTACCGTAAAAAGTAACATGTCTGACCATTCAGCTGACGACCGTCACCCGATTTAGTTCTCTTTTAACTTTATGAGATCATATAAATATAGAAAGTCTTACCCCTCAGAGCATTGGACGCGATCGTCATGAACAATTTATATTGAAAGTGGTCCATGGCCAGCTCAACTCGACATAGCCAGCTGAAAGGAGTTTTATAAACATCGTCATCACTAGGAGGGAAAGGGTTACAATTACAATCATTCAGCCCTCCTCAAAAGTGTACTCCGAGTGCTTTCTATTAAGGTCCTATCAGGGCACCGGCGTTATTTCTCAACATTATCAACTTCACGGAAAGTACCAAACTCTTTTTTCATCTACAATGCCATTCGACGGCGAGGATCCTACCAAGTAATCAATAATATTGCCCGTTCCTATCCGTCTCCAATGCCTGATACTGACAATCCTTTAGCGAAGGAACCGGCGATCCTTCAAAGGGTGAACCTTCTACGGGTTCTACGAACACGAACAAACCAGCACCACAGAGGCGACCGCGATACGGGTATACCAACCTGGCACGAGAAGATCCAAACCGGGATAAGAGATACGAAGGGAAAGAAGGCTTGAAGATTCGGGTCAATGCGGATTTGGCCTTGGATTTAGACATCAAGTTGAAGGGAGAAATCTATGGTGACTTGGTAATTGGGCTCATCACCAGCGAAGATTGATCGAATCACTTTTATCCTTTCTTCTTATGGTGGTCTCGAGTTGTCATTCAGATGTGAAATTCATCAATTTCTATCATGTAATTTCATATAATCATGCCATGCAGCATTCAACCCCTCTAGTTCCCACTCTTAATGTTAACCTGAACAACTCATCGGCACTGCCAAAATGAATACCAATCATATTTATTGATGAGTGCCGGGCCATGTATTTACAATATCAGCCATAGCAAATGTGGGTAGCCCATCTGGAGAGTCACCACTTTGTACTTTTGCTATCTAGACACCCGAGTTGGTGAGCCTGCGTAGCAGACAAGATATCTCATGTCCTCCTAGGTATCACAGGAACAATAGCAGGATAGTGGCTCCCAGCTGGCGTAGGCTTAGCCAAAGTTGCATCAATCCCCGCCATCTCCTCATCGGTAATATCAACCAACTTGTTATTCTCCTTGCATCCGGTATCGGAATGACCGTGGGCATTCCCGAACACCGCGAGAGCACTCACGCCCAGTTGATGGCGAGCTAAGCCGGCGTGCAGCCCTTCTTGGCGGCCATCTCTCCCACCTGCTGCACGAGTTGCGCTGCATGAGTTGCAGATTGATTTCGAAGTTGCCCGGCTGGAAGCGGGGAAAATTGCGCAGCATCGAGTATTTGGGGATGTCTTCGAAGTTGCGGAATTGACCGGTTAGCATACCCCGGGGGGAGTAGGCGATGAGGGGGATGTCGCGTTGGGCGCAAGCGGCTGCGACGCCGTTTTTGAGGACTTCGGTTGGAAGCTATCATTCATTAATTGATTGTATCACCGGATTGCAATTCCTGTGAGCCCCGACGCACAGGGAGAGCTCGACATCAACGGCATGAACCTTGGTATGTTTAACCGCTTCATGGATCGTCTCGGTACGAACCTCGGACAACGAGATGTCACCAATCTTTCCGGCTTGGACATACTCCTAGTTCATGAGGCCGAAGGTCTCAGCTATGGAGACGCCCTGGTGGGGAAACTCGAAGAGGTCCATCGGCTTGCGATCCTTCAGCTGGGCGGTGCAGTCGTCGATCGTGCGGCGGGTGTTCTCGGCGGAACTATTGCTGGCGTGGATTTGTATTCATGTCACCCTTGATGCAGAGGACGATTTTATTGGCATCTTCGGGGTCCTTTTCTAGGTAACACTCCATGAGCACCAGGCTGTTGTAGCCCTGGGCCCGTAGAATTCGCCACCATTCCAGAAGTTAGCTGAGAAAATTACTTTCCGATATAATTATACAGAAAGGGAGTGAAAGCGAGAAACGTACATCTATGTTCAAGGGCAGCGCGCATGGCCTCAAAGGCCTGCTCCTGAGATAGAGGGGTAGCCCGCCAGGTAAACCCCGTAAGGCCGAAGCCAATGGGACCGACTTCCTTGCCGAGGTCTTGGGGCATTATGTTGAGGGAAGAATTATTATTATTATTATTATTTAATCAAGTTTATTGTCCATACCAAGCCTTAGGGCTATGATAGACCATGATTCATGGACTCGAGGCCAGCAGCGGTTCTACAGTCTCTTGTCCCTATGGGTTCCTGAGGCACCAGCCCCCTTCTATAATCTTTCTGATCCTTTTCCTCGCCCCAGACCGCCTGTATGCGCAAAGCTTTCGAGCTCAGTGCTCTCCTTGTGTTTCGGAGCAAGATGGGCGTGGCCTAGGCTGACTCTCAACTTAGGCTACCCTCCTTGCTATCCTTCTCCTGTTCTAATCGCCTCCTCCAATGCTTCCAGTCCCCATTCATCGTCTCTTTGGGCCATTTCTGCCGTTCGCTGTAGGTGCGCTAGGGGTAGAGCTACACTGGTACTGGCTAGGAATTGTAGCGGCGCCTTGGGAGCTCTGGACTCTCCTAGAAGTCGTCCCTGCGGGTGCTCCTCTGCAGCAGTGGGTCTCATAACCCCATCTAGCTCCAGATCCCTGTAGAGCTTGTTTCGTTGGTGTCGCCATTTCCGGCATTCAAAGAGAAGATGGTGTATTGTTTCCCTTGATAAGCCACACTCTTTCCAGGTTGCATCCTCTTGACCTTGATCTGATGTAGGTATACTCCAACGGCTGCGTGTCCTGACTTCAGTTGAAAATACCGGCTTGCCAGATGCTTGGAAGCTGATGCAACTGTAGGATCAAGTTGCCAGTTCCTCTGTGGTCTGTATATTCGCTGACCTTGTTGAGATCGCTGGCTGAGCTCCTTTCAAGCTATCTCTGCTTCTGTGCTGTGATGGCTTCCGTTCGGGCCCTACAGGCAAATGCCAGGGAAATCTCTCTTGGGCCTCTTCCCGGGGGTTTGTTGGCTTTGCTACCTGGTCGGCTTTCTCATTTCCTTCTACCCCTGCATGTCCCGGAACCCACCGGATGGTGGGTTGATGACCTTGGGCATGTAGCCTCTTAGCTCTAGCACGTGCTTGGATTGCTAATGCTTGGCCTGGTCCTGGCTAGGTATGTCGCAGCCTCGCAATGGTGGCTTGGGAGTCCAGCAAGATAGTGACTGGTCACTGATCTCCTGCTTTCTCTGCTACCTGGAGTGCTTGAACAACTCCAAGAAGCTCTGCATCAAAGACCTCATGTCCCTTGCCCAATGGAAATCCCCGGGTCTTCCAGGCTCCTCCTGGTTCTTGCCATGCAAGTCCCGCTCCGCACCTGCCGTTCTCCAATCTTGAGTTCTTGATAAATCTGACCAGATTGCTAGTCTAGGAGAAAGAGGCACAGCTACTAGGGCCTCTGGACCTGGTAGCACTTCTATTCGGCCTGTGAACTGGCTAATGGTCGTCTGTATTCTGCTTTCAAAGCCCTCGGATGTGTCTTCTGGTAGGATATTCGCTAATTGTCGAGCGAGGTGTTGTCCCAGGGACCATGGGCCTCGGTTGTTTCTCTCAGCCTATTGCCGGTTCCCTGGGGTCTGCTCCCCGGCTGGGCATGCTGAACCCCTTCTCGGAAGCTCACTGGGAGGATTTTCTTAGCCGGATGGTTCTCCGGTAAACTGAGCAGCTGGGTAGCTTATCTCAATTGTTGGGCCTCCAGTAGGACCTCTGCCGGTATTAGGCTTGCCTCAGGAACCAGTGGGGCCTATGGGGTGGTTTTCGGCATGCTGGTAATAGCACGAGCCTGTTGATTGACCATCAGCTGTATACCAGCTAGCCAATCCTTCTGGCTCTGCCACCGGAGCTCTGCTTCATACAGGGCTACTGACTGCACCGCTGCAACTTGAACCTGGCGAGCAGCCCTGGAGCGAGCCCATGACTCTGGCATAGGCATTATTACAAAGTTTTCTGTAAGCAGGAATGCTTCTGTTTTTCCTGCATCAAACTGGACCACATTATCATGCCCCATTCAATAGCCACCTTGGCCGCTTTGTGCAGTTTGTTACAGACCTCTTTGACAGAATGTCCTGAGGCAAGCAGACCTATATCATCTGCAAAAGAAAGACTGGACACCAGCCACTCCTCTCAATTACGTCAAACACACCACTTAGGTAGATGATGAACTGAATGGATGACACCGTTGAGCCCTGTGGCACCCCTGAATTAATTGGGTGTGCTGGGCGCTGTGTATTGTCAATCTGCAGCTGAGCCCATCAGTCAGTCAGAAAAGACTGCACCCATCGGATCAAATCCCCATCTAGGCCGAGTTCGATCGGCCGGTTCACCAGTCGGTTTGGATTGACATGATCAAATGCTCCTTTCGCGTCCAGGAACAGTGCTCCCACAGGTTGCTGGAGCTTCCAGGCCTCATGGGTGTTTTGTATCAGACATGCCACTGTGTCAATTGCAATCCGTTGCTTGCGACTGCCCATCTGTCCTGGGTGTAGTACTCCCATAGTCTCATGATGGTGGGCAATTGCATCAGCTGCTATCTTCTCAACCACCTTCCCTAGGCAGTCCAGTAGGCTAATCACCCGGTAGGCCTTCACAGCTGTGTAGTCTGGTGTCACAACCTGGCTTCTCTCGTATCGTACCTAGGGTTCTAGTTAGTTGTATTTCGAGACAGGACACTTACCCTAAGTGTCTTCCAAGTAATCGTATGCTCAATGCCCCTCCGGGTCCGGTTCAGTAAGTCGTATGCGTCGATGGGTATATCGCCCCCTCCAGGCTCCGTAAGATAATCAACAAGTATAATCGATAAAGGTAGTGAACAGAGGAACCAGGCCAACCGAGTACGTATACTGGGTTGTTGGTTGAGTGCGGACGAGTCAGAAACTAGGAAGTAACCAATGCTGATTGACTTGTAAAATTGATCGCGAAGAACTGAACTAAGTACATGAATGAGTGTCCTTTTATACCCTTCCATCCTGTTAGCTGGTAGTTGGCTTGGTAGTAACTTGGTAGTAATTCTGGTAGTGACGACTACCAAAATCCTCCCATATGACTACCCGGATTACTACCACGTAGTCATGTGATCTTAGTCACGTGATCCTGTGTCACATATAATCATATCGTGCCATCGTAATCCTTGTTCCCATATCCAATGATTCTGCCTTATCTTCCCGCACTATCACGTGAGACTGATGCAGTAAGATCTGTAACATCTGGCTTATCGGGTTTCCTAAGCAGAATGCCCTTCGCCACCTTCCATACTGGTGGATGTATACCCAGCTGGAAGCATTGTCGGGTTAGAGCAACGATTCTGGGGCTGTCCCACTCCCATATATCAATTGCTGGTGTATTCTGCTTCACCAGTCCAGGCCGCTGGATGGTGCGCCAGGCCTCTGTAAGCTCTGTGTGAAGCTTACTGACTTCCAGTTCCAGCTTTGTAATCCATTCTTGATAGATTCCTTCATGAATCTGCTGTTCTGCTCTCCAGTTGGACAGCTCTTCTGCCAGGTGTGCCTGTACCTCTTCCAGGACCATCTGATACATTTCTTGTTGTTGGGTTTGGGCTGCCTCCAAGGCCCCCACCAACACCTGAGCTTGTTTGCTCGCATCTAGCAGGGAAGTTTGATGCTTTGGCCTGCTAATCAATGACTTCTGTAGGATCTTTCGTTGCTTGATTCCACTCCTGGCCTCGCTGGCCCGGGCCGCCCGGTTGGGGGTCCTGCTGGATGCCCCAGGTTGCCAGCGCTCCTGCCCTTCGCTTTCATCCATGCTCACACTCTCCATGCTGCCATCATTAAGTACAGTCCATATCACGGTTTTTGATCGCCAGCGGGTTGGTGTTGGGGTGACTGGCATATCCTGTGTTTCCTCGAGCTCGGAGGCCACGTTACCCACTCCGGGGGTGACGCGTGCGATATACCACCACCACGGAGACTTTGTGCCTCCATGGTGGTTTAAGAGGTGTCAGGAGGCCCCTATCGGTCGATTGACGCGTGAAAAAGACGTGTTTTCCTTGGGTGCTAATTTTGATGTTCCAGGCGCCAAGCTTGTTTGTTGACTGGAAACCCTTCTAAAGTGGAGGAGAATCACCGAGCACCACCCTCTAAGCACAAAAGCTATGCCGAAGCTACTAGGACTCCACTCAATGCCCCCAAGGCACGCCCCAAACTACCTAAGACCTCTTATAAATCACCACAATCTGAGAAGCCCCCTACCCCCTCGGGGAGATCTTTCTACGCCTCCCTGAAGACCACCCAGCCCGCCGAGCCAGCCCGCACGCCACTATGGACGTACTGAGGAAACACCTGGACAAGACCTGCTCTACAGCCGTAAAAGAAATCCAACAGGTGCCTTCTGGCCTAGCAATCTGGCCCAGGGATGGCCTGGGCCTCCACCTGCTCACTGAGCATAAGAAGGCCCTAGAGGGCTTTATACAGGGAGCCAAGGCTGAAGTGGAACAAATTTGGGCCATATTCGCCCTCCCAAATGCCCCACAAGAGTATACTAGCTATGACGGGACCCAAGTGCCCATAACTGAACACATGGCCCTGGAGGAATTCAAGCTCCAGACAGGCCTCTCCCTTCTGAAGTTCTACCGATCAAGCAAGAACCCGCTTTCTGGCGGTTAATATGATCTGAACATCAGCCATTGCCTTGGCTTCGACAAGAATCTTACTGACAGTATCCCTTCCAGCTGGCATCATGGTATTCAAATCTCAGATATTGTCACTTGCCTTTGTGGCCTTTTTCTTCCAGCATGCAGTAGCAGAGCCAATTGAATCATGCTCACCAGGTAATTCGCCGATCCCGATCTATATACCGGACTCAAACGATTGCACTGTGTTCTACGAATGCAGCGATGGGGAACCAATTATGCAAAACTGCCCCCATGGATTGTTCTTTGATGCGGAAAGTCACATCTGTACCTGGGAGGAAGATGCTACTTGTGCATCTGATGGCGATAATTAGAGTACTGTCTCTAACTCTTGGGCTTGGTTTGTGAGGGATGCGGCTAGGGTTTCATCCTGTTTCTGGAAGATTTGGATTTCAACGTCAAGGAAAACAATTTGAGAGACTGTTTGTAGCTAATTTGCTTGGTGTCAATTACTTGAATCTGAGATTATTATTATTATTATTTTTGCAGCCAGGGTGCTCCTATTTATACAATGTTTCCTTCGTTTCTTTTAAGGTATTCGGTGATAGGATGACATTAAGATTCATGATGGAAGTGATTCCAGAGTTAGTAATAGCACTTGGTAGTTGCATCCACTGGAAGTGCTGGTCTGGCATAGGAGGGCACGTGTGCAAACGGCCATCTAAAACTTCCGGGACGAAAATGATGGTCTCAGATACAGTCAATCTTCAAGAGTCCAGAATTATCGCTGAATTGTTGCCGAGGCAAACTCTCGCATGCCACAGTACAGGGGAACTCCCAACGAATCGATGATCTCACTATTGATGGCAACATGCACATCGCTCTGGTCGATTAGCTCGTTAGTGTCAAGTGTGTATACATGTAATGGGAAATGATATTCATCGACGAGCTTTTATCGCTCTGTGATTAGCGGGTAGCTTGACTGGACAGAGTAGAGTTTAGCTCGGTGTCTAATGCCGTTTGAAGATATGATTTCCATGGTTGCGGTCGACGCTGATCTGGCGGTGGTTCATGTACTCTTAAAAGCAACGTGTCTTGGGAGTAGCACCACCATATATAAGAAGGCTAGATTGAGAGAGAGAGGAGGGAAAGGGGAAAATCAAAATACTCGCACGATGGCAGTTCAAATAATGTCGGTTCATCACGTGCTTCGGAGGCCATTATGCAGGGGTTTGAAGCAAAGAAACTTATTCCAGGTGTTGTCGACCATCTTTAGCGCTACCATGGTTCGCTGGGTTGGTCTCGATTTGAGGTTTGTTGGCTTTACAGGCGGGACAAGGGGAATGAATACAGCCCGTGCGTATCAATGCCCCCCCCCCTCCCCCCTGCACCTCGTGCACGACGACACGACAACATGGACTCCGATCCTCCGAAAACGATAAAGTGCCTCATAATAATGCAGGTTATGCAGGAACAAAAGAACGTGCTCTCCCGTCCTTAAAAGCTTGACATTTATAGGCTCCCGAAAAGAGTACTCTTTCCGTGTGGAACCGGGCATTCTCACCAATAACATTCAAATACACGGCAGCGGATACGGTTCCCTGACAGGTCTGTCAAAGTTTGTGCTTATTAGATCGACGCATACTTAACTTGTCTGGGAAAGCACACGTTGTCTTATTCCGGGCATGAACTGTACAATGATGATCGCTATTAGCGATTTTGTCGGACGAGGTTCTTTGCCTTCTGGTTAACTTCGATAGTGCTTAAATTGCCACAATATTCAATACTCGGGAACCACATAAACCCTAATCTGGGTGGATTCCATGGGAAGAACTGCGGCACGACAGGTGCCATGCTATTGATCAGCGTTGGAGTGATTGCCGTCCAACCACAAGGTACAGAAGTTGCCCCTAAAATAGAGACTAATAAAAGTCGCGCTCGTCATGCGTAGCGACATTGGCATTGTCGTTTTTCTTTTTCCTTTCGACAATTTGAATCTTGAGATCGCCGTGGTTTGTATTGGTGGTTGCCGACGATGCGCCTGTACCGGCAGTATGCGGTTGTCTTCTTGCTGGCATGTCTGACGATGCCTGTGATTGCATCTGCATCGGAAACCGTTCCTCAGTGCGCTGTACGCTCCGGACTTGTGTCTTCAGATTGCTCAGTATCTAACAGCGAATAGCTCAATTGTGAACAACAACTCATCACTAATACAATGTGCTCAACGACCGATACAACATGTCTCTGCGCCGATACCCAATACCAGACCCATCTATCCAACTGCGCTATGGCCAATTGTTCCATGAAAGAATTATTGAGTACATACCCTATGATTTAGATTAATCCACTCATCACGAGCTAATCTGTATACCTTCAGCAACCAAATACATCGTCTCCCGACAATGCGATCTCCCCATCCCCCAACGATACCCCGAGGCAGACCCCGCGACGATTATTCCGTTCGTTCTCGCGACAATCCTGTTTGCGATCCGGATGACTGCGAAGTTCTTGCGACTTGGTGGTGGTTGGGGACCGGATGATTATACTATTATTACCGCATATGTGAGGATACAAGGTTCTCGGCAGTTTTCTTTATGCTAACCTGTTCAGGTATTGGCTATTATTGCGTTCGCACTGAACATCTCAAGTAAGTAAACGACTGGTAAATAAGAAAACAGAAAACTAACGAGTCAGTGGTGCATTACGGCTTCGGAATGAATATCTGGGACATACAACCACAAAATAATATTACCATAGCATACAAGGTCCGTCTCCCCCCTGTTTCCAACATAACCACATCTCTAACCCAATCCAACACAAACAGTATTTCTTCGCCTTCGTCCTCGTCTACAAAGCCCTAATCTCCCTTGCGAAAATATCCGTTTGCCTCTTCCTCCTCCGCATCTTCCAATCCCCCGTCTTCCGCTACACGACCTACACCATGATAGCAATCAACACTGCGGTTGCAATCACATGGATCCTAACCGACAGTTTCCACTGTGTACCTGTGCATCTTGCGTGGACGGGGTGGGCGATGGAGGAACAAGGGACGTGTATTAATTTTATTGCGTCAACTTTTGCAAACGGGTTTGTGAATATCGTTGTGGATACGGTTATGGTGATTATGCCGGTTTATGAGGTGTCGAGGTTGAATTTGTCCGTGCAGAAGAAGATCGGGGTTGCTGTTATGTTGGGGATGGGGTTGGTGTATGTTTTCTCTTCGTTTCTCCCTGTGGTTGGATTATGCGCGTGCTGACACTGCGAAAGGTTGACGGCGATTGGAATCGTCCGCGTGGTCGTATTCTCCCGAAATACTTCCAACACAAACCCTACCTGTAAGTCCCCCTCACTCCCAACAGCTCTTACTAAACCCAGAGCTGATGAACGACCAGTCGAAATGGAACCCCTGAACCACTGGTCCGTAATCGAATGCCAAATCGCCATCATCTGCGCCTGCCTCCCTACTAGCCGCGCCCTCTTTGTCCGCGTCCTCCCCGGTGCAAACACAACCCACGATTCCTCAACTGCCCGCCCCTACCCAACCGCAACAGGAGCTTCGAGTAGGACTGCTGCTGTGTCCGCTTTTGTGGGGTCGGGGGAGAGGGAGAAAGGTCGGATTTCGAAGACGGTGTCGTATTCGGTTGATGTTGGGGCGAAGGCTAAGCGGTTGACGAGGGAGTCGGATGGGTTTATTCAGTTGAAGGATATTGAAACTGGGGCGGAGAGAGGTTGAGGATGTGTGTGGGTTTGAAGTGGATTTGGGCTTGTTGCCTGTTTACCACGATCATAATTGCAATCGCAATCGCAACCATGGTCTGCTTTGTTTGCTGCAGAATGGCAAAAAATTCCCGAATGGGATGAGGACAAACAAGCGCATTGGTGCTGCGTCACCGCGGACCTCAAAAGACAAGTCGCGCGGCAGCAGTGACAAGATGTCCGCGAGACAGGGACAGGCCGCGACAGGCTTCGACAGGCTCCTATTGACGAAATTCATGGGATGTGTCGCCTAGTGAGCGATAAAAGTCTGTTTCCCGGCTATTTACCTCTAAGGATCTGGGATGGCTAGTCCATTGAACACTCCATGCTGCTGATGGGGTAGAACTATCGGGTACTGAGCTCTTTGAACATTATAATGTTTTCCATTCTATCTCGAAGTTATATACAAAGACTATTGAACAATGCTTCACTGTATCTATGACAAACAAAATATCCATCAGTCCATCAAAGGTCCAATCCCCCGCGGAAAACCTCACAACGCCACGGATTCTCGGCCTCGAGTTATCTCACAGTAGCTTTAACCTACAACCGACTAGACACAGAAGAAGGCATTGTCTCCCATTCTCAATCTATCTTTGGATCTTTTAAAAATGCCTGAAGTGGAAAAGCTGGTCTACACTTTCAGCTGCATCACCGAACAGCTCTTTTATGTGGATCCTTTCAAGGACAAGAAAGTCAGCCAGAAAATGGAATTGCACTTGTAAATCGTCGCCGGTACTGTTGGACTTGATGTCACCAATGATCTTAGGACCAGGACGCGGAGGGTTCTTCTGGATCTGTGTAATAGAGTGGAGAGGTTCTGGGCTGTAATTTGCACTGTTTTCAAATGCAGGTCCTCCAAGTGCAGCCATGAGGTATCCGCTAAAGCCAACTGACCGTTCAACCACGCTGCCTGGTCCTCCCTGTTTATTTGATATAAAGGAGCTTGAGGTTAGGCGCGTAAATAAACATTTCCAACATCCATTTCATAACCTCCGGAAAGGCAATCGCATGGTTCAGCCTCAGTTCTCGGACATGTGCTCATCCAGCACAAAATCGAGCATCGTTGACGTGCACTTGGGCAAGCTCGGTTGGGTCCAAACAGCTGTTGCGGAAGTTCACGGTGAAAAATCTAACGTAATGGCATGTCAATACCCCGAGGATTAGTGTTATATCATGCGTGTGGAACAGGGGTTTTGCAATCACTGGACAATTGGACTCCGACACGGCGTTTATTTCGAAGGACGTGCATTTGCTGAATCGGATGAAGATTATAAGTAGCCATAAATAGCTAGTTGTCTTTTTTGGGAGACATTGCACCACAAGTCCCTCTCCGAGGGCCCGATTGTCTTTATCGAACCCTCTAACGGTAAAGTGGCGCACATGACGCCGTTGGGAGGTATCTGGGATCTCCTCCAATTTCATCAAACTGGAAACAGAGATCTTTCTGATGTGTGTACAAGGCAGTCCTCCACGGCATATAAGGGATTTTCAATGTCTGGAGATGCTAGCATTGTGCATCCCCAGCCAAATCTGATAGTACACTACATCCCTCCGTATTACAAGTAGATTCTAGCAATTTAGCACCCGTGGTTCAACAGCTGCAGCGGCATTGGTGGTACTGGCCTCGGTGCTGGTATCACTGTGTAGTTGATGTAATGAAGAGCAGGGATGGGCAAGACAAAGAGGCCATGGGAGAAGAGCTGAACAGGTTCCAACGTCCCCACGAGAAACTCTAAAGCAACGTCCATTTTCGATCTCGAGTAACTTACATACTTGACCGGCTTTATGGCCATCCAGTTAATAGACTACTTGAATACAAATCTCGTTCCTCGCACATTGTTGATAGTCGGGTTCTACAAGACCGCAGGAAAACTGACAATCTTGTTGAGAACAAAACCTGCACAAGCTCATAACGGTTGAATTTAAATCTTCTCCAGAGCATGGAATTCACCGAGAGCTCGGAATAATGATCTCAGATCATCACCACTGTTATTTGAGTTGATACTCAACCGGAATGGTTTGAGGATGCGAAGACTTCCTTGGATCTCGTAGAGTAGTGCCGAGAGGTTTTCAATGTCCATATTGATATTGGGAATAAAACTGGAGATGAAACATTGCTTGATGCCGCTTCTCCTACGCCTACTGAGCTGACGGTGCCATCCGTTACGTGTAAAATGAAACGGTTCGAAGAGGAATCAGCAAACGATATCAACCCTCTTTCACATTTATTTGAAAGCTGATGAGAGCCCACCCGCCCGGCGTTCGAGGATTAACAATTGACGCAATATGATTCCGGGCCTCGTTTTTGCATTCAGAAATTATTGCAGGGAGTATTACAATCGATATAACATTTCAAATGCCGAGAAAACAAGACGATATTGCTCCTGTCAAGGCATTGGCGCCCATCAGCTATAGCTGACTTTGATTTCTATATTTCCTCAGTCACGACGACGGCCATTCTCCAGCGGAACTATTGGCATTTCTTTCCGGCAGTAGTATAGAGTAGAATGACTCCTCTAGTGGCTATTATTTCTTCTTCCCATGACTATCATCCATGCAAATTGCGAGAACCATACTGCGCTAAAGGCTTGGCCTGAGGGTCCTTTACAATGGACTTTAGGTTAAGGGCCGCTCGATCCGTCGACCGATAATGAGTACCCACCAGAGCAGCCTTGTATCATAACTTATTGCACCGGCCTTGTGGTCTTTCCCACAGTGCTATTTTTTTCTGGAATGTGTAATGACTTCTGCCGCATGTTTGCGATGAAGAACCGGACGGGTAGTTAGTTAGCCCGATTGCGAGATCGAAAGAGCCTTTCATACATAGGCCAGCGTGCCCGCACATAGAGCTAGTTAAGGACTCAATCAGCTGTACCTCTTTCCTTAAATAACCTCTCCATATAAGACCTCGTTTAGTCGCAGATTATCGACTCCCGATTCCCTAAATTCGAGCTGCCCGCTTCATTTGCCAAGCCTGCACGAGTCACCATTGTGGAGGTTAGTGGTCCAATCCATTTGAATATGTGAAATAAAAAGTAGATGCCGGCAAGAATAATATTTTGAGACCCAAGCAGCATAGTCTACTAGTCCTTGGGAATGGCCCAAACCCAGGGCCCTCACCGACTTAAGTTTCTGTAGCCGCATCGTATTGTGCCGATCTTAGTTGGAGACGAAGGATTGTGATTGACAACGAGGCTGAATCTACTATTGCTGGTAATCATGACGATCAACAGAGATGGTTCAAAAACTGTCGTTAGTGCTCTAGACTCACCGTAGTCTGCACAAAAAGATTGTCTATTTATACAGCCCAAGTCCAAAAAATTCTCCCAGCAGGTCATTCATCTCAACTCTCAATTGATTGCACTTGATTTAAATTCCCTTCTCGTTTCCTCCGCAGTCCTCGGAGCAGCTCAAGGCTATGTCAACAGCTGTAGCGAGTGCTCCTTCGACAAGGGCTTTCTTTATTGCTCCACAGGTGAGAAGGGTATTGAAGGTAAAAACTTGGGTAAGAACTATCCGACCTATGTTTACGGGCTTCGTGGCTAATGAGTACTACTCATCTTGAAATAGACACGGTTCTCAACAATTATAACGGCCAGATAAGCTGCTGAATTCACCTGCGTGGTGGCTGAACTAAGATACTGGTTATATCAGTCAACCTAGGTCCGTTTGGTTTCTGTAATGATTCTTTCAAAAGTGGTTGATTCACTATATCACGCTTCAAATTCTCGAGCCTGCTAGCCCGTGAGAAAGGGAAGATTACAGTAAAACATCGTTGTAGATTGGAGTTCGATGATGGTGACTGTAGGTGTTTCTTACGTATCCCGGAACTTTCTTTTAATATATTATATACATGTGCATATATGACCATACGAATCAACTGGACCTTGCGTCTTCCTGATGAGCCGCTAACCCGTATTTCGAGAGCTACTAGGAAGCCAAAATGAAGCGATAAATTCCATTGACCCGAAGTTGTCGGCGAGGGTAGGACTTTATTGATCCAGTGCCCCAGACCAATCTCTAGGCTGCCATATCGTCAAGTGGTATCCCAAGAGGTTAGCCCAATACCGGAAATCATGCCACTCTCCAGTATCACGGGTTACAGTCATTGAAGCCGTATATTCGGAGGATACGAGCTGAAAATGAATCTTTTACCGTTCGTCCGGTAGGCGAGTATTCAGCTCAATTTGGAAAACGCTTACTTGGGCTTGGAGTTCTGTGGCCAGTGGGATGCTTTATCGTTGAGCAGCTTTGTTCTCCCCCACGGAACGTGTCCAGACTAGAAAGGCCTGCTCAGCAAGGTACAGCTTGCTTGAAGTATGGCCGTACATACTCCATACTTCTGGTTGTTGATTACTCTGCCAAAGTTGATTTATCTATGATCACTACAGAACAAGCAGAAAGCAACCTGAACTATTTTAGGCGGATAGTTGATGCAGTGACTTGCTGCGAACATTTTGACTTCCGGAGATGACTGCAAACGTCGACAGCTCAAAGAAACACTGCCTCTGTATTAATCGGATAAGTAAGTACATTGTGTGTACAATATAGTACTCCATGCATTCTGATGCACAATTCTTTTGCTCTTGTGTGAAGACCAACTCGATGCGCATGAATAGAACATGTGGCGCCGTTTGACAACTATTCATCCTCCGAAGGGCCTACCAGGTCGAGCTCAAACGAGACTGTACCATCGAACTCCAGCGATGAGTTCAGAGACTATCTTTTGGGAGGTAGCTCCGCCGAATCTGCTATTGATAGTTCTGACCAGTGGAGGATCCACAACTCCGGCAACCTGCCGAATTGGCCGTTGATCGAAGAGCCGATTGCCCATGAGGAAGTTCTTAATACGACCATGCAAAAAGCAACATATCTTACCCTACATGCTCTAGATGCCTCATTAATGGATTATAGGTCAGTTTGGATCGTCAAGAGGTTCACACGAGGGAAGATCGCTGTTGCGAGCAATGCAGCGATCCTTGTCAAATGCGACCTAACCCTCCGCAACTCGGAATGGCTGAGTCTCCTCGACAGCCTCTTATTATCCTTGGCGAAAATCCAATGGCTTGGTCGGCTTGAGGTGACCGACTACCGTTAAGGGCATACTCGACACGTGATGCTCAATCCTGCTTGAAGCGCATATGTCATGGCGATGTCACAATGCGACCATACCATTTAGCCCCCAACCCATAAATCAAACACCATACAACCCACCAGTCAATCAATAACAACTCAATCCTACCAGTCACACCCAACAAAACCAAGCAAACACCAAAATGTCCAAGAAAATCCTCATAATCCTCAGCGACGCCAAATCCTTCCCCCTCAAAACCTCCACCGGCACCACCCCCCAACAAACCGGCTTCTTCCTAATGGAACTTGCTAAGCCCCTCTCCAAATTCCTCGAATCCTCACACGAAGTCACCTTCTCCAGCCCCAAGGGCCTAACACCCGAGCCAGATCCGAACAGCGAATCCCTCCTCGCGTTCGCGGGGAATTTCTACGAGCGCACGCGGGAAAACGAACTTATTGAAAGAATGAGGAGGGAGAATGGGTTTAGTAGCCCGAGGCCGTTTGGGAGTATTAGCGATGCGGAGCTGGAGACGTTTGATGGGGTTTTTATTCCCGGTGGTCATGCGCCCTTGACGGATCTCGGTGGTGATAAGGAGTTGGGGAGGGTGTTGTGGCACTTCCATGAGAGGGGAAAGCCGACGGCTGTCATTTGTCATGGGCCATATGCGTTTTTGAGTACGAGGGAGGTTGGGGATCGGGGGTTTGCGTATAAGGGATATAGGATCACTTGTTGGAGTGATGCGGAGGAGAAGGTGATGGAGACGGTTATGGGAGGGGAAATTCCGAAGGTTGAGAGTGCGCTTAGGGAGGCTGGGGCTGAGATGGTGGAGGATGTGAGTACGAAGGTTGGGATGATTACGGTTGATAGGGAGGTGGTTAGTGGTGCGAATCCGATGGCGGCCGGGGCTTTGGGGGAGAAGTTTTTGGAGATGTTGGGTTCTTAGGTTTGAATACAGGGAAGCAAGTGGTCTGTATATTATTCCGTTCTGATCATGCTTGTTGGCAGCTATAATGGCGTCTTGGGCTTCTGTATTACAGTGGGCTCGATATATATTTCTCCGCCACCCGGCTGCTAATCTACAGAACACCTTGATCAAGGAACAAAACATAATAAATCATCAGAACAAATTCCTCGCATTCTGCATTATGCACAAATACAATGTCGCACATAGATTCGACATGTAACATCACTCTACGATCTACAAACCAGCGGTGTACTCCCCCAGCCCGCAAATATGAGCCATCACGACACGACGAACTGACGCCAACGAACTGACAAATCCACTCACGGATTTTCCAGAATGCATCTGAAAGATTCGAGAAGGAGTTGTATGTGACTGATCGATTGTGTATACCGGTATGCATGCATCATGCATGTCGCGTATGCAGCTAGATATTTAGCATGAGGCGATGCGTGAGGGTAACTCGATACACCTGGTAGACTATCTAAATCCTTCGGATAATATTTCAAGGTAGCGAGGTTAGCGAGCTTAACCATTGCGCCGTGGAGTCTCAGCTAGCCCTGGACGACGGAGTACCCGTATATAGTACACACTCAGCCAGCCACTTTGGTGTGCCTTGCCGATGGACACCAATATCATGTGAGTATCCCGAATAACGCCGTACTACCCCGTATCCGTACGTATATGGGATGCATAGTACCTGATTATCATCGCACCAGTGCTATGGTACGGTCGGCGATTTTGTATCAATAATCAATCTATCAATCTTCATTCGAAATCCCGAAGGAGCCCGATGGCCATGGTCGAGCGATAGAATTCCCCATGGCAGTGATTGCCCTCCGTAGACCCGACACAATGGACTCGCACTGACCTGATTGATGATTGGTCTTGATGACAATATTCTTTAGGCTGTGTTGATTTGCTGTGTATGTGGATCTGGACTGAAATTAAAGAGCATTACATATCAGTAAGCGGTGTTCTCCGGCCGGAGCACACTACCGCAATCCATACTGTGTTTGGAACGGCATGGAAAGTGAGATCGAGCGATGATACCTGTCAAATCAAATCGGCCGTCGAATGAGAAGCCAGATCGGCCATGTCGGAATAGATTGCGGATCTGGCAGAAACGAATCATGGGTGCCTGTGATTTCGTATACGGCGAATACGTGTGGACCGGAGGGGTTGGTGTACTCCGTACAAGTACGTATACTAAAATCGCAATTCTCCGAATCTGAATTCTCCATGTCATGGCTGACCGACTGGCACCTGTCGATTTCAGCGTGAAAAAAAAAAAAAAAAAGGAAACAAATCATCGCTCAGGGGGTGGAGCCAATTTGTGCAGCAGAACCAGAGCGTCGGTACAGCGAATAAAAACCTCCGTAAGAAAGACAGCCACAGACCACGCGAGATTTAATATACAACAATGACAGCTGGCCAACTGTTAATATCTGCTACCGTATTCTGTCGGCGTACTCCGTACGGCGTGGTGTGCGTAGGTGCATTAATCTGCCTGTCATAATCATTTGTCAGACTGCACTAACATCAAGTAAAGTGGAGATGGAAACGACCTGACCGGCCACACAAAACTCACCGAGATAATAGCGATTGTCGCGTCCAAGCTTGAAGATTTGACATTCGGTGCCTGCCCTGCCACAATGTGGAAAATAACTCCGGACGCAAGCCATACTGTGGCTGGTGCTGCTCCTTGGAGCGGTACTAGTGCTCCGTACCTCGAATCCCCAAGACACTGGTAGAGTGATGTGATGTTCAAGACCAGTGCGTATTGGGATAAGTGTGGATGACATTTCGGATCCGATTGTTTGATCGAAGGCCGAAGATTGATGAGCATTTTCAACTCCTATATCCTTGAAGAACGGGGCCGTCGATTGACCGAACATCTCCGTGTAGGCTTCAACATACTGTAGTCCGGTAGCTGGTACAGAGTACTGTAGCTTTAATCGCAAGGCTGACCGTCGAAATAGACTATTAATGACGTTACTTGTACACCCCATACGGAGTACAACGAGGGGAACTCATCCACGAGTCACAGTTCGAGGAAGCCCGATCATAACTCCCCCAAGATCGATAGTGAAGCAAATCAAGCATACAAACTCCTTAATGCTTGTGCGGTTGCAACCTGGCAATTTGTCATGCAATTCGATAGAACCATAGTTAGCAGAAAGACTTAACTAACTGAAGAAGGTAAATGAATGTAGACGCCTTTTTGACTATTGTCGATCCCTTTCGGAGACTCCGAAACTGTGGCGGTGCGCACGCTGCGAACTATCGATCTCCTTTTTTAGTTCATGCACCTCATTGTTGGTTGATTTTTCTTTTTCTGCTTGGTATACTCAACTATGCTCGACCATGAGTGGAGATGATGTTATGCACTGGGGCGTGAGGATGAGACTATCGGCTGCTTGTCATCAATTGTCAGTCCAAACCCCGTTGACCCGAACCCGCTGCAACCGGTGACAGTTGGTGGTATCACGTGGCGTGGATGTGTTACAGAATGAACCAGGGTATAGTTTGTGGTCCAAAACAAAGGGGACTCGATATATTGCTCTGTCGTGGATAGATACACCAAAAATTGATCCAGAAAAGGAAGATGTGATACGTAAACCGCTTCGCTGCAGAAATCCCCCCCCCCCAAAAAAAATTGAACAAAAGAAAGATTCGAAACGAGTGACATATTATCATCAAAATCGTGGCCCATAACATCGTCATGAGACGCTCTTTCCCCTTTACCATGGAGTTCGCGGCCCAACCATCCAGTCCTCCATTGCTAGCCATTCGCTCCATAGCGCGTCAGCTGAGCGCAGCTCCTCCTCCGTAGGGTTGCGAAGAGGTCGTAGAGTTGGCGTTTGCTCATCGGGGAGAATATCATAGGTTTCCTTGGTCGAGGCCCAACCGCTGCTCTTTGCCGTGAACAAGTAATTCATGCGTTCCTGCTTCCAAATACTCCCCACGCCGGCCTCCCAATTGTTGCCGAAGAATGTGTGCAGAACTGATGGCGTGTCATTTCCAGTAACAATAAGTCGTCGGATGTACGGTGTCAAAGAAACAGTTACAGCAGACGCGGGGGAACCCTCCGATCGAGTGAATTGAAAGACGGGATCGGACGACCGCTGGCAAGGAAGACGAATATTGATAAACGTAGTTATCGATTGCACGGGAAGCGTATGCTGCGCGTGATCCAAAAAGTACCGTAAACAAATCAAATAGTGCGGGTACCATTCGGTAGGATCGACACGGGCCGGCTCTGCAGCAGGTGCTTCCTCCATTCGGACCGGCAGCTCCTGCATTGGGCTCATTAAGCCATACGGGAACTCAGTAGAGGAGCCATTGGGAATATGCTCAGGTCTACCGGAAGTTTGTTCAGCCTCTGAATTGGGGGCATGGGATCAGAAACGAGTCACGGGAGTATGGAGACATAAGAGGAACTTACTCATGCTCATGGGGGTTTGAGCGAGATGTCCGAGAGGAGAGCCCAAGCATGGAGAGCTTTGCAAGCACCGTTCTCCGGAATCCTGAGCGTTTAGTGCCATGTTTGACTTGAGGCATGTACAAAGAATACCCAAAGGACAATGAAAGACGTTAATAAAGAAGTAGACTTGAGGACTTTTGACAGCGTTGAGTGAAATCAAAGTGAGACGGTTAAGGGTCGAGACAATGATAGGGAAAGGGAAGGAAACAACCACTCCTTATACTTATAGACTAGCAAGTTTATCCTGGAAAGGAGAGGAGCCATGGTACGGCGCAAATTGCTTTCCCAAAAGGAAACAAAGTCGGTGTCAAGGGAGACTACACAGTAAGCGAGAAAGAAGCAGATAATGGGGGAAGCGGATCATCGATTACATGGTCCAAGCACTGACTTCCCGGTCAATCAGTTGTTGGGAAGTGCGCGAGGAAAGGATTTGTGTGCGAAGAGTGAGGGTGGAGCTGCATGAGACTGAAGCTATTCCCAATAACTCCCTGCTCGTTATGGGTCAAGCCACATATAGCTCCAGCCACAGGAACCACACTAGCCACATAGATCAAGCCACGATTGCAAAATCAGTCCCGCTATGTGGCGCAGTGCTTTCCAAAAGGGTAACCCTTGCGTGGCGGTGCTTACGACCGAGCCACAGCGATTCCGCGTTAGGAATCCCCGAGGGGTCGCCGGGCCCTGGCGTTAGTCCTAGTTTGGAAATAGTGCGCCCCAACATATCTTCAGCCTCAGGCAACCAGGTTTTTCCCCCTGGCGCGATCGACTGAACTGGAACCTCTTCTTTAATTAAAGGAATTGATTAATGATGGTTGAAAATAATCGATGACGCCACGATTGAGAGAACAAAGTCCCAGGAACCTGGACACGATCCTGACACTAACTTGCAAGATTTGGAAGATTCGTCAACTAGTGCCGCTTAGCCTTTACCTCTTTCGAGTCTGGTCTGGCTCAGGCTAAATGATTCATGGATTCCATGGTTATAGGAGGCCACACTAAAACTGTCCTGACACTGTGCACTGATCCTCGATAGTGTCAAAAACAATGCCAAATTGCAACAATGGCTTCGGGCATGCCTACGGCCGAACACAGCCTGGACTCAGTGCAGGGAAAGTATGGAGGATTCGAGGTACACGGGACACCATACGACGGACTAGAACGGAGAATAGAGGAAATCATTTGAATCAACCGCTGTCGCAGCGGGAGGCCCGTCGACTTAGTATCTGAGTTTTTTTTTTTTTTTTTCCTTTTATTTTTTGCTGCCACAAAACGTTTCCATGGCGAAGCAAAACCAGTTGGAGACGGTCGTGCGAGTGCGATTATGCATAATTCCACGGTGCATATGAGCTGTCTCGACCGGCTACATACAACGTGGTACGTGGTCATGCAGGACAAGAAATTGAAGCCGCGCGAAGCGTTCAATTCTTTTCTTCCTCCCCCCCTTCTTGATAGCGATGATAAGACAAGCCCCAAGTCGCATCGCGAACGACGCAAGGAGTCCCCACTGGCGGGTATCGGTGGTGAGATCGTCACTACTGAGTAGGCGGAGAACCGAGTTATCCACAGAGTACGGATTTACGAGCCGGAGAAGCGAACAATGCGGTCAATTGGTTCCCAGCCAAGGACAGGGACAGGGACAGGGATCAAGGGAAAGAGAAGCTGCTGGAAGGAATAATAATTATCATAATAATGAAAAAGAAAAAGGAGATCAATAGCGAATGTGAGAAGTCACAATGGATGAACGACGCCATATTAGCTCACCACGAAGGTGACCTACGACGTAACAAACATAACACATCCAGACAGATCGGGATCGTCTGGTTACATTTCCAGCAGCTGAATAGGAACTGACTGGGGAGTGCGGAATAAGAGTGGGAGGAGATACTCGGTGTCTCGAATGTCCGTGTTGAGCAGCGAATAGAATGACACATCCAATCGGCCTAAGCAAAGCTAACTAAACCAGTTCATTTAGTTAATTAAATGCGGCCAATCGACAATCCCTACCCAGTTGGACCGATCGACTGCCCACGCCAACTAGTGGACATCGACTAGGGCAGATCAAGGACGCTCTCAACCAAATCATGTCAAATCATATTCCAGTCGTCGGCGTCATGGGTCCCAACCAAGATCAATCAGAACACACGAGAGCCCGAAAAAGAAATGAAAATAGATCGTTAGCTCCAAATGCAAATGCATGTCGATTCTCCATCTATGACATCCTCTCTTTTTTATTTTTTATTTTTTATTTTTTATTTTTTATTTTTTAATTTTTTTCTTGGTGCGCCCCGCTCCTTGTCACCGACAGTGGTGGCCTCTCCACCAGCTGGCTGGCTATGCTTCAGTAGTCCACCAAAGATATAAACCCACGGCTCGTCCACAAGGCATTGTCTAAATCAGAACACAGCCAAGTCTGTAATATCAGGAAAGATTTATCCGGTCTCAAAATCTCTCTACAGACTACACTCTCTTCCACACACTCCTTACACACTTAACAATGTCTTACAAGACCAACTACGAGCCATACGTGAGTTGCCCCATTCCCGTTCCCTGCATTTCTCTGTATACTGACTCCGAACAGAACAGTATGGACTTCGACATGGAAAGAGAACGCTCCTCAGAGGAAGTTCTCTACCCATTAATAGACCTCTACCCTCACGTCGTCGCTCTCCAACTCCAAGCCGATGGGCAATACTTCAACAGATCCGACTCCGATTCGGGGTATCACAGCGTCAATTACTGGACCGATTCATCCCCAGCACGGTCTACTTTCGAGGAGGAATCGAGAACGAGTCGCAAAAGCAATGGTGAGCTATCCAGCATCCTTGGCGATAATACAAAACCATATCTAATATTCTCTCAATAGAATCTACAAAAGATCGCTTCGTCTCGAAAATTCGAAAAATCCTCTGTCAAAATGACCTGCGTCGACGGACCAACTCGAATTAATCCGCTCATTCATCTCTCATTCCTCGTTCAATTGTACAGCACTGTTTCGATATTCGACTTTCTATCTTTTTTTTTTTTTTTCCCTTTTCCAGCAAGCGACCAAAAAATTAGCGAATACCCGGCATGTTTCTTTTGTTTACCACCGGCACTCTCCGGCATACAATCTTTGATCGATTTCCTTTCGTCTTATTTCGATTTTCTCTGAACAATTAGCGCGGCGTTGGACACGGATGGATACCAAGAATGGTACATATTGGGATATTTTGTTTGCAAGGGAATTTTCTTTCGATCTAATGAACCTCTTGGGCCTGTACATACTACTTTGTCATGATCAATCCATATCATACTCAAACTACATCAACTCAAGTCCTCTTCTTTCCCGCTATGAAAGTAAACCCACACAAAAACACAGTACGAAGCCGGAAATGCACGACCACTGACTGACTCGTGATCCCGTAAACTCTACTCATAACCACCACGATCTCCTTGGCACCATAAACCTCGACCAAGGCACACACCAGTAATGCAGGAACACCAGATGATCTGACCTGTTCGGTACACCCCGCGCTCTGTGTCATATTGCCTGCAGGGTAGTACAGGTTCGCACCAATAGCGCTGTTGCTTGACGATCGTTATCTGAGGTGCAGTGTTCGGGTGAGTTTATTTTGCATTCCTCTTCATTGTCTTGATTGGGAAAGGGAATTGATTAGTCGGTGTAGATAGGACAGGATAATGCGGAGTGCCGCGGGGGAGTTACACGGGAAAAGGAATGGTGTAGGCTAATTTTTTTATTATAACATAGCATTATTTTTCATTTTATGCTCTACTAACGCTTATAACTTGATAGATAGAGGTATGGTCGAGCGCGACATTCACAGTCGCATCACTTCGCAGCGCCGCATCGCGCCCATCTCCACATCACTCCAACAAGTTTGCTTACACCTGCATCGCATCGCATCGCATCTGCAAGCCCCTAATCCCAGCTGCCACGCCACAGCGTGCGACGACTTGAAATGATATGTCTTGCCATGAGGCCGAACAATTCTTGAAACACACGCGCGATGCGCTCGCTATACCCCTCATGCATTTTCTGCACCCCGTATGTATGTGGGTATAGGCAGCGGCGTGCGGAGTACAGCTGCTACATTTCCTCAAAGTGTAGAATAGACAAGTTAGCGATGTCGGTCGTAGTTACTATGTGTACAAGGTAACCTACGGCTGAGTGTAGACATGCTACGGAGTTACTACGGAATATTGATAAACACGATATTCCAATCTGCTAGGTTCGGCCCGTCCGCTTCCTCCCTCCCTCCCTCTCTTCCTTCCTTCATGCCTATTCATCTAATTCCTTCAACATTCTCCCTTTTTTCTCCCGTAACCCTCTTATCACACGAACACGAAAACGAACATGATACGGACAGCACACTGCCCAATGTAACACGTAAGCAACCGACATCCTCGGGACAAAGAACGGGGTGGCTGGCGCAGGTCCTCAACGAGCACGTAACTGCAAAGGGCAGAAGGAATCGGATATATCATATCTGCACCTCGCCATGCATGGTGAACAGGACAGGAGGAAAGGGGTGATGGCGGCTTTGAGTTTCTCGATCGGGAAGGAGTTCGCTATCTTTTCCTTGAATGACAGAAGAAGCATGCAGTCGGCCGAGCGAAGGAATTGGGATTTGGTTCTTCATGAGGCGGTTGGGTTGGTTGATCACAGGGCAGGGCGGGACGGTGCAGGATGCAGGGCTGTTAGGGTTTGTGATACCACAGATCGGCTATGCCCGGTTGACATTGAATTTGCGAGATAAGCGCAGAAAACAGGAATTCTAATCAGGGAAAGTGTGTCGATTATGATGTAACGGTTTCTGCGGGTTATTGTTTCGGAGTGTGGTGTGGTGAGGCTACTCGGCTACTCGGCATCGGCAATCTCGAGTGCAAACGACGGCCTGATAGATTATGTATGTCGCAAGGGATGGGTAGGTGGGATCTTTGTTTGTTCGCATATGCAGGAACAGAGTCAGGATTGGGATCAGGTTATCAGGACTCAGGAGGGTACTCTGTAATGAAGTCATAGCATGCGTCGGGATCTGAATTGACATGAAGTGCCATGATATTATTGTGCTATCATACATGCATGGTTGGTGTTGACAGGATGAAGGGACTGTGCACTGATCCTTTTTTGACCTCCTCATTCTCCTCACCTGCAGATGCAAGAAATACCAGGGGAACCTACAGAAAGAGTGCAGAAGATGGGGACCGTGCTTTAACAGCACCTGTAAGGGCTGCGATGCTATTTACTCCGTATCTTCTTTTCTAACTAGGCTGATATCTGACGACTGTAATTGCTGCGAGATTTAGATGACGTCCAAGTTGTCAGCATAACCTACAGAATACCCGAATCGAAGAAAGTTAGACCTATCATACTAACAGTCGTCCTTGTAAGCTGACAACAAGGTCCCCGAGGATTCCAATCTCGATCCTATGCAAGAATGGCACGCACAGTATCTGCCCATGATTCTGGACCCAGCGGATGATGAGACAGTCTACCACCCTTGGCTTTATCTTGTCTAAAGGCATTTAACCATTCCACAACCTTGTTGATATCAGCCACCGAGGTGACGTTGAAGCCTTGAGCCGTCACATTGGCCCAGTGTACTACTTTGGAGTTATTCTCTCTCGCAGTCTTTTGAGTACACTAGGAAATTTCTGGATACCTGCTATGAGCCACTTTCACATTATAGCTGACTAGACTGAGAACTTTCTGCTCAGACCTTATCCTTTCCTCCAAGAAGACCAGGCCTTCTATCCCTTTTAAATAATGGAATTGCTGAAGCCCAGTATAGGTTGATTATACAGTTTAGGCCCGTTGAAAGGTGAATGAAATGGCCACCGGATGTTTCTCCAGCATAAGAAAATAAATACACACTAACCAGGCTTTTGTGTATGAAAAGAACCGGAAGCATATCTGACTGAGCAAGAACAGCCGGATGGTTTGAATCATGCCAAAATCTGGGTTCTTATCCACCGCATGATAGTACCAATGCCGGGCTACACCAGCCAGGGTTTCAGGGTCCTGTCGGCCGACTACGATGGCCATGTGGTAGCAGGCTAGATCACCAAGACATTTAATCCAGGTGGGTTCAAATGCAAAAGCGTTCTCCAATAAAGAAGTTATCATTAAGCCTAATTAAGGAATGTAAGTATGTGCTCAAATGAATCTGGAAGCTGAGGGTGCAACAATTCAAGAAACAAGTGGATGACATAGTGCTATATCTGAGCCGGCATGGCTTCTTGAGTAACTGTTTCCAGACTAGGCTCGCCGACAGATGCTGCGAGGTGACGAAGAAGTTATGATGCTCTTGAAGTAGGGTCCAGTGCAAGGAGACAGGGGCCTGCCATTGATAGCCTGACAGCTCATTTCGTGATTCGGACTGTGCTATCAGTAAATCCGAATCCCTCCCCAATTCTTGCATTTTTTCATTTATATTTGGATATATCCAGGCCGCTCGGCAAAGGAAACAAAATCAACAATAACAACCCTGTCTAGATCAGGAACTACTACCGCTTTAGTGGTTTAATCTACACACCTAAACCGTTACCTCCGTTCAGACAATTGTGGACAAGGCACATTAACCGCATATCACGTCATCTGAGCCTTCGTCTCGGCATAGCAAAGATCTCGACGGTCACCCACTTCAAACATCACTCAACGCCCACTCCATCATCACCATCAATATCCTCGAGAACCCCCTCCATCTCCTATAACAACGCTACGACCCTCCTCACACATGATTCGATTTCACCTTAAGAAAGTAGCCACGGTTTGAATATCCCTGTTAATACAACTCAAGACCATTCGATGTCAGCTAAAGCAGGACGTCTCTTCTGAGGCTTCCGTCGGCTTCCTTGTACCAGCGATTTGATATTGGAAACTGACTGAGAATAGCGAACGGACTCCTTGAGGTCCAGCGTTACCTGATCATCCAACTTCTTGTCATTACGCACTTGCCAGATTTTCTTAATCGCAGCCTCCACATCGCCCTCACTGTAAGTAGCGATTGCCATATGATAAGGTCCTCTCTTTTCCTCATTGAAAATACGAGACCGTGCTACCTTGTTAAAATAATTTCGAAAGGTGGAGAGTACTCATGCTCCTTAGCTGTCTGTGCCATAGTCCGATTCTCAATATTTGGAAGCCTGTACAATGCCAAAAGCTTGGCATACTGGTTAGCTTCCTTATTCATTTGGAGCCTGCTAATGAGCAAGCGGCGCAGGCGCAGTTTTCCATTGTCATCCAAGAGGCCATCGTAGTGTTCACGGGTTGTTCGTATGACCGCTTGATGTTCAATCGTCTGATACCCCGGGTTTGTTCTTGAGTACTGTTGCATTAAATACTTCATAGATCAGGGCGAAACCGGTCCCCGGAGAGTCCTTCCATAGCCAGCCGTCGCTTCTGGGAAGTCTTCATCAACGATGAGGGGATGACGCTCTCTCAGCCGACTATCTCCGGATCATTACCGTCTATGAAACCCGCTTCAATTTTTTTTTTCTATTCCTCTTTGGATAAGGATCAGAGGCCAGTGCCATTGGCAGCTTGTCGTAATTATCTTCGTAGTGGTCCAGACTGCAGCCAGTCCTTTTCCAAAACTGTCCTGCGATTTCGGGTCGCTGAATACTGGTGAGGATCCGTAGCCTTCTTTGATGTTAGCAGGTAGGCAGAGTCTGTGCGCTTCGGCCACTAGTGCAGTTGTCAATTCCCGATACTCGCGTGTCCTGGTCCATAGCCGGTGGTAGAAAGGGTAGCTTTTTCACCAGCTCTGATATAGCAGCCGATGAAAATAGCTCCCCAGCGTGTCTCTGCGAATGCGACCATACATACCCGAGTGTATCCTGTCCTGTTTCTGCTGCAACGAGAATTGCCGGCGTCAGATTTCTCCCTTTAAATTCTGGTGGTCTCAACCCAATGACCGGAGAAACACGATGTCATAAACATAGTGGTCCTGATGTCTGGGTATTCCGAGAGAATAAATGCGATATGGCTTGGTTTCAGGTACTTTTCACAGTCATCATTGGTAAACAGGTCAACACATAGGCATAAGCCGCCGGCGGAATCATAATCACCGTGAGAAAAGATCATAATGAGTACGTGAACTCCAGATTTTGCGGCATCGGCCATAGTATTCCTCAGTTGCTGCAAGAAAAAGTCTTGCAGGTCGGCTCCTTTTGGTCCGATAGTTACCTTTGCCAAAACCCGAGATAGCAGACTCTCATCGAGTACAACTTTTCTGGTTTCGAACGGATCCCCGTGGATGAATCTAGACGCCCATTTTTTTCGCACGGGCTTCGTTACCTGCGGTTCTTCGTCATCAAATAATCCCATCGTAACCTTGTCTTCTTTGCCATATTTCTGCACAAAATAATCGGGGCGCATCGAGGTGATCCATTTTTGGTCCTTTTTCATGTCCTCGAGGACATGCAGCCACATGTAGATATCGGATACCATCCACCCGCCACCCAGTGATGGGCTTGCTACCCTTGAGGTGCTGGACGGTTCGTCAACACCAAGAACGAAAATGACGCGGGTTTGCGGTGTTACATTCAGGGCATTTTGCGTGTCTCGTGTTGGAATTACAGGGTGAATTTTATTGTCTCGGGCAATTCCAATTGGTATAAATTACCAACTCACTCCAAAACTGGGAAAGGTCCAGCCATATGACGGTCAAGCTTCTTGTTGGGTTGGTCTGTACAGTAATGGTGAAGTGATAGCCATACCTTGTCACCTACATCAAAGTCAACAGGATGACATCAATGGTCTGCTTGCTTTTTCTGCTGGTCCTGAGCATGCTTGATCTGTTCTGCAACTGCAGTCCGTATATCTTCCACCATTTTGGCAGTTTCCTGGGCCCGTTGTCAACTAATCCTCTCATCCTGGGGGGATCCTTTAATTGGCATCCATTCAAAAATTCGAGGCTTATATCCACAGTCAACAAGGAATAGAGCTTTCTATGTCGATCTGTGCCCGGCTGGAGATGAAGAATCCGAGCCCGACAGCTCCGTGTTGTTTTTTTAGGGCTTGCAGGATCTCATTGATATGTTTCTCGTTGCATTGATCGAGCGTATCGATAACACTGCCCATTTCTATCCTTGGTTGCGGAATCAGGGGATCGTACTGATTCTTTATGCCTTTTGCGGTGTGCTGGGCGCGCAATAATTCAAACTCTGGCCTAGTGGAGTTCGTCAAGCCGATTTATGCTCGGCTGGATTAACTAGCGATATGGCTGCTCGAAACACTGAGGACACAGAAGGACAGCGCTCGGTCGTGGGTTTTGGTTGTCTATTCTCCAAGAAAGACCTCTGGGAGAATTCGAAAGTAGCTTGAAAAATTGAGCAGCCGCCCAGGTTAGGTTACCTCGGCAGTCTTGATGCCGACAAAGCCGTGTGATCGGGTTGATAGTTGTTGATCGGTCATTTTCCTAGGCCCATAGGCCCATGGCCAATAACTGCGACAGCGTGTCCATGAATACTGCCACAAATTTTCATGTGTAGCCAAAATGAGACCCGGTCTCTGCCGAGCAGTACCCGCAACAGGGGAATGTACCTAGGCTCCAGAATTGCTTGCATCGGTCGATCCGGCGCATGCGTTGCATGTTAAGAAGCATCAGAGGATCCCAGCCATTGATGGATGGGAGAGATTTGACAAGCTCTTCTGAGTTCAAGCATTAGGGATCTCTTATATGTCGACTCTGAGTATGAGTGGCTTATTGAATGCCAAATATAAGGTGACCATTTAAGTGCACGCCGTAGTGCCGGCCTAGGTGGCTTTTGCTCAAGACCTTGGCGCTTCATCAAGTTCCTGATATGCGGATCATAGAAATGATATGGTTCTTCAACGTGTCGTTGCGGTGAGTGGTCCTGCAGAGAGGGATGATATTTATTTAGGGAAACATTAGTGAGGTTAGATGGTGCTTATTTTCCTTCAATTAAGTATCACACTTAAGACGTCTTTCCAGGACTCCTTGTTGAGCATCTGCGGCCTGCGATCTATGCTTTATGCATTGATCTCCCAGATCGAGCTACATATGCACTGTCGATCTCCTTGCATCCGACATACATTCCTTGTTTACGTCTATCCTTATTGTGTTTGCTTTTTCCAGAGAGAAAACTGAATATTTTCAGCCCGTCTTCTCCCCCCGGTATCCCTGAACACCGCACCGGGTCTGTTAGCTGCTTGTAATGATGCGTTGACGCAGGCGTTTTCTGTTGTGGTGGGGCTGGCGTGTATTGGTGCGGTGGGAGAGTACGAGAACGAAGAGGAAGAGGGAGGAGACGGATATGTCGTGATGCTGTTGTTAATTCCCTTGGTGTCTTAGTTAAGTGTTCTGTAGATGAGATAATGGCTAAGAAGGGTCTTCGGTCAGGTGAGTGCCTGATGGTCTGAATCTGGCATTCACACTAAATTGTCTCATCCCCGTCATTCTGCAAAGATCATCAGGTACAGAACCTTGTTGTCTTCCAGAACACAGGGCATACAAGTAGGGCTGCATCGGTCTACCAATGAGGAAACCTGGATTATGCATCACGTGACCCGTGCATGCCGGCGTCGGCAGGTTAGCGTTGAATAACCGGAGTCTGGAGAGAACTCCGGCCAAACCTTAGACAATTAGGAATGTTTTAATTGGGCTTTGTTGTTAGTGTACCCCGTCTTGACACAACGGCGGGCCGAAATTCACCCCAGGCCCGACATCGGACCTGAAAAATCTGAAGGCCATTTCCTCTTTCGGCGCTCGGAGCCGCGGTATGATTACCATTTTGGGAAATGGACACGAGAAGGCGGTTGCATTGGTTCGGACAGTGTAGTTTATTAGTTCATCAGTCACTGCGACTCACTTCTCCTCATTGCCTCTCCTCTCCTCTCCTCTCCTCTCCTCTCCTCTCCCTCTTGATCTTCTCGCTGTCATCTCAACCATCACAATGGCTCAAGATATCAAGGTTGAGAATGGCCCCGAGCCTCAATACTATGACCAGGAGGATGTGAAGAGCTCGCCTCCCGCGGCTCAGATAGATCCTTTTGGAGCTGAGGATTCGGCGGAAGTCAAGTATAAGACGTTGACCTGGTGGTAAGCTGCTATTTTGAAGTCGCGATTCTGGTTGCGTCGGATACTAATGATGACTCTTTATAGGCAAACCGGAATCAGTACGACCTACACCTCTCCGCCGATTCATACTGTTCTAACCGAGTCACAGTCATGATTGCCGAAACAGTCTCTCTCGGAGTCCTCTCTCTCCCAGCAGCAGTCGCTTCGATCGGAATGGCACCGTGCGTCACTGAACCCAACACTCGCTCAATTGCAATTGTTCATGTCTAATAATCCATAGAGCGGTCGTCCTCATCGTTGGCCTCGGTTTTATCTCGACATACTCCGGCTACCTGATCGGTCAATTTCGGCAAAAATATCCCTTCATCCACAGTATGGCCGATGCAGGCGAAATCCTGATGGGCCAGGTTGGTCGCAACGTTCTCGAATTGGGCCAGCTGCTGTTCTTCCTTTTCGCCACGGGCAGCCACCTTCTCACGTTTACGGTTATGATGAATACCCTGACGGAACACGGCACGTGCTCAATTGTCTTTGGCGTCGTCGGATTGATTCTTTCGTTTTTGCTTTCTCTGCCCCGGACGATGAAGAACGTGTCATGGCTGGCCATGGCTTCGTTCATCAGTATTTTCGTGGCTGTTATGGTCACCATGATCGGTGTTGGTGTTGAGCGCCCGGGTAACGGTATCTACTCTGTTACCCAGAAGACCAGCTTTGTCAATGGTTTCACTGCCGTGACCAACATTGTTTTTGCTTACTGTACGTTTTTCCTGTTGCATTATTTTCGACAATATGCTAATGACTCAGGCGGCCACCCCGGTTACTTTGGCTTCATCGCCGAAATGAAGAACCCCGAAGACTTCCCCAAGTCGCTCTGCTTGCAGCAAGGATTCGAAATCCTCCTCTACACTATCTCCGCTGCCGTGATCTATCGCTACGCTGGTGACGATGTCGCCTCGCCCGCGCTGGGCTCGACTGGACCCATTCTCCGTAAAGTCGCCTACGGTCTCGCTATTCCTACAATCGTCATCGCAGGTGTCGTTCTGGGCCACGTGGCTATCAAGACTATCTATGTTCGCATTTTCCGTGGCACCAATGTTATGCACCAGCGCAGTCTGCTCGGTACTGGTGCCTGGATTGGTTTGACTCTGACATTCTGGACGATCTCATGGGTTATTGCCGAAGCGATTCCGGTTTTTAGCGACCTCTTGAGTTTGATTAGTGCTCTCTTCGTCAGCTGGTTTTCCTGTAAGTCCCCCTTCCCTTATTCCATCATACAACCCACACTAACAAACTGCAGATGGCCTTCCTGGCGTCTTCTGGCTCTACATGTTTTGGGGCGACTACTTCTCCTCCCCCAAGAAGATCCTCCTCTGCCTCATCAACGTCGGCCTCGTCGCCATCGGAACCACAATCTGCGCTTGTGGTCTCTGGGTGTCCGGTCTTGCTATCCACGAGGATAGCAAGGGAGCAGCTGGCAGTTTCTCATGCGCTAATAATGCATAAACGGTGTTTGGGCTTCTTTTCTTTTCTTTTCTTTTTTTCCCGGTACTTTATTCGACTATGCATGATAGAGGGTGTTATGAAGTTATTCCCGGCATGTATTGACTTTTTTTACTGGGGGTTTGATTTGCTATGCTACGAGATATCCCGATTGTAAATAATGGATCAATGTTAATATCGAGACTCTACATACTACGAAGTACTCTGTATCAAGAAAGCGGGAAACCGATTTCCGAGGCCCATTTGCAGGTCCGTTAAGCATCGTTTAACTCTCCAAAAGTAGATCCCCAGCCACCCCGTAGAAATAGACAAATTAAGCAATAAGAACACGTACTCCTTACTCAACCGCAAGTTCCCCAGTCCTTCGTAGACGGTATCATAATCCGGGGATTCCCCGCGTGGTACTATAATTTGCGGGGAACCCATTACCCGAACTCCGACCCATCAATAACCACCCTTTAGGCAAAACTAAAGCAGCCGAAAAAAAAAAAAAAAAAGAGAGAGAGAGATACAGAGAGAGAGAGGGGGGGGGAGATCCCATCACAATGAACAAACGCAAGCGATCGCCTGACGAAACACCAGCCGGGCCGAGTATTCATAATTCAAACACGAGCCCTGTTGCGGCCGGTGAGCTTAATGACACTCTTCCGGCTATTAGCCGTAAGATTACGGCTTGTGCGGCATGTAGGAAGCAGAAGGTGCGATTTGCTTCTATACTTTCTTTGGGATGGTTTTTAATGCAGTGTGTGTAGATTAGATGTGATATGCCAGACGGCGTACCGCCATGTACGCGGTGTCGTCGTCGCGAGCTGTCATGCGTGTTGAATAAGAGCCTTCAGTCACTTGTTGAAGAGGCGAAGTGAGTCACTTGATTTCACCCTGGTATTTATGGGTACGGATGCTGATGTACGCAGGAATACGGATCTCTTACAAGCGGACGTGCGTGAGATTCATAGTACGCTTGGCGTTATCTGTGAACATCTGGGTCTAGATAGACCAAAGCCTTTACACAGCAGCCACAACCACAACTGCAATGATATCTCAGGCCCAGATGTAGAAGTCAGCGGTAGCCAAGCGCCACCAAATACCACCGACAACAACGGACAAGAGGGCTGCGAGGTCTCACCACCCGGCACACCATCTGCAGTGCAAGCGCCAATAGATACTTATCTGGATATCGCGAAACTAGGAAGTAACAGCCACAGTCGAAGTCCTGGTTCTGGGTCTGTAGAAACACCTTCAAATCAGGGTTCCAGATCCCGACGCCATGCGTTACAAGACCTCGTGAGCAAGGGCATAATCAGCATGGCTGATGCAGAATCCCTCGTCGATAGATATTTCACCCGCGTCGACTCGTATCTCTACGGGATAGGCAGTCGATTGCATAACCTCCAACGACTACGGACTGGTCATCCGGTCTTGTTTGCCGCGATATGTACGGTCTCTGCGCTGCATGACCCAGGCGACCAATCGCTGTATGAAGCATGTAATCGAGAATACCGCCGCTTGGTCTCTCAGAGTCTATTTGAGAAACACGATCTAGAGTACATCCGCGCACTGTGTATAAGCAGCTTCTGGCTAGCAGACGCATCCCGGATCCTGCTCAGTGACGCAATCCGCAGATCCGCAGACGTCCATCTGCACCGCAGCTTCGGCCGCCTCTGGAGCTGTCCCGGCGATGCTCGATCAAATCCCGCCGTCGCAGAAATGCGAGACCGCGTCCGGCTATGGTACTTGTTGTTCATCTGCGACCAGCACCTCTCCATCCTGCACAACCGAGACCCGTTGCTCCGCAGCGACACCGAAATCGCAATAAGCTGGGAAGCGTACCTCCGGCGCTCCGACGTCACAGACTCCGATGTGCGAATCGTCTCACAAGTTGCCCTCTTACTGATAATGAGCCAAGTTCGCGACGTGCTGGGCTGCGACTCAGACACGGAAACACGCATCCCGCAGACCCTGGCAAACCAAATCGTGCATTACTCCCGGCAACTGGATAAATGGTTCAAACGCTTCTCGTCCATGTTCAAACCAGATCCTTACCTCGCCGATTTCCCGCGCAGGGGTCTCCAGTTACACTACCAATTCGGAAAACTTTACCTAGGACACCAGGTCTTCAAAGGTCTACAGGGAGAAGCCATCCCGGGCCCGTTTATGGCGGCTGCATCCATGGCGCACGACGCAGCGATATCGATCTTCGAAATGATCTTGTATGAAGAAACGCTACAAGCGAACCTCGTCGGCATGCCGCACTATTTCCACATCATGCTTGCATTCGCGGGGCATTTTCTGCTTGAAGTCACCAAGAGCTACGCGGGGCAATTGGGCATTGTACCCGAGAACAATTTCATGTTGATACGGAAAGTGTTAACGCTATTTCGCGGAACTAGGTGCGTGGCTATGCATCCGATTTGTAGGATGACGCCGGGATTGGAGCGGAAGTTAGGAGATTGTGCGGCGAGTATTGTTTCTTCGTCTGCGCAGGTATCGCCTGTTGCGGTTTCAGGGGTGACGAGGGAGGCTGTTGAAGGTGCTGGGAATGTGGAGGGGTTTGTTTGGCCTGGGGATGGGTTGTTTGAGACAGCGGCTGGTACTGGTACTGGAGCTGAGACTGGGGCAGGGACTGGGGCTGTGGATGAGGTGTTTCTGCCGGAGTGGGATTTTGGGGAGTTTTCGTTTCCGGGGATGTTATCAAATATTATGCCGTAGTGTTTTTTTTTTTTTTCCTTCTTTTCCTAGTCTAGTGTTTATTCACTATGCTATAGATGGGAGTCTGTTCGTTGGGTATGTACCGTTTATAGCCCTAGATCTGATGAACTTAAACCCTTCTTCCGTCATGATGTCTCTTTTTCCATTTTACTCACTTGCTCCTGTTGTTGAATCGCAGAATATCAGCCCTGCAACTGAGAGTTGTCCCCAAAGCTGCAACCAGGGGGGATCATAGTTCTAATGATGCACTGAACGATCCGGGTGGGATACTTTGTCATTCGAAGTGTTATTCAAGCATGACTGGGATATCAACGAGTGCCTTGGGCACCAATGCCCGGATGTTCGTTTCTTTCTTTGTCTAAATCTCATGGCCTAAGCCCTGTTAACGACACGATAATTGCAGTATGGCGATCGGCTCCAGCAAGCTCCCACTGGTCACATTTCTGCTCAACAACGGCGCGAATCCCAACGCCAACCGTCGCGGAGAAATCAATTGAAACGGCCGCCATCTCCGCGAGCCCAGAGATTGTCCAGTTTCTGCTGAAACATGGCGCTGAGGTTCGTAACCGAAGTGCTCTTCACAAAACAGCCAGCTACGGTCGCCTTCAAACTTGTGACCTCCTTGTTGAGGCTGGTGATGATGTCAATGCTATTCCTGGTAATGAGGATCTCTGAGAATACCACCGAGCGGGATGATTGGGGGACACCGCTTCATGGAGCTGCAGGAAATGGCCATACTGAGTGCGTTTGTTTTCTGCTTGAGAAGTCTGCGAGACGAGATGTGAGGAATCCAAATGGCTTGACCCCCGGTGAGGTGGCGCAGCGGAGAGGACATACTGAGTGTGCAGCTTTTCTGGCTTGACTTACAGCATATAAAGCACGGTAAGGCTTTTCTCTAAAGGGCTTGGAGGAAAACATATCGTGAGCTAAGTTGCCCTCAATTCAGACTGCTTATTCACGATCTCCCTATTTTAGTATTCAATACAGTCGTCGTTCAGCGCAGTCTGATGGTTGCTGGATAGTAGGGTTACCCAGGGTATTCTCCGGGAACGGTCATTGTCGGATAGCATAACTTTACGGACATGGTTACCGATGAGCATAACTGTTGACGAAACAGCATATTCTATATTCCTTCTTAACAGTATCATACCAACTGCAACGTAGTATACAGAGTAGTATTCTCGGGGAATTGATAATTGGTGTTCACCTATGTGCTTCCCAATGCGGTTAGTGTCCCGATGTCGCACACCCGCTTGATTTGACTCACTTCTCGACTTCTCTTCTCTCTCCCAATTCAATTGCACCAATTCCCCAATTTAAAAGACCAAAATGAGTGCTCCTAAGGTTGCTGAGAACATGCTCTGGGGAGGTCGATTTACCCGTGAGTACTTTATCCCTGCCTGCTAATATTGTCACTCTGACTACCGACTCCGGTTACCCCTCCCCCGCCATTGCTAACCCGGTGACAATTAGAGGGCCTTGACCCCCTCATGGTCCAATACAACGAATCTCTCCCCTATGACCGCATCTTCTGGAAGCAGGACATTGCTGGCTCCATTGCCTTCGCCCGCGCCAACACCAAAACCGGCATCCTGAGCGCCCACGAATTCGCCGAGATCGAGCGCGGCTTCAAACAAATCGCCGAAGAATGGAGTACCAACACCTTCGTCGTCAAGGAAAATGACGAGGACATCCACACCGCCAACGAGCGCCGTCTCTCCGAGATCATCGGCAAGGAGATTGGCGGGAAGCTGCACACGGGCCGGTCGCGCAATGAGCAGGTTGCGACTGACATGCGGCTATGGCTGCGGGATGAGCTGCGGAAGGTCGAGGGTTGGTTGTGTGATTTGATCAAGGTTTCTACTGCCCGTGCGGAGGCGGAGATTGAGTATATTATGCCTGGATATACGCATTTGCAGAAGGCGCAGCCTGTGCGGTGGAGTCATTGGTTGCTCTCGCATGCAACGGCGTTTGCAAGTGAGTTGCAGCGGTTGCGCGAGGTTATTCGTCGGGTGAACAAGAGTCCGTTGGGAACTGGTGCGCTTGCTGGTAATCCGTTCCACATTGACAGAGAGAGCATGGCCAAGGAGCTGGGCTTTGAGGGTCTGCTTTACAACTCGATGAACGCTGTCGCGGACCGTGACTTTGCCATGGAGACCATGCAGTGGGGTAGCTCGTTCATGCTCAAGATCTCTCGCTGGGCCGAGGATCTTATCATCTACAGCAGCTTGGAGTTCGGCTTCGTCCGTCTGTCCGACGCCTACTCCACCGGGTCTTCACTGATGCCCCAGAAGAAGAACGCAGACAGCCTGGAACTACTCCGCGGCAAGGCCGGTCGTGCCTTTGGCCAAATGGCGGGCCTCATGGTCACCATCAAGGGCCTCCCAACAACCTACAATAAAGACCTCCAGGAATCCGTCGAGCCCCTCCTCGATCACATCAAGACGCTCGGCGACAGCATCCAAATCGCCACCGGCGTCCTCTCCACCCTCACCACCATCCCCGAGAAAATGGCCGCTGCGCTGGCCCCCGAGATGCTAGCGACCGAGATCGCAGACTACCTCGTCCGCAAGGGCGTTCCCTTCCGCGAGGGCCACCACATCTCCGGCCGTGTTGTCGCGCTGGGCGAGAAGCACGGTGTTCCCATGGATACGCTGTCGTTGGAGCAGTTGAAGACTGTTGATGCGCGGTTCGATGATGATGTCCAGGCTTGCTTGGATTATGAGCGCGCGGTTGAGTTGAAGGATGCTGTTGGGGGGACGAGTAAGAGGGCTGTTTTGGAGCAAACTTCTGTTCTTAAGGAGTTGCTGTAACCTACTTTTAGGATTTAGATGATGCATTCCGATGAATAAAAGTTGATGATAATGATGAGTATACATCTTTTTCTCGACAAGAAACATGGGACAATAACTTGCAACACCGCATATAAAAATCACCTAGTATCTAGTGTCTAGTATCTTCACAAAGCATCCAGACCTCAAAAACAATAAACCCACAGTTATAATTAGAAATCAAGACTCCAAATCCCCACTCTCATTCCTCTCCCCTTCCATCCTCTTCTCATCCACCGCGCCCCCATCAGCTCTCCTCCCCTCCCCCTCAATTGCATCACACGCATAAGCCGGCAAAACCTCCTCCTCAGCCAACTGAATCCCCAACCCATCAAAACACTGTGCGAAACTCGTCGCGTAGTCCTCGCATCCCGATAAACGCTCGAAATTCGCTGATAGAAGGACGCCGTCGGGGGTTATTATTTTTGTGGGGCTGTGGGAGGTTCTTTTTGTTTGTGTAGGGGAGTGGGTTTGGGTTTGGTTTTGGGTAGGGTTATCTATATCGGTATCGTGGTGCTGGAATGGATCGGGATGGGGGCGGGGATTGCGTCGTTCGTGTGGGATGTTGATTAGTTCGCTTTGGGAGTATGTGGCTAGTTCGGCACGTTGGCGGTAGAAGCCTGTGTCGCCTAGTTCGGGGGTTGTCCCCGGGCTTGTCACTGTTTCTATTGCCCATTTTGTTTGTGTTTCTGTTTCTGTATCCGTTCCCCGGAGGGCTGGATGGATACCTAAATTTGGTTCTATACCTAGCGCCATATCATGTTTCGAGCTTAGAGTCGAGTGTAGCGCTGAGTTCGATGGGTTCGATGGGATTGATGGGATTGATGAGATTGGGGAGAGCGGGTGGCGATATCTTCGTTCGGGGGAGGGAGATGCAAAGGATGTTGCTGGGGAGGGTAAGGTTGGGGTGCGGAGGAGACGGGTTGTTGAGTTTGGGGTGGTCGTGAAGTTGGGACTCGAGGTTGAGGTTGAGGTTGAGGTTGTTGTCGGGAGGGCAGTTGATATTGGTATTGGTTGTATTGGTTTGAAGTTTGTGGGGCCTGCTATAGATATACGGGTTAGCTACCTCTATCTTAAAACACAAATACTGTCTCTTTCTCACCTTGTAGACTTTCGCCAGACCCGATTTCAGCAGCAGAAATAACAGCAGCTTTCTCACGATCATGACCATGCTGCGGTCCATGCCATGCCAGCAATGTAAACCTCCTCTTCTTTTTCTTGCGTCGGCAGAGTAATACGAAAATGACCGCTAACATAATCCCCAACGCTAGGATACCGCTCACGACGCCTCCTATTAGGGCTTTGTTGTTTCCGCTGCTGGCGGATGATGTATTGAGGTTGGAATCGGGACCGGAGGATGCAGATTCTATTTGTTCGGACGGGGAGAGCGTAGATGTCATTGGAGTAGAGGAAGAGTTTGTGTTCGTGGTAGGATATGTGCCAGCACTGCTGCTGCTATTTCCTGTAGTTGCCGTAACGTCTGGACGAGACGGAGTTCCCAGCAACGCAGGCGACGGCGACTGCCCCGAAATACCACCCGGCATAAACCAGACAGTCTCGGTTTGCAGCTGTGTCGTTTTCGCTCCATCCGCGTTTGCTGCATTCATGGCCGTAGTCGTAGCCATCCCCGTATTCATACTGGCACATGATGCCGCTGTCTCTGCCGTCGAAGTACTCGAACCTCGACTCGATGAACTCGACATTCCATCATGCCCCATAGCCTTCCCGTCCGGACAAACGCCCGTATTACACGGATCAACCGAGCAGCAGCCCTTAAAGCTCTTTACCGAGCAGGTGTAGAATACTTGTGTACCTGGACAGCCGTCCATCTTGTCGGTTGTGGGGTTTTGTGGGTAGACCATTCGTTAAGGGTACATGGATCGAGAGTTAATAGAGGTTGAATGAGATTATATATAGGGTGAGAGAGTTGAAGACTATATGGAGAGAGAATGGAAAGGGGTATAACAGTGAAGATGTAGATTATCGTCCTGAGTATTCAAATGAAAACGCGGCTACTCTGCCGTTTTCTTAGTTTTGTTGTTAAAACGGTTTGGAAACTAAACTATGACAGGGTTACAACATGGCGAGCAGGGATGTTAGTTTCTTTCTTTGTCTTTTTTTGAGGATGATGCTGGTTTCCGGGTCATTGGCTGCTTTTTTGTCTGAGGGACAAAGAAGCAGCTCTCGATTGCCGAATTAGGTATTTGTTCGGGGTTTTGACGATGTTCAAGAAGATCAGTAGATCGACGGTGGACCGGGGCTGTGCTGATAGTCTATACTGTATGAATTTTCGTGGCATAATCTACGGAAACTGCAGGACGTGTCTCCAATGAAACTCCAATTGTATAATGACAAAAACTGCTATAAGACATAACATGGCGGAAGGAAATATGGATATACAAGTATAAAGTAACACAAATAAACAAGGTCAGAATTTTGCATGGCGTCTTCTTCTTTGCCTTATGCCTTCACCTTCATCCTTCGTGAAGTCCATCATCTGCCCCTGACGGATATGATATCTCTGTCAGGGAACAATGGAATGGGCACAATGGAAAACTCGTTCTTCGTAGGCCAAAATAAAAGCTTGCCACGTGAAACGTGCTCCACCCATGCATTGCATCATTGACTATAACACTCTCGCTCCCCTGGCAACGCGCTTAGTAGGTACGCTTGAACGGCGGCACGGGCTTGCACTCGGCACTGTCCAGGGTGTCGGCCTCCACTGAACGGTAGCCAAGCTCGACCTTGCCGTGAGGGGTCTTCTGCCATGTGAGGGTGTGCTTCATCCAGTTCTCGTCGTCACGCTCAGGGTAGTCCTCACGGGCGTGGGCACCACGGGACTCCTTACGGTTGGCGGCGGCAACAGCGGTTTGAGATCTATAACCGTCAGTAAAGTCTTTCTTCCTTTTTCTTTTCTTCGAAGATACGTACGCGCAAGTCAACAAGTTACGGAGCTCAAGAGTCTCAACCAAGTCCGAGTTCCAGATCATGCTGCGGTCCTTGGTACCAACCTGGTCGAACTGGGAGTCGACCTTGGTGACCTTCTCAACACCCTCGTCCAAACTCTCCTGGGTACGGAAAACGCTGACATCCGACTGCATCGACTTCTGCATGGCGTTACGGATGTCAAAGGTGGTCTGAGGACCGTCGGCGTTGCGGACAAAGTCAAGGTCCTGAATCGACTGAGCACCAGCGTCGGAGCTCAGCTCCTTGTGGGGCTGGCCGGGGCTGGAGATGTCGCGGACACGGTGAGAGACAGCACGACCGAAGACAATCAGGTCAAGAAGCGAGTTGGCTCCCAGACGGTTGGCACCGTGGACAGACACACAGGCGGCTTCACCGCAGGCGTACAGGCCGGGGACAACCTTGTCCTTGCCGCTCTCGTCAACAGTCAGGACCTCACCAGTGTACTTGGTGGGGATACCACCCATATTGTAGTGGACGGTGGGCAGGACAGGGATAGGCTGCTTGGTGACATCGACACCGGCGAAAATCGAGGCGGTCTCGGAGATACCGGGCAGACGCTCGTGCAGAAGCTGAGCGGGCAGGTGGCTCAGCTGGAGGTAGATGTGGTCCTTCTCGGGACCGACACCACGTCCCTCACGAATTTCCAGGGTCATCGAACGGGAGACAACGTCACGCGAAGCCAAATCCTTAGCGGTAGGGGCGTAGCGCTCCATGAAACGCTCACCCTCCGAGTTCAACAGGTAACCACCCTCACCACGAGATCCCTCAGTGATCAGACATCCGGCACCGTAGATACCAGTCGGGTGGAACTGGACGAATTCCAGATCCTGGTTGGGGAGACCAGCACGGGCGACCATGGCCATACCGTCACCAGTGCAAGTGTGAGCGGAGGTACACGAGAAGTAGGCACGTCCGTAACCACCAGTGGCCAGGACAGTGTGATGGGCCTTGAAACGGTGCAGGGTACCGTCCTCCTGGTTGTAGGCGATGATACCGCGGCACTCACCGTCCTCCATCAACAAGTCGAGGGCGAAGTACTCAATGAAGTAGTTGGTGTTGTGACGGAGAGACTGGCCGTAGAGGGTGTGCAGAAGGGCGTGACCGGTACGATCGGCAGCAGCGCAGCAACGGTAGGCCTGACCACCCTTACCATACTCCTTGGACTGACCACCGAACGCACGCTGGTAGATACGTCCATCTTCAGTACGCGAGAAGGGGCAACCGTAGCTTTCAAGCTCACGAACGGAAGCAGGGGCTTCCTTGGTCATGTAGTGGATGGCGTCCTGGTCACCGAGCCAGTCGGAACCCTTGACGGTATCGTACATGTGCCATCTCCAGTCATCCTGGTGCATGCTGTATGCCGAGAAAACCCTACGTCAGCGCGATCTTCAGATGCCGAGGTTTTTGATGTGCGAACACCTACTTTCCAAGAGCAGCGTTGATACCACCCTGAGCAGCGACAGTGTGACTTCTGGTAGGGAAAAGCTTGGAAACACAGGCAGTGTTGAAGCCAGCTTCCGCCAAACCGAAAGCCGCACGCAGACCGGCACCACCAGCACCAACGACAACGGCATCGTACTCGTGGTCCTGCACACCGTTAGAACCCTGATATCACCCCGCAAACTAACCAATCGACCGGTATCCGCTTACAATCACGGGGTATTTGTCGGAGATGTAGCCATTGGCCTCCTTCGCGCGCAGCGGGTTATTGGCGAATATCCGGGCTGGTGAAATTCGATTAGTTCCTGCGGAAAAGCGAACATCCATTGCGAGACTCAATGTCCATACCTGCAGGCCGGGACGAGGAGAAGAGACGTCTCTGGTTAATAGCACGGGAGAACTACAGGTAGACAGTCAGTTGAAGTCCTGAACCACTGCAATGCGATAGGAAGGATGAGAGGGGTGGTAACCGACCTTGGATGCGGGAGCTAGGCTCCGCAAGCCCAGGGAGCTCATGATGACGGACGGATCAAAAGAAAGAGAGAAACGCTTTCCTATGAGTCCAGGAGGAGAAGAGAGAATTGAGGACAAAGAAAGACACACAAGACCGTTAAGGCAGGAGAGAGAGCAAGGCTCGTGGTTCTGAAGATGCACTTTGGATCATCCGTTTCTGGCGGACGCTGCGAAACCCAGCTGACATAAGCATTTCCTCACTTGCCGACGGGGAGGACCGGGGCCGAGACGGCCAATCATGGTTGCCGCAGTGGTAATCATCCTCGGGCAGCCGGGAATTGCTGATTGGCTGGGCGGGCTCTGGGCACGTGGTCGGTGTTCGTTTAGCCGGCAAGAGTCCGGAATATACCGTCTACTGTCTACATAGTACTATGGACGGGATACTGTTAGGAGATTCAGTCTGGGGTTACGGGGTACAAGCCGGTAGAACACGTGATCTACACTGGACATATCTCACAAGACTGTTTAAGTATTAGGACCACACTAAATACTAATATGACCATGCAAATCTCTAGTTGTACTGCATGTACGTCGCCGTCGAGTTGAACTTCAGGTTGCCCTTGATGACCTTGTCCACTGCTGCCAAAAAGTCCTTCTCCGTCGCGACCTTTCTCCGTGCACGGATGGCAAACATACCCGCCTCTGTTGCAACACTCCGCAGCTCAGCACCCGTGGAGTTCGGGCAGAGACGCGAAATGAGCTCCCACCGGATATCGCGCTCTACCGACATGCTCTTGGCGTGAATCCGAAGGATGTTGGCCCGACCCTCGACGTCGGGAAGGGAGAACTCAATCTTACGGTCGATACGACCGGGACGCATCAGGGCAGGGTCCAGAGTTGACGGCCGGTTGGTTGCGAACATGACCTTGATGTTACCACGCGCATCGAAACCGTCCAGCTGAGTGATCAGCTCAAGCATAGTACGCTGCACTTCGTTGTCGCCACCAGCTCCGTCATCGAAACGGGCACCACCAACCGCATCAATTTCATCGAAGAAGATGATACATGCTTTCTTGGTCCGTGCCATCTCGAAGAGTTCTCGAACCATCCGTGCGCCTTCACCAACGTACTTCTGGACCAGTTCACTACCAATGACACGAATGAATGTAGCGTCGGTTCGGTTGGCGACTGCACGAGCACATAGTGTCTTTCCGGTACCGGGAGGTCCGTAAAGCAGGGCACCCTTGGGAGGATCGATACCAAGGTTGACGAAACGTTCGGGTGACAGCAATGGCATCTCAACGACTTCCCGCAGCTTCTCAATCTGGTCTTTCGATCCTCCAACATCTCCGTATGTAACGTCGGGCTTCTCTTCGACAGTCATCATGGTCACACTGGGGTCGATCTTCGGGGGGAGCGGCAGCATGATCTGGTACTTATTGCGGTCCACACTGCTTTTGTTAGCAGTACACCATATCACAGGAAACAATGGACATACCCAACTCTCATGCCCTCCTCAATATCCGTAGGACTCACTCGCTCCCCTAAGTTGACGACAAACTTGGCAATCTGCTTGACGTTGATGACATATTTGCTCTTATCCGAGTCCTTCTCATCCTGGATAATCTTTGTACAGCGAGAAACTTGCAAGGGCTGCTCCTCAGCCATGCGTTGCCGGTCTGCGGCAACGTCCCAAAGGTGTGGTGGTGCGAGTCCGGTGTCGGATTCCTAGCCACGTACGTCAGACCTATCCCAAGCTCACATTGACAGACGATGATACCTTGATGCCAATCTTCTCGTTCACACTAGCCTGTTTCTCATTGATCTGCTTTTCGAGTCTCTTTAATGCGGTCGCGTACGGTGCGGCACCATAAGTCTTGAGTACTTGAATGTCGCTATGATCAATCAGCACCGCGTTCTCACAACTACCACCATCGTGAAGCCACGAAACCAAGCACATACTCATCTGTAAGAGGTGTAATCTTCTTCTCTGGCTCCTCCTCATCCGCAAAGTTCTTCTTGTACTTCTCCCAGCTCTCTCCCGTGGCGCTAGGCATGATGGCAGAGTCGGCTGCGAGGCAGCAAGGTGGTCTAGGGTATCGAAGTCAAAGAGAAAGAAAGAAAGAAGAGTCCTGGTTTCTCTGCAGAAATCGAGTAAGCTAAAAAAAAGAGGAGAGAAGTGATGATAGCAGTAATAGAAACAAGGTCGGTGATGTGATGACGGTTGAGCTCTGCCGCGTTGGGCGGCGAGAGCTTCCAGAGTAGCGCCAAGCATCATCACCGCCTTTGGAGAGCACCTCCCAAGAGAGAAATTATTCCTCCTGCAGCGCCCGCCGCCAGGTCCATTTCCACGCCATAACATCCACCTTTTATATCTCTTTTCTTTCTTGTTAGAGATTCTGTCTGTATTACAGACATTCTTTCATAATGTCGACCGCAGTCTCCCAGGGCCCCCCTGGCAACAACTCCTTCAAGGTGCGTTCGTTCTGCGGGGAGAAATACTACGTGTGGGCCGAATCTGATAATCTGGCAGGACAAGGAGAAGCCCATGGCGGTGCGGACGTCCAACATTTTGGCAGCAAGAGGTATGGGCGATTGCTTGAGATGTTAGGGGTCATAGTTACTGACGTGAAGCAGCTGTTTCCGATGCTATCAGAACGGTACGCTTGTTAAGACTCAATGGTTCGCGGTGGATGAGGGGCTAACACGGAAACAGTCGTTGGGTCCCAGGGGAATGGATAAGATGGTATAATTGAAAAGAACACTTAATATTATTGAAGGTGGAATGCTAATTGTGTACAGATCCAAACACCCAAGGGAAACACTATAATCGTACGAACCCCAATCTGTCCTTATCCACACTCGACCCCGACGCTGACCGCCCACAGACCAACGATGGAAACACTATGTTGAGGGATATGAGCGTTATGCACCCGGCCGCCAGGATGCTGGTTGACCTGAGTGCTGCTCAGGATGTGGAAGCTGGTGATGGAACAACCTCCGTTGTCGTTATTGCAGGCAGTCTTCTGGCCGCCGCTGAGCGTCTGTTGTCTAAGGGTATTCACCCTACAGTCATCTCCGAGTCGTTCCAAAGAGCCGCCGCTGCTGCCGTCGAGATCCTGCACAATATGTCCCAGCCTATTAACCTGGTGGACCGTTCTACCCTCCTCCAAGCCGCATCTACGTCGCTTTCTTCGAAGATTGTCTCGCAACACTCGGGTCTTCTTGGACCCATGGCCGTAGATTCAGTGCTCAAGGTCGTGGATCCTAAGACGGCAGACAACGTCGATCTGCGGAATATCCGGATTGTTAAGAAGGTTGGCGGTACTATTGAAGACAGTGAGATGGTTGACGGTTTGGTCTTGAACCAGCCCGTTATTAAGAGCAGCGGTGGTCCCACAAGAATTGAGAAGGCCCGGATAGGATTGATCCAATTCCAACTCAGCCCTCCCAAGCCTGACGTATGCTATACTTTCCACGTGGTCTGCTTGATGGATACTAACAGCATATTTGCAGATGGAAAACCAGATTGTCGTGAACGACTACCGTCAGATGGACAAGATCCTAAAGGAAGAACGCCAATACCTCCTCAACATGGTTAAGAAGATCCAGAAGACCAAGTGCAACGTCCTTTTGATTCAGAAGTCCATCCTCCGTGATGCCGTCAACGACCTGTCTCTCCACTTCCTCTCCCGTCTTAAAATCTGTGCCATCAAGGACATCGAGCGCGATGAAGTCGAGTTCCTGTGCAAGAGTCTTGGCTGCAAGCCTGTCGCCAACATTGACTCCTTCACGGAGGACAAGCTTGGTACTGCCGACCTTGTCGAGGAAGTCCAGGCCTCCGGTGCTCGCTATTGCAAGATCACCGGTATCAAGGCCCCTGCCAACCCCATCAACCAGACCGTCTCGATCGTCGCTCGGGGTGCCAACAACCTGATTTTGGATGAGGCCGAGCGGTCGCTGCACGATGCCCTCTGTGTCATCCGTTGCTTGGTGAAGAAGCGCGCGCTCATCGCTGGTGGCGGTGCTCCCGAAATTGAAGTTGCCCACGCGCTGGCCATGCGTTCTCGCGAGTTGACTGGTACAGAGTCTATTTGCTTCAAGGCATTTGCGGACGCTATGGAGGTTATTCCGACCACCCTTGCTGAGAACGCTGGTCTCAACTCTATCCGGGTGGTTACTGACCTGCGGCATCGCCATGCCCAAGGCCAGCACAACGCTGGTGTCAGCATCCGCAGTGGAGGTGTGAAGGACGACATTACGGAAGAGAACATCTTGCAGCCTCTGTTGGTCAGCACCAGCGCGATTGAGCTTGCCGCTGAGACTGTGAAGATGATTATGAGAATTGATGACATTGCTTTGTCGCGGTAATTTGGATGAAGGCGCCGGGGGAGAATGAAAAGATGTCTTTGATCTACGAGTAATTCATCTGAAAACTATTCTTAGTACTATATTGGAAATAGATATTACGTTGAGAATGTACATGCAGTCTCTACACCTTATATCCTTTCTATTCCACAGTCCGATATATATATATGTACCTATACGTACCTGTTTTTCTAGAGCGAAAGTGACTTTCTTCTGGACGCCGCCGCTTTAATGAAGGTACTCAGTGGTGCAACTCAATCATGAAGAGGAGTTTAGGATTGATGATGGTGAATTCCTATATCCACGCCGAATGATTACATCACTCTTCCCCCAAAGCAAGGATCCAGATGTGGATATTGTTGTTGTGAGCAGAGATACCACTACACGGAAACGGAAGCACTCTGAATCATAAGGTGGTGAGAATATCCCATCCTTAATGATCTTTCATGCTGATTATTAACATTTATATATGATAGTGAATTTACCTCTGGAACGGCCTATCACAGAGGAACCACGTGTATGTCCTTGAGAGCGTACAGTATCAAAACTCACGGCCATTTTGGATGACGTGAACATAGTCCATGTGCATGGGACTCCAGCAAGTGGGAAAACATATCTCTCTGAACTCCTGAGGGACCGTTATTGAGGGGAGAAGGGTTTCTTTGATCACAGAATGGGGAAAACTAAATCCCAAGAATCCTTGGGGCAGTTTTGTCGAGCTTGTTAAGAATTCAAATGAGGAACTAGAAGATGCCCCTGATGCTAGTTTCACCACAACTTCATCGCAGTCGGAACAGGGTCACTCTTGGGTTGTGACATCAGACACTGTGATTCTCGTGGATGAGGCACAGAAGACTTACAGCGATTCCGCGCTCTGGAACACAATTTTCAAAGAGAGACAGAAATCAGTCTGTGCGTATAATTTTCGACTATGTCTTTTCTGCTCTTATGGCAGTCCAGGCACAGGCCCAGATCAAACACTCTTCACTCCAGTTGCCCTTTTCAACAACCAACGAACCTCATTGACGCCACAAAACCAGCCAGGCTCAACATCTATAGGCTTATTTTACAGCAAAGAAGAGTCCAAGGATGTTGTTTCACGATTGATTAGGTTTCTCTATAAGCAAAAGTTCAGTTTTGATGAAGGTGCCCTGGACAACATATTTTTGCTATCAGACGGTCATTCGGGAGCGGTTGAATCCCTAGTCAATGTAATTTTCCAGGTATGTACCAAGTTATTTTCTATTTTTATGTTTCTCCCATCCCCCAATAGTGAGGCATGGTGAGAAACTTTATCTAAGTCAAGAAGCTAACAGTCTTCAGAACTACCACCATGACATCAAGCATGGGATTATTAGAACCTTGACAGAAGATCATGTCATCTGGTTCCTGGAGGACACCGCCACAGTCTTTGACAAGCTTAATAGAGAGTCAGTTGCTCGCTCTTTCCGTGCATCTAAGGAATTGACAAGAAGCAGGGATGATATGGCTATTATACTGTCTACTGGCGTCTGTCGTTTATTGTGGTATCTTTGTTAGCTGTAGCCAACTTCTCGACTATATCAAGCAATGACCGGGGGAAGAAGGATTAGTGGTGAGGGAAAGCAGACATGGGTTAAAATCCTGGCGTGGTATGTTTTACTGAGGCTGCCTTACTCAGGTTGCTCACCCATCGGCTCACCTTGTCAGTGATTAGCTCAGGCTGCTCAGGCAGTGCTCATGGCTACTCAGTGAGCCAAGAGCAGCGAGGGGTGAGCACCAAAACGGAAAGGGGAAGCCTCCAATGTGTCGAGAGAATCAAGTATATACATATGTATCTTCCACTGCCTACGGAACACTGTAGTCTGCACACTCCAAAATCTCCTAAAAAGAGCACTAAGGAGGCAAGAATGAATAGACGTCTCTGAAGATTTATCAATAATAACAACGTAAAAAGGACCTCAATAAAGAGATGAATAACCGCGGTTCTTCACTGCGTCTCCAATCGCCAAGGCTATTTCCTTATCGGTTTTATCGGTCCGCCTCAGCCTCAACTCCAGCCGCCGAACATCCTAGGTCTTCGCACCTTTCCTGTGCTCAACTTCGATCGGAAAGACGTCTATTTCTTGTTATTCGAGATGACGTACTGGAACTGATATAATCTACCTTTTCTGAAACGTGAAACAATCATCCACCGCCCACAACTCAGGGTCCTTCACCGTTTCGCCCTGCGCTGGTCATATGCAGCTCGCTCGCTGGCTGACTCCAACTCAATCGCGTGATTAACAACAGCTCAGCGCGCCAATTCACAACCATGGGGAAACCCAGTGTTGAAGGGAACCGCAACTCCCTCTCATCATCCCGCCGCCGCTCAACATCCATCACCTCCGATACCTCCTCCGACTCTGACCTGTCCGTCGACACGCCAACAAACCATATAACCCACCCAGCGCCCCAAGAACCAACCCCCATGATCGAAGACGAACCGTACCGCGACCTCGAAGATGGCGAGGCCCAAGCTGATGAACCCTTCCTGGGCACGCGGAAGAAGAGCACTTCCGGCAGCCGTACCCGTCTTGTTGTTTGGATCCTCGGGCTCTTGTGCGTGGGCGGCTGGGTCTTAGCGTTAGTGTTATTTATCGTGCAGCGGAGACCGAACTATCAGGCTGCTATGGAGGCGCTTGAGACGCCGGATTCGAAGTCTGCAACGGGATTTACGGATTCCGGGAAGCCGATTACGCTGGATCAAGTGCTTAGTGGGCAGTGGTTGGGGCGGTCGCATGGGATTTCGTGGATTGCGGGGGCGAATGGGGAGGATGGGTTGTTGCTTGAGCAGGGGGAAAGCGATGGGAAGGGTGGGTATCTTCGGGTTGAGGATATTGAAAACCGGAAGGGTGATGTCAAGAGTAAGGCGAGCAAGGTGTTGATGGAGAAGGGGTATGTGGTTGTTGATGGGAGTGTTGTTGTGCCGTATCGGACCTGGCCGAGTGCGGATCTGAACAAGGTCTTGCTGTTGTCGAACTATGAGAAGAATTGGAGGCATTCGTATACCGGCAAGTACTGGATTCTGGATGTGGAGAGCCAGACGGCACAGCCTTTGGATCCGGGTAACCCTGAGTCGCGGATTCAACTTGCTATTTGGTCGCCTACCTCGGATGCTGTTGTTTTTGTCAGGGATAATAATATGTACCTGCGGCGGCTGTCGTCTGAGACGGTCATCTCGGTTACGAAGGACGGCGGTAAGGATCTGTTCTATGGTGTTCCCGACTGGGTGTACGAAGAAGAAGTCTTCTCGGGTAACAGTGTGACATGGTGGTCGAACGACGGAAAGTACGTCGCATACCTTCGCACCGACGAGTCGACCGTGCCAGAATACCCGGTTCAATACTTCCTTTCCAGACCATCTGGGAAGAAACCTCTACCCGGTCTCGAAAGATACCCCGAGGTTAGGGACATCAAGTATCCCAAGGCTGGTGCTCCGAACCCAGTCGTCGACCTGCAGTTCTACGACGTTGAAAAGGATGAAACGTTTTCGGTTGAAATCCCCGAGGACTTCCCTGGCGATGATCGCATTATCATGGAGGTGCTGTGGGCATCTGGAGGAAATGTTCTGATTCGCACAACCAACCGTGAGAGCGATATCCTCAAGGTATTCCTGATCAACACGGAGACCAGAACTGGAAAGCTTGTGAGACTCGATAATGTTGCGGAATTAGACGGTGGATGGGTTGAGCCTTCGCAGTCGACCAGATTCATCCCAGCTGATCCAAACAACGGACGGCCAACAGACGGATATATCGAAACTGTGGTTCATGAAGGATACGATCACTTGGCCTACTTCGCTCCTCTGGACAACTCCGAACCGTTGATGCTCACGAGTGGTGAATGGGAAGTCGTGGATGCACCATCCGCTGTTGACCTGAAGAAGGGTCTGGTATACTTCGTCGCGGCGAAGGAAGCCCCAACGCAGCGTCATGTATACAGCGTCAAGCTCGACGGAACCGATCTTCAGCCGTTGACGGACATTTCGAAACCGGGCTACTTCGACATCTCCTTCTCGGACGGCACAGGCTACGCCCTGGTTAGCTATAAGGGTCCTTCCGTTCCATGGCAAGCAGTCATGAATACGAAAGGCGACAAGGCTACATACCAGGAAACAATCGAAGAAAACAAAGAACTTGTCCGCCTGGTTCAGCAATACGCCCTCCCCACTGAAATCTATTCAAATGTGACGGTTGACGGCTTCACCCTCCAAACTGTTGAGCGCCGCCCTCCACACTTCAACCCAGCCAAGCAATACCCTGTCCTCTTCCATTTGTATGGCGGACCCGGCTCGCAAACTGTGGACCGGAAGTTCAACGTCGACTTCCAATCCTACGTTGCCTCGAACCTGGGCTACATCGTCGTTACTGTTGACGGACGCGGAACCGGATTTATTGGACGAAAGGCTCGCTGCATCGTGCGCGGAAACCTGGGATACTACGAAGCGCACGATCAGATTGAGACGGCGAAGATTTGGGCTGCCAAGCCGTATGTTGATGCAAGCCGTCTTGCGATTTGGGGCTGGAGTTATGGTGGGTTCATGACTCTGAAGACCATTGAGCAAGATGCTGGCCAGACGTTCCAGTATGGAATGGCTGTTGCGCCGGTTACGGATTGGAGGTTTTATGGTGACCCGTTCCCACCTGATTCACCTTAAGATAACATTAACTGACTATTGATGATCAGACTCCATCTACACAGAACGCTACATGCACACCCCCGACCACAACCCGAATGGCTTCGACAACTCCTCGATAAACGACATGTCCGCACTCCAAGAAAACGTCCGTTTCACGATCATGCACGGCGTCTCAGACGACAACGTCCATCTTCAGAATACCCTAATCCTACTCGACAAGCTAGACGTCGCTGGCGTCGAGAATTACGATGTCCACTTTTTCCCGGACTCGGATCATAGTATTTTCTTCCATAATGGGCATAAGATGGTTTATGACCGTGAGTTTCCCTTTCCCTTGATCTTTATAGTTTTGTGTCTGGTGAATCAATGCTAAGGAAGTGTAGGACTGTCGAATTGGCTCGTGAACGCTTTCAACGGTGAGTGGCATACGATTGCGCATCCTGTTCCCGAGGAGTCGATTTGGGAGCGGGCGAAGCGGTCTATTTCTGTTTTTGCGTATTGATGGGGTGCTTTGGTTGTTTCGTAACTATAGAATATTGATGAATCAGCGTTGAATTTGGATTGCGCTGGATTGTCTTATTGAGGATTAGTACTGAACATAGGGCGTTGGATTGGCTTTGGTTTTAGACTTGAATGGACAGACTTGCAATTGACATGACAGATGTTGGGCACGAAGTAGACATTAGATGCTTGGACATATACGTTCTGTGATTGATGTCAAACACAGGAGATAGATTGGATATAAATTGAAACAATCATAATGCATTAATCATAAACCAAGACAAAAACGCAATCTAGTGATAACCATCAAAAGAAGCATTTTTTTTTTCCTTCATTTTTTTAAAAGCCCATAATCAACGCACCACCAAGAAGACGGAAAAAACTATCTATTATTCCCAGAAGACACAAGCGGAATCAGTCCAGTAATACCCACCACACCCCCAGCTTCCCACTCCCCAGGTACCTCCCCTTCCCCACGATTCCTCATAACCTTCATGGCCTTTCCAATCCAAAGCATCTGCTCATGCTCCCTCAGACACCGCTCACCACTAAACGACTTCTGCACAATAGCCCTCGTCATCATCCCCAGTCTTTTCCGCTGCGGAGTCTTTTCGTACATTCGCCGCGTGATCGCTTTGACGTCTTCGCGTGAAGGCGAGGAGGTGAGGACGGGTGCTGACGTGCCCTCTGGATCATCGGCATACTGGCTCCATTCTCCGAGCATTGCGAGCATTGAGATTTGCGCTCTTGCGAGCGCGAGGGCGTCATTGGGTGCTACCACGGCGCTGTAGCGAGAGTTATCATCCGGGTCACTAAGGACGCGCAGTGAGGCGCCAACATCTGTACAGACGACAGGTGCACCGGTTAACGCGGCCTCACCTAGTGCTAGCGGGAGACCTTCTGATAACGAGGAGTTGAGGAAGACCCATGTTTTCTCTAGGACGTCCAATGGGTCTGCAGTACCGCGGAGCGTGACTTTCCCGCGGAGCCCCTTTGTCGCGATGATCTCTTGACATTCCGTCGTGTACATTGGGGATCTGTCAATTGCGCCGTAAATGTCTAGGCTGTAGTCGTTGAAGTGCCAGTGGTTGATTATGATATCTGCGGCGAGCAGGGCTGTTTTGATATCCTTTGCGTACCAGACGTGTGAGAGCATGGTGACTGTTGGATGCTGGGTCTTTATTTCCTTGACAGGGGCGAATTTCTGCATGTTGATAATGCCGTTGACGACGGGATCTACTTTCCTGCGGAAGATATTGCGGTGTTGGATTGTGCCCTGGGCAGTCCCGATTTCGATTTCCCAGTCTGGATTGAAGAAGTCCGTGCAGGGGGTTATGATGTCCGCGTAGTGCAAGGTGAGGACGGATGTTATGCGCATTAGACCGAGGAGGGCGTTTCGGACGAAAGGGGGCAGTTTGGAGAGGGCAGATGAGAGGCTGATGTTGACTTCGCGCCAGGAAATCGCATGGTCCCAGATTTGGAGGGTGCAGCCGCGCTTCATTTTGCAGACGACGCCGTAGGAGGCGCTGACGCTATGATGGGAGGCTTGAAAGACATCGGGGACTTTCTCAGGAACGGGGATTGAGAAGATGAAGAGGTAGCGGTACCAGAGTTCGAGCGCGACGTTGAGGGATGCTAGTGTTGGTAGCTCGGTTCGGAACCATGAAGAGGTTGGGACGGTGTTGGGCATTGTTTGGGAAAGCCATAGCTCGGTCCAGCATTTTTTGACGATGTTGCTGTTCCACACTTGTGTCCAGTGCCTGGAGCCCTGGAAATATGTATTAAGGTTCACCAATGCCCGAGTAGATTGCCGAATGTCAGCCCTTGTAAGGTTGACAGCACGAGAGCTCCTCACCAGTGTTGCCAGAATCGGGACGAATTTCTGCTTGATCTCGAGCTCATTGGCAGATGTCACATCGTTAACTTCAGAATCCAACTTGTTCCTGAGCAGACCATGCGTTGGTGTGAGAAAATCTAAACCCCATAGAGGGATAATCTTCAACGACTGGACATTGTGCCCAGTCTGATGTTTGGGAATGCCGAAGTCATTCGCAGACTCGCAGATCATATGCCACTTGACAGTCCGTAAATGATTAACCATATCACGGCGGCAGGCGGAAACACCACCACCTTCATTAGGCCAAGTCCCAGTATCAGCGGCCATCACATGAAGCGTGTTCTCCGTATCAGACCCGAAGTCCTTGGTTCTGGTATTGATCACAGCATCGCCTCCAGGGCCGAAGTTGAACAGGTCACTTATCTTCACTGCGAGTGAAGTCCAGCTGGATACATTGTCGTTGAGATCTGCGCTGGCCATGATGGTATCAGCGTGTTGAGTGAGATATGTCTCCGCCGAGACAAGCTCCCCATGATCCCGACGGCGCCAATATGGAGCAAGTGTCCTATCTCGTCGTAGCAAGCGATCGTCCATCCAGCGGACGGTTACGCCGTCAAAATCAACATGGTCTTTCCATGCCTTCCACATTAAAGAACGAGCGCGCGACGTTGAGACAGGGAAGCGCCTCGTGGTGAGGCCCAGGAACCGTTGGAAGATATTGGTATCCAGACTATCGCAGTAGAGGAGTGGATTGTCGCGTACAAAACTGGTGTGTGTTGGCTTGGTGAGTATTCCCAAATGGTCATATTCAATGAAAGCTGGCGTCTTGACATTCTCTCCATTGAGTGTCGTAAAAATAGCCGGGTTGAACTTGTGGTCGTATAGCCAGCGACTCTCGTAGACATTAGTGCCTTGGACAATTGTGGCCCTTGTAACTTTGGCATGAGGAATCCACCGATCGGCCTTTTCTGGACGGCGGAGTGGTGGTGCACACCAGGAAATTGAGCAGCTAGAATGTGGGAAAGAATACTCGGCACGAAGTAGTTCGTCTCCGAAATGCGGATTCTTGCGGTAACGGTATTGAAAGCGCACAAGACTGCCATTCCTCATGTAGGATCCTGAGCTGATGAGCCCGCTGCGATTGTATTGGACACGTTGTGATGCGTGTTCTCCTTGCACGCAGCGTCGGGACAATGGAATTTTTGCTGTAAGGCTTTTCTTTAATCTCGAGGTTCTTGTCGGTATGTGATAGTCGTAGTGGTATTCATTGACCAATTGACCATAACTCAGCTCCTGTCTGACATGGAGAAGAAGGTCGCTGGAGTAAGTACAGACGTATCTCAGGAGCGTCGAATCGTCCGGTTCGGTTTTATGCTCGCCTATGTAGTAGTAGACCTTGAAACGGTTATCTTCCCCGGCGTGCCAGAAGGCAGTGAAGGTTCCATCAAGGCCTTGGACGGAGGCACTAGTTTTCTTGATTCCAATTGTCAGTCCTTTCGTCTCATCCCAGAGACGCTTCACATTGTCACGACCATGAAACAAAAAAAAGATCATGAAGGTATCTTGCACAATTTTGGCGTAGCACCAAATCATATTCAATATAAGCTTGACAGGAACGCGGAAAACTGCATTGTGGTGCTTCATGACATGGTCTAATTCACGCTGAAACTCTGCATCGGCAACGAGGGCGACAACAAGGAATTTACTGAGAGAACCGAGTGCATGGTAAAAAAAGCTGAGTGGCGTTTTCAGCAGACGAGCAAATCTAGCACATGTGAGTGGAGGACGCGGAATGTATGCCGCGCGTTCTGGTTCTTTGATAAAAGCTCCGCCAGTTCCATGGTGTGGATAACTAAGTATCCTGGCAACGGTGGCTACACCAAGATTGCCGCGAGCGACTTGAACATCAAGCGTTTTGGCATCGAAAAGGCACAATCTCTCCTGAAGCCACTCCGCCTGGTCGACTGATAGACGACCTGGCCGCCCCAGACAACGGTCCAACAACATGATTCGGATCTGTTTCGGTAATTGCTCCCACTGGGTATCACAGTCAAGCCCCAGACACAGTTGTCGCAGTAACTCCTTCCTAGCCCAGCGCATGACGGTTGCTGTATTGGATTCCTCATGAAGTTGCTGCCTCGTTGTTTCTGTCATTCCATTTGTAACGAGTGATCCGGTAAGCACTGCATGCTCATGTGACATTCCCATGAATGCTTCTGATACTGCATGTAGCAGGGTCTCAGCGATAATTTGGCAATTGGCATGGACGTCAATATGTTTCTTCAGTCCTCGTCCAACGCTAATGATAAGCTCCAGCTGGTTTGCGGTATGGCAACTGAGAGCTCGGATACCAGGTCCAAGTGATCCTGAAGGGACTAGTTCTATACTGATCATGCCTTCCTCCCATGCGTCGACGGCTAATCTCACAAGTTCGTCGGCGTTTGGGAATGCTTCCTCTATCTTTGGCTTCTCTATACGGGAGGTCATGATATCCTTGACCTCGAATCCCGGATGGGCCTTGGGCGCTAGTTTCAGGCGGGCGTATGGTGAAATCTGGAATGACTTCTGCCAAAGCGCATGTAGCTCTTCTTGCGACCATTCGGGGTCATTCCAGGGCGTAGTGTACGCATGAAAGGTCACGCCTGACTTTTCGAGCGGGTCTATCTTCTTCGGCATCCCTAATTTTGCCGTGAGCAGTGAAAGAAGCGCAACAGTCCAAGTCGCGGCTGCAAGTCCGGCCACTTGAGGATACTGGAATGAAGGCCGACACTGCTTCAATGCGATACCGATGGGAAAGCCCACAATAACACCGGCTAGAAGTGGCTTTAGGGCATGCGGACCAGAGAATATCTTGGTGTATTGGTACCAGAGTAGACCGGTGTACGCGAGCACATATGCAAGAAACATAACCGTTGCCTCCAGAGAATCCTGGAAAGTCCAGACAAGAGCTGTTGAAATAGCGAGACTCCAGGTATGCCACATGAGGAATTTGAATAGCGTTCTCCAGTACACGGCTCTTTTGAACCTTGTATAACGCTTTTGAGAAATGCACGCATCTTGAGCGGTTCTGACCGCCATGGGCATCTGTTTTCCAAGAAGGTCCTCGAGATCCTGGGCTTTAATGTCGATCAAAACAGCACCGACAAGGTAATAAGCCAGGCCAAACCCGATCGCCATACGTGATGTATTCCTCAACGAAGCTGAGAGTCCGACAAGGTGTCCACCAGTAAGAAGCTCCACCCACTTGTCAAGTAGCGCTATCACAAAGTATAGGACTCCACATCCAATCTCCTGGCCTGATTGGCGCCAATGGATAAAAGCATTGTGTAGACGGAGGCCTTTCTGGGAGCTGCGCAGTGTATCCAGTGCAACGCTGGTCTGAATGTTCCAGGATGAACTGAAAGGAATAGGTCGCGGAACATCAGCATACCTGCAATACCAGTCGAGCAGGAAATTGGTCGATTCCCAATCTCTCGCGAGCTCGTAGACGAGACCACTGGGTTTGGCTTCAGACGATGACCTCTGTTTTATTTCGGCAAGGACATCCTCAAGCAATTTTTCTCTCGCTAGTTTAAGAACAGCCGGATCACTAAGATTATCAAGTGTTTTCTCATCATTGTTTTTGTAGGTCGAGATATACCACTTTCGAATCTCAGTATCGTCGGTTCTGCGAATCCTCTGGTACCAGGTAACCCACTTGGAAGCGGCTGTCCGAAGACCAAGTAGCAGACAGCCAAGAAAGGCGTAAAGAACAGCCAGATAGATAGCCACATCATGACCCGTAAAGGTAGTAACAATCGGACTAATGAATAGGATTGGAACACAGTAGAAGATAATTTTGCGCCCAGATAGAAATGACGACTTGGGATAACTGAAGCTGGCAAGGGAAGCAAAAACCGAAAAGTAAGTTGTCAGTGCAACTAGGTAGAGGTAAAAAATTATCCCGGCGGCGGCACCTCTCCCAGCAGATATGGCAATGAACGCGACGAGGCCAGTTGCAATTGTGAAGGAAATACCAGCAATGAGTCGGGTCAGGATGAACATATTCGCCGCAGCAAAGGCCATAGAGACGAGATAGTACGGACCACCGCATGCAATCCATGCTGCAATTGCACCTGACAGCAAGAGTGATATCATCACTGCAAGTGTTGCACTTTGTTGCTGATCGTATGTCATGAATGTGGAGAGATATAATCCTCGACCAATGATGGTGAGTAGCAGGATGTCAATCAAGGCGGGAACGGCAAATGCACTGAGAAATGTAAAGCGCTGATACTGGGACATTGGTCTGACCCAGTCAATTTGATCCACATCTGTCTGCGCCCCGGCGTACGCAGTAGCTACTTGCGGAGCACCATTGACCCAGTCGGGAAGCTCACGTTCAGAATATTGGCATCTGAAACGGTCTGATAGCAACTTCCCGAAAGCACTGGGCGTGACATCGAAGTAGGTTTCGCAGCGTGACCCAAGGGCAAACGCCTCCGCGAAAGCGGCGGCCTGATCGTTTTGAATGCCGAAGAGAGGGTTTCGGTCTGTTACTTCCGTGTAGATTTCATCAAATGCACATTTTCTTGCAGCGCAGAACAACGAAAGTGCTGTAATATCAGCATACGCATCGATGTGATTCTTTTTAATGATGTCACGCAAGGAGCTGGTGATGTGAGCGAGGTCCTGTGCCAGTCTTTCAGACAAGATTCGAGTGAAGATGACATTGACCTCATTGAACAAAGCAAGGCATGCCGAAGTTGAAGGATGCTGGCACTGCCTTTCTTTGTACCAGTTCACCCGTGTACGTACCAGGATTTCAGGAGGAACTGAGCCGTTAAGGAAGCCAATTGTGTTGAGCTCTTTCAGCTGGACAAAAGATGGGGCGTCGACAAGTTGTCTCCGAGTGTATGCACAGACGGCCTCAGATATTCCGTCTGTTGAATACGTTACCGTCAGATGTTGGAGTAGAAGAAGTCGTTCCTCTGGGCTAAGAGCGTCAATATCCTGCACTATTCGCCGTGGAAGGCCTGTATTGCCAACGAGGTTTTCCAACCAGTTTCCTAGCGCAGCTTCGGCTTCAAAACAAATTTGGCGGGGATAGCCTTTCGCAGATAGAAATGTATGTAGTACAGTGCCTTCCAAATCCTGAGCATCTTTCGAGACGAAGATTTCAATTCCCGTCGAATCAATTTGGTAGACAGCCCAAAATCGAGAATCAGTGTCTTTGCGGAACCCAGAGTCCATACCGAGGCTTATGTGTAGAGAACCACCGATCGCAAGCTCAGATAGCTCTTGGATAGATTTCGTAAATCCCCTGTTAACTGCCCAATGATCACAGAATTGCCGCAGAAGGATACCGATGCCCTGAACTTTGGATACGGGAACTGAATCCAGAAGGCCGAGGGACTTCAGATGTAACTGGGATTGCAAAATCTCAGCGAAGACAGCAGGGGCCACATCGATTCCTAATGGAACGCAGCCGCATGAATCATAACTCTGTTCCGTGAATGACACAGATAATGGGCTGTCATGAGAACTCATAACCGTTGACCAATTTGACGGATCATGGACGGTTATTGACTGATCATCCATAGCCTCTACCTGCGAGCCAGCGGACTGAAGTACAGCGTCGAGGCTTGGAATATATGCCCGCAGAGTATCCCATGCAGGTATGTCGACAAAGTCCCGTTTGATGTCGGAGTTCAGACGCCAATGAGTGTGCGCCACCATGGTATCTGCATGCTTTAACCATCCAAAAGCGGAGAGTGGTTCGATAGTTTTGGTGCTGAGTGTCGCATCATACAGAGCAGAATGGCGGCATGTCCAGCACAATGCGCTGTAAAAGCTGCACCATTGCAATGAACGTCGCATAATTGCGTTGGATACTACAACATTATCGTCGACTGTTTCCCAGATCATCACGATGAAATCCCTCACGCAAGCCTCTGAGACGAAAGCCTTAATAGTAGGCTGCATGTAGGTCATCTCAAAATAGTCACGCTTCTCTCCATCTGGCAAGATGCTCGCATTTCTGATAACAAGACCTGAGATTGCGTCGGTTTGCAGTTGACTGTTGTCTTTCAGGAAATTTGGTGGCCATGTTTCCAGGTAGATTGCCAATCCGAAGCCTTTGATGATCTCAAGCAACCTCAACCAGACAGCTCGCGGGAATTTGCGCTCCCAATTTGAAAACAAGATTCCGCTAAAAGATCTGCCATAGAAGGCACTGAACAGAATATCTTCGATTTTCTCAATCCCGGCCAATGTTGAATGTCTTCGAAAGATGACTAGATCCAGATCCACCCTTCCCAGCACTGGCTTTGTTCCAAAGTTGGAAACAGCATCAATGACACCTGGTTGAAACGGGTTGACAATTATGAGGTCCCATTGATTTAGAACTCTGTATTGCGGCTCTGTTACGGGCGTGCGAAAGCTTCCAAGGTAAGCACCGAAGGACGATGGCTTATGCTTATTCACTTGTATGTGCCCCAAAGCAAAGTGTCGTTCTGAGAGTCTACCTAGCTTGCGAAAGATATCCTCTGATATAGTCTCTGATGACGTCCTCGACTGTAAGTTATTGAGTTAGAAAGGGGAGGCTTTGAAGATGTTTACAGGCTCGTCCTACCTGGTAGTAGCCGAGGCACCTTTTCACTGCAGACTGAATCGCGTACACACATCCAATAGTAACGGAACCAAGCAGAATACTAACTAAAACCTGGAAGCTATCATTAGCGTTGGTTCATATCGTAAGGGTGAGGAGCCATTCACAAACTGCCACCAGTGGTGTCTCATTCCATGCCATCCCACGGGCACAACGTCAAGTATCTGTGTCATGGCGGAGCATTACAAGAAAGATAGTATAAAGCTTCTTGGAAAAGAAGGAAATAAGGACAGAAAGCAAGGAAGAAAAGCATATAAAAGTACCGAAAAGAGCTACCGCTTGGCTAATAACTCTTCTCTGGGGGAAGCGCTCTCCCGCCACAGACTGAGTCAGATACCTACCACGGTCAGACCAGCTCTAAAGATGTCTGGCTATGACCAAGTTTACCTTGCAATGATCAACCATGCTCAGTACTTGAAACTTGGTAGTCGGAACGGATTGTCGTTTGTCACTGTTGCAGAATTTGCAAGTGAGGCTCATCGTGCGAACAAAAGTAAGCAATAAACCACAGCTTTTCCATGCTGATTGCCCGAGCTCGAAAGCTCCACCGGAGTACTTGATAGGAAAGGCCATGAATCCCTGTAAGTTGTACCGAGTCGAGGACATAAACAAACGTCATCCCTCATCCCTCAGGAATGCCTTCTAATGGACGGATCCTCGAGCTCTGAGACACAGCCATAGCCGTACCTGAACAGTTGTACGACGGGACCTCTGTGTATATTTTCCTGCTGACCATGTCCCCGGTCTTCCCCGCTAAGGGCAGAGCACGGTGGTGTCCGTACTGCATCATTGCGCACATTGAAAACACCATTTACTATTGTGTCATATGGGATATAATGCCCGTCTTTGACTGGAGAAAGAAGCATGCGACATAGGATAAGACAACTTGGTAGCCGCAAAGACCGAGGGAGCAGTTGTCGTTGGGGCGATATAGAGCTGTTCCCGATAAGGAATAGCGCCTTTCAACATCTTTGCAGAAATCAGTTTGCAAATACGTCTACGAATACTGTAAAATACACATGTATTATTACAGCCAGACTTCTCATGCTAAGCTCTCCATCTCCTAGGTTACCATAAAGGTATACCCACATGGAAAGCTGGTCTTCTGCTGGTATAGTATTACTTACCTTATTATTGAACCATGAAGGTATTGAATTGACATCTCCGGGTGCCATCGATTTGGAACACACGTTCACCTAGAGCAAGGCGATGTATAGAGTTCTTATATCCTTGCCTGATGGAGCAAATCATGTTTGTACCTGAGCATCTCAGCCAAAAGCCACGAGATTTCGAGTAATGCCGTTGATAGTAATTGCTCGAAGTCGTTCCTTGTTCGCACATGGCGTCTCTCACTACGACATGTTTTTTTTGGCCTTGAATGTACTCCCCAATAGCCATGTGCCACAGGAAACACGACATGCTCCGATAGAACCATACCCCTCGTAAAGTGATTGAGATCTGCCTCACCCTCCAAGCACGGCAACAATAGAAATGGAAAAGCCGAAAGCAAATGGCCTCCTATGAACGACTTCTCACTAAGCATGCTATGCATGTAGCCGGAAGGATGCTGTCATCTGTGCCCGTTCTGTTTACTAGCCTGGTAGCTCAATAGTACATCTTACGTTTTGCGGACAGTGGGTTTCGGACCATATTCAAATGCTTTCGCCCTAAAATGCTAAATATCGGCGCAATCATAGTACAAGATCCACTATTCGACTAGAAGGCTCTCATCGATGTTGTCACAAGACAATTCGACGTGTGCGTTGTCCGAGTTTTACGAGTGCTACTATACAAAACGATCGAGTTACTTGGCTGTTCCACTGTTCCTGTTCCTCTAAACTTTTTTACCTATCGTCATCGCCCGCTTTTCTACTGTCCAATCGAGCGAATTCCTCACTCGGGCACGGCATAGGGAGATTTGGCATTGGAAAGTTTGCCCACCATGTCTCTCATCCCATCATCTTTTTTCTCTAGCGTGTCCCCGGCGGCACCGCCGGTTGACACTAAGCCTGTTTCATCCAACATATTGGTCATCGCGAAAGATGATGCCACAGCAAGAGACGCAACTTCGGGCCTTAATGCCTATGGTGTCCCGTTCACCGCGCTGCTTGTTCCTCAAAACGGCGTCCAGCTGCCAGCACTAAACAGCAGCGAGGGTGGTAATTTCGGAGGTATCTTTATCACCTCCGAAGTGAGTTATGATTATGGGCAAGAACGTGGCTTCCAGAGTGCGTTGACTCCAGATCAATGGAACCAGCTCTACGCCTACCAGCTTGAATATGGTGTGAGAATGGTCCATCAGGATGTCTATCCTGGGGACAGATTTGGTGCCACTCCTGCCGGTGAGGGCTGTTGTGCCAACGGCGTGGAGCAACTGGTTTCAATTTCCGATACCAGCGAGTTTCCGACAGCAGGACTGAAGATAGGCGAGGGCGTCACAACCAAAGGTCTTTATCATTACCCGGCTAACATCGTCAATACAACGAACACCAAAGAAATTGCGCAATTTGCGGAGAACGGTGTGATAACTACTAAGACCACTGCCGCGGTCATCAACAACTTCGACGGCCGCCAGCAGATGGCTTTCTTTATTTCGAGCAACACCACATGGAGCCAGACTTCGACTTATCTTCAACATGCCTGGATTAACTGGATCACGCGCGGTACACACGCTGGACAGCGACGTGTCACCTTGAATACGCAGATCGATGACATGTTCCTTGAGTCGGACATTTACAACTCTCCAGGAACCGTTTATCGTATCACTCCCGCGGATATGAACGGCATCGTTGAATGGCTTCCATTGATCAGGGCGAAAATGAACCCCGGTAGTGACTACTTCATGGAGATTGGTCACAATGGCAACGGCAATATTGAGGCTTCCAGTACGACTGAGGAAGGAGAATCTATTTGTAACGGCGGTGGAATTGAGTATGACTCTCCTCCTGATACGGAGATGGAGTTTAAGAAGCCCCAAGGCACGGGAACCGACCTCTGGCCAGTACGGACAACAGCATACACGTGGTCTTCAACCTGCACCAATCGGGATGAGCTTTTGCTTTGGTGGACAAACGAGGTCAACCGGGATCAGTTTGCCCATCTCTCGCACACTTTCACCCACTTGGAGCAGAATAATGCTACCTACTCGGATGCAAGCAAGGAAATCTTCTACAACCAGGCTTGGTTGAAGCAAGTCGGTATCTCCTCGGCCAAGAGATATACGTCCCAGGGCATAATCCCGCCTGCTATTACTGGCCTGCACAACGGCGATGCTCTCAAGGCGTGGTGGGAGAACGGAATTCGGAACTGCGTTGGCGACAACACACGTTCTGTGCTTGTGAACCAGGAGAATAGCATGTGGCCATACTTTACCACTGTTGAGCATGATGGATTTGCTGGTATGCAGGTAAACCCTCGCTGGGCCACACGTATCTATTACAACTGCAACTCTCCCAGGTGTACCGTGGACGAGTGGATTGAGACGTCTCATGGCACTGGCGACTATGGTAAGGGTGAATTCAGTGACTTGCTCGCCGCGGAGAAATCTGATACCATGGTTCGGCTGCTCGGTCTATCCCACTCACCGTACATGTTCCACCAGGCCAATCTCAACAACGTCAATGTCGAGCCTATAACAATCAACGGCAATGCTGGAAACTATTCTATCTTCCAAGCCTGGGTTGAGACTCAGGTCCAAGAATTTACCCGTCTCGTGAACTGGCCCATGGTCAGCACGACACATCAGGAGGTATGTGCCCATGCGCAAAACCAATATCCTTATAACAACTCTAACTGACTACTGGTAGATGTCCGATGCATACCTCTCCCGCTACACCCGTGATAAATGCAAATACAACATGAACTATCTCACATCGAACCGCGAGATCACCGGTGTGACAGTTTTCGCCGAAGATGCGAACTGTGCGGCACCAATTCCAGTGACGTTCTCTGTTCCCCCGACCGATACACAGGGATTCAAGACTGAGCAGATCGGGAATGATCCTCTGACAGTGTGGGCGAAGCTCTCTGGTTCACCGGTTACCTTTACGCTTTCGAAACCTATCCCCTTCTAGTTCCTCACTGGATTGGAAGTCATACATTGTATGTTATGGGCTTATTGGTAATAGGTGTAGGATGAAAATAGGGTGGTGAGGCCTGGGTTTTATTTAATTTATCTTTCAGTAGAGAAGTAATGCGGGACAATCAAGTAATTGAGTGCTTTTGATTAGTGTTTGCTCAAGGTGCAAATTCCTTTATACTTTGTCTTTCCAAAATACCATGTAGTAGCAGAAAGTATGATAAGACCTAGCTCTACCAAGTGGTATTAGCTATTCGCCCAACAACACGAGTGAGCTGGCAATGTGCCACCAGTACGTCCAAAGAAGTATGGGGTTACGCAAAGCGCAATCGACGTATTATGTGTCAATATCTCGTGACATACCACACTATTGGCTGGTCAGTACATATCAGTTACTACTAAGGAGTAGTGTAACAAGAATACGAGCCCGATCTCGTGACCACCATTGTCAGACACAGCCAAGAATCATAATTGAACATGCCTAAAATACCGTTATCTGTCACTTCATGCACGATCTTCAGCTCTAAATCGCCTGCTATGGCGACCCCCTTTACCATGACCCCTATGGGCCAGTCTACAGGAGGCTGGAAGACGTGGTCTACGAAGAAGAAGCTCATCGTTCTTGTCTCAGCCGTACTCATTCTTGTTTTCGTCTTGGGTCTTGCTCTGGGTCTGGGCTTGAAGCACGATAAGGAGCGGGAGCCAAGAGAGACGCCGCCGACGTCCGCGAAATGGCAACCAGCAGCCGGATCGACTTTCCAAATCGTGCTTCTCTACCAGCTCGACGATACATCGACTAACGCAGATATATATGACATCGACCTCTTTTACAACACAAAAGACACCATCTCGCAACTCCACCGTGACGGCCGAAAAGTCCTCTGCTATTTCTCCGCCGGCAGCTACGAAGACTGGCGCGACGACAGAACCCAATTCCACAAATCAGATCTCGGCTCAAACCTAGCCGGCTGGCCAGGTGAGCGCTGGCTCGACGTCAACTCCGAAAACGTACGCAGAATCATGCTGTCCCGCCTAGACTCAGCCCGTGACAAGGGCTGTGACGGCGTCGACCCGGATAACGTCGACGGTTACGATAACCACAACGGACTAGGCCTGACAAGAGCAGACGCGGCGGACTACGTCAATTGGCTAGCTAATGAGACGCATGCGCGAGATATGTCTATGGGGTTGAAGAATGCGGGAGATATTATTCCATATGTTATTAGGAATATGCAGTGGAGTGTTAATGAGCAGTGTGGGGAGTATAAGGAGTGTGAAACTTATGCTAGGTTTATTGAGGCGGGGAAGCCGGTTTTTCATATTGAGTATCCGAAGGGGAATAAAGTGAATGATTCGCTGTCGGTTACTAACGTGCAGAAGCAGAGTGTTTGTGGGTCGGATGGGGCGAGGGGCTTTTCGACGGTCATGAAGAATATGAATCTAGATGATTGGATCCAGACGTGTTGATGCTGGCTTTACGATAATGCGGTTTGAAGTGTTTCTAGTTAGACTATAGCAATGCATTAATCGATATTGTCAATCTCCTGGACTCTTTGGATACTAAAAGCAACTCCTGCCGCTATATTGAATTGTTCATGAATGTGCGCTTTAATGTCTCATGTGTACATATGCTAGGATCTGCTCGGAAGCAACTCTGTTTTCTGTACATACCAAATACCGATACTTAGACTAGCTGTACTCTCCATATCTCTTGATAACTTCTATTCATTTTCGAGCTCATGTGGAGCTGAAAATCTCTGGTTGTGTAACCGGGCCCGCCCCGTTTGCTGCCCAGGCCCATTTTGAACAAAGGCACATCTGCATTCTAACGCTACTACAGGGAATCAGCTGACGCTAGCCATGTGGTGTGGCTGGAGCTGCAGTAAGCTGAAAATTTTCGAGCCATTGTGATCTATGTCCGACACTAAATCAGGATCGCTAGGGCGATCCAGAAATACTTCCGAGCGGGTGCGGGCGGATGTTTCCGGTGGGAGATCTCGGTATTTGATCGGATGTGTCAAAAAGGTTTCCAGAGCACCATGAAGATAACTATCCGCTATTACCTTCGCGGAGATGCTCGGCGATGTACACACGATGTACACATCTCCATTGCCAGCTATCAGTGTTACAACTGCTTCGGGTCAAGTGCGCTATCAGAAAGCAGCATAATTTGTGCAGTGTACGCTGGGGTTTTCCGATGGGCTTGCCGTGTTATCCATGACTCTATATCCTGGAGAAATTTACATCGCTATGTGTACAACTGCACTTGCTCCAAGGATAGTCAACACAGAAAGACTTCAATGGAACATGAAAGAGATGTATGCAGTACTCGAAAGCATTGTATCATTCACAGGTGACAATTCTTGTTCATGGAGTGTGATCTAGACATAAACCCAGTCCTGGCACAGAGAAAGCGACCCCCGGAGATTCTCGGGCAAGTGCTCTAAGGGTGATATTGCAAAATCGAGGGAATGTAATCCATGATAGCTAAAGGATCCAATATAATATGCATAACCGATAAAATATGCATACTACTCTACACCAAGCCCTTACTTGAAGTGTTACCAAGCACCCCTCGAAATACTCTTTAGGGCGACAAAAGCTATGCAGTGATACACGCCATCAACAACTATCATGGTAGCCATGAATCATGTGCGATATAAATATCACATCAACAGAAACGTCCCAATCGATATCATGCACCGAGTGCTTGTACACACTCGATGTTTTAATACAGGCTGACAACGGAATCAAGTGGGTGTTACCGTATGCGAGGGCAAAGGCAAATGCTGACTCGAGACGAATCGGAGATTTCAGCAGGCCGCATCTTATGCATGCGCTCCGAAAAGGAAGATGGCTTGGTAACGGTCTTAGTTGGGGCTACAGATGCGTCCAGGACCAGCATATGCTGGCTTGTATTTATATAGTTAGGGTTCGGGCTAGGCTATATTGGGTTAGTGTACGTATTTGTATTGAAAGTGGAATTAAAAATTACGATGCGTATGGTATGGTGTATGGCAAGATACCGCTTTTCTTTTGTCGGAGTATTCCTGTGTGCTCGACTATGATCGAAGAACAAACAAAGGCATGTGCATCATGATAATAGAGACAGAATAAACATAGAAGGATAAAACTATAGTTCAAGCCGCCATCAAATTTACAAAATCACCCCAACTATGCCCGAAACCCGCATAATAATCCACCCTCAAGTGCGTAATATAGACCTCCTCAGCAACCTTCCGGGCCTTCTTCACCAAACTGCGCAGCTTAGACCCTTGTACGCTATCTGGTACTGAATGGATCACAGCGCAGAGTTGGCCGCGGTTATCGTCTGAAAGAATTTTGAACACTTTTGCTTTGCGACGCTCTTGGAATGTATCGTATGTCTCTTCAAAGACCACGGTAGAGTCGGCTGTCGATATGTAGCGGGAGTCGGGGACGACGCCGGGGTTATGGAATACCTAAATACATCAGTTATTACTGAAGCTCCATGACACGAAATAAAACCGCATTGTAGACAGGGTTACAAGCAGGTGTCCGGATAAAAGCCCAAGGGGAGCATGATCGATAAAGATAGGGTAGACCCATCGACTTTGGTAAACAGAACGTACATAATTATCAGGACCCAATCCTGAACTCTCCTTAACCATGCTCCTTAGCTGCTGTAAATACCCCAAAGCGCGATCATCGTATTCCTGCGGCGTCTCATCGAAGAATATACCCTGTACCGCCAGATCCTGATTAGAACCGTTAATCGGCCATCCAGCATACGTCTCAACATCTCTGCGCACGAGGCCAATATCACGATTGGTATAACTGATAGGAACGTATCCCAAAAGCCGCACATTATCATAGGAAGCAAGTCTCGGTATCTCGCGCGTGTAATTCGCATCCAGCACGGCATTCGGACCCGGCCCATTGCCGGGATTGATCACAACAGTAAAATTAACCATCGGATGTGTGGCGACTCTGCAGTGCTCAGTTTCTATCTTCGAGACATCACGCGAATAACCCCAAGGTGACGACTTACACATTCTCCAATGGAGTCCACGCGCCAGGAGCAGGATACACATAGAGAGGGACGAAAACTTTGGACTTTGGCCCCATGCTTTTGTTGCGGAGTGGGACGACTACTGCCGGAGGGATGACGATGGCTAGGATCAGAACGAGGACAATGAATGCTAGGAGGCGAGAACGCTTGCTCTGGAGAACCCGATTTTTTGCCAGTTTTTGGGAGTTCATTTCTGTATGAAGGCGAGGGATATGGCTCAAAATTCATCGTGATAAGATGGCGGGATATAAACGCCTTGATTGTTGTCCAAGGCGCTGGTGAGTTGTATTGTCGCACAATTACATGGGAAACTTCTTTCTGCCTCATTATAGACTGTTACATTAGCTTCGACTTCGATCCCACTCTATACAACCCATCATTGAGGCTCATGGAAAATGATACCAAAAGAAGTATGTAATAAATTAATTAGATTGGCTCTCCTAGCTTTGCTGATATTCACCGGTGCCAGGGGACGATAAAGGAGTACTAAGGGGGGCCTTGGGGTGTTGAATAAATGTATACAGCCAGACCACTCATTTTATGGTATGTCCCCTCAGCTTGCTCAATGTTTATATCATTCTCTATTTTAAGCTAGGGTAACGAGCAATGTATCCAATGAAAATCATTTCCCATGACAGCATTCAAGTTATATTAGATGAATCACTTTAGTGAATACTTACCACTGGACCCAAAATTTGTTTATCATTTTCTATACATGCGAAAGATACAACGACCATTCTTATAATATCCAACAAGCCTGGTTGTCGCTAGGAATGAGATATTGAATAGGCTTATAGCATGGCTCGCCTAGGTCAATATGGCAGGTCGCGGAAGTCATGGATAGTGTATTTTTCATTAGCATGGATGTTCCTAGTTGTAACAGGGCTGGAGTTGTCGGAAATACCGTACTTTGAGAGAAAAGATAATCGGGATTTCCTCCGGTGCCTCTTGCTAAGCCTCGAAGGAACAATGGAAGTATTGGGAAGGATTCAGGATCTAGTAGTCCCTCCTTCGCTGTGACTAGCCGCATCGGAGCATTTTCATAATGCATGTCTGTGCAATGACAGCTCAACCTAACAGTGATCATTATCCCTCCTTTGCCATCTGGACCGTACAGCACAGCTAGAAATAACTAGAATGTGCCACCATAGGAGCTGTGACCGCGAGTACTTGAGAGTTCAGCGTGGTACATCTCTGGCTAATCATCTCACAATACTCCAAATGTAATCCTGTCTCCTCGCCGAGACACTGTGGTGATTTGATAAGAGAAGGCAATCATCAGACAATAGGTACTCGGATACTTGGTCCGACAAGCTGGCCCTGAGTCCGTTCGGTGTTTGTTAAATAGCGCTATTTTAAGGTTTTTTTATTTTTATTTTAATTTTTTTTTTCAGAGGGTGATTTTTCGTTTGTGATTGTCATATGTGTTGGCAGTAGACTCATACCGGTGTCATCCTGCGTCAGTTATATTAGAACAGAGTTCGTCTGCATCGCGATCCGTCCTGCTTGATCGACATTTCTGCAGGATTACTGTTTTGATTCGATCCACGATGGAGACTCCTGACCGATATGACTCGAGCAGTCCTTTCGAGTCCTGCTCCCCGCTTTTGCTAGATTCACCAGCAACAGACGCGTCCTTTTTATTTGATAGCAATAGCTATTTCGAAGATCTGCACAGTGATTCTCCTTCTGACCGGTACATACTGGTTACCGGTGGACTGGGCTTCATTGGTAGTCACACAACCTTGGAGCTCCTTAAAGCGAACTATAACGTGATAATAATCGATAACCTCAGCAACTCTTTCCTAAGCGTTTTAGAGCGGATCAACTTTCTCGCATCCACTTATCATGAGCAGAGAGGGGCCAGAATGCCGTTACTACGGCTACATTCCCACAACTTTCGAGATCAACTTGCACTCCGGCATTTGCTCAAAGAGTACCAGATCCCGTCCGAAACGGGTCGTCCCACGTCCAGAATCGCAGGTGTCATTCATTTTGCTGCATATAAAGCAATCGAAGAGAGCATCCGGGAGCCGTTGAAATACTATGCAAACAACGTAAGCGGGCTGATAGATCTTGCGGCAATTCTGGGCGAATTTGGTATCAAGACATTCATATTCTCCTCTTCTGCCACAGTATACGGGACCCTGGCAACTTCTGGTATTCCTCTGAGAGAAGAGCTCTGCGTCCATAGAGAACAGGTCGTTAGAGATGACGATGGAGTTGAAAAGATCGTACAACCGGGATGCACTGGAATCACCAATCCATACGGCCGCACTAAATGGATGTGCGAGACCATTTTAGCGGACCTGGCCGCTTCAGACCCCGAATGGACGATCGTAAATTTACGATATTTCAATCCAATCGGCTGCGACTCCTCCGGTCTTCTGGGCGAAGATCCCAAGCAAGTCCCAACCAACCTTCTACCGGTTGTCGTCAAAGTCATCACAGGGCAATATCAGGAGTTACAAATCTTCGGAACGGACTGGGAAACGGAGGATGGTACCGCCGTTCGCGATTTTATCCATGTCACCGATCTTGCCCGAGGACATATCGCTGCCCTCAACGCCGCTAACGACGGTAAACTGAGAGAAAATTTCCGAACATTCAACCTGGGAGCGGGACGTGGCTATTCTGTTTTGGAAGTAGTAAACGCCATGGAGGAGGTCTCTTCCAAAGATATTCCGGCAAAGGCTACCGGACGTCGTGCTGGGGATGTTGGCTCGTGTGTTGCTGTGGCCACCAGGTCTCACGATGAGCTTGATTGGAGGACAGAGAAGACGTTGAAGGATGCCTGTCTGGATATCTGTCATTTCTTGGATGTTAATGGTCTGTCTTCATAGGTTAGCCTGGTCGCCGGCCTTGTTCTGCATTGTAATTGGGCGGCATTTTGATTATTTTTCATTTTGTATTTGCATGGCGTTGGATCGTTTATGATATGTGCATTCTTCATGTCCTTAATTCGATAACACCACGTATATATATTCACCTTGATCTGTACCGGGACTACAGGCGGATGTCGAACGATGTACCAAGATGGGAAATCCCCAAGAAGCTGACTCATTCATGGGAAGTCACATGACCGACAGGCACCAAAATGATCCTCACATATTGAATCTCAAGCGGCAAGGGAGGTTCTCACTGTATTCTCAAGTCTCTAGTCGTCTCTATATTCGTTCCTGGTGGGATACAAACTTGCGAGAACAATTGTCGGAGAACAGCGCACGTGACCTCACCTCCGGCTTGGCATCAAATTCATCCCGCAGTTTTCACCAAAAACTATCCCCGTGCCGGGCCTCAACATCCATCAGTCCGCACCGAATTGACTGAGGTTTCCAGAAGCCCCAGGAGCCAGGAGCTTCGTTTAATTCTACCCGGCCTTCCAATTGATCCACGACAACCTTCCATCCCGCCACCATGATCTGCCAACGCTGTCGCACCGGCATCCTCTCGCGCCTCCAACCGCAGCGAACCCTCACACGGACAGCTTCACGCCAACCTCCTCTCCAACAACCCCAATTACAACAGACCCGTCCCTACAGTGATGGCAAGCCCTCTGTCTCCGCTACCCCGCCACCACCCAAACCCCGCCAGCCTATCGCGGACGACATCTCAATACCTTCCGCCGTGTCCTCGGCCTCGCCCGGCGTTTCGCAACCGCTCAGCACCCCCGAGAGCGGCGTGCATGCAGACGTGCACCCGGAACAGCCGGCTAAGAAGGCGCCCAAGGTTGTTAGCAGCTGTCCGGCGGGAACGAAGTTGAATGGCTTGAACTACTTCAAGAATAAGCCGGATGTGTTTGCACGCGAGGATGAGGAGTATCCGGAGTGGTTGTGGGGGTTGTTGGAGGAGTTTGAGAGCAAAAAGAAGGCGCAGGATGGGGGTGTCGATCCTAGCAGTATGTTCTTGTTTCCTTTGATTGATGGGAGTTTTAAAAATTATTCTAACTGGATTGAACAGCTCTGAATAAGAAGGGCCGGAAGAAGTTGGAAAAGAAACTTGCTGCTCAGGCTGCTGCCATGCCGCCGAAGATCCCCCTCCACCACCAAGCTACCGATATCACGCCTGCGTCCTACAACCGTCCTGAAACCGGAGATCTCTTTACGCAGGCTACTGAGTCTCTCGAGAAGCGTACCGAGATTACCAAGAGCGCACGCGAGGCTAGAAGAAAGGCCATTCGGGAGTCTAACTTCCTGCGCGGTCTTTAAACATCAGGCTGATCGTTCTTGCATGGTTTTGTGGAAGAATGTACAATTGAGTCGACGCAGGCTCCAAAAGACATTGAACATGTATTTTTACGGCAATTTCCTTTCATGCGACGCTGCATTTTGATGTACATGAAGGCGCTTAGATGGAATATCTTGGGGTTTATTTCTTTCGAATGATAAAAATGAATTGAATTACAAATGTCTCCCACGAATATCAATATGAACATGCAATAACCTGGGTATATGACCTGCCTCTCTCAACCAAACCTAGACCCTAGACCCCAGCCTCACTTCGAAATCTTCCACTTCGTAGTCTGACCCTGCCCATACAACCACGGCAAACACGCATCCCACAAAGCCTTAATCTCGCCGCGACCAATCCCCATCAACTCACGCCACAGCTGATTATCCAATTTCTCCGTCCAAGCCAAATACGCCATGAGGATGAAATCCGCATAACTAGCATTCTCCCCCTCAAAAAACGGCCCGCTCTTCCCATACCGCCCCCTCAGCATCTGCGCCAACGTCTCCACCTCCCTCTTAATACTCTCTGTAGTCACGCGCAGACTATCCGGATCCGAAGGCCTCAGCTCCGACAACGGCTTTCCGAACATCGCCGACCGCGTCTTGATAAAGTACTCGCGTCCCTTCTTGTCGAGGATCTTCGGCACGTGCGGGATCACCAGCACCAGCGACTTCAGCGCGGCGTTGCTGACTAGCTTACCCACGGCTAGCGAGAGCGCGTAGCTGGCGTCGCCGTTGGGCCAGAGGGGGCGCTCGGGGTAGAGGCGGTCGAGATGCATTGCGATCGGGAGTGAGTCCATCATTGCGCCTGATGCGACGCGGATGGACGGTGGGTGGTAGATTGCTGGGAGGGTGTAGGCGAAGGGACCTTCGGGGTAGGAGGTTACTTGGAGGGAGCGGAGGAGGGGCGTGATTTCGGGGTAGGAGATGAAGGATTGGGTGTAGGGGATGTTCTTGTAATTGAGGACGAGGCGGGTTTTGTTCGTGTTGAAGGACCATGCTTTTGTGTCGTCTGGTTTGAGGGTAGTTCTATTGTTAGTGGTGATTCTGCAGAAGGCAGGCGTGGTGAGGGGGAGGGGTTACCTGGGAGTTTCGACTCGACGTCGAAGAAATGGACGGGTGTGTCTGCCATTTTGGCGGTTTAGTTGGATAGCAAAGGTGCTGTTTTCTCTATAATATTGGCATTGAGGTGTCTGTTGTGTTGGAAGGGGAAAATTTGGAGTTGCGAAGAACTTTTTTGTTTGATGGCGGAAATGCCGTCATCCTTCCCAATGCGGCGGAACGGAAGATAAAAACCTTTACCAATGCGAGCATGTAGAGATGCGACCTTATCTTGAAAAAAAAAATTTAAATACTTTGGTTGTATTTGCCAGATGGTTCGCAATCATGTATTTTGCTACACTAAGCATTTCTGTATCATGTACTGTGAAGTCAAGTCAATGCTTGTTCAAGCCTCCGATACGACTGCTTTTGCGCCTGCGCAATGGCTGACTTAGTGACGACAGTTCTACTTGACGATATCAGCGCCGGTCAGATAGAGTGCATCATATCCAGTACATGTAAAATAATTCCATGACAGACCCCATGTACACCACACGATGTATACCGTATAATCGCCATAGACCGGCAAAGAGGCGGCTGATGACCCATCCGGTCAACAATGCTCGAATAAAGAAGCCATATCATAAGCGGAAGAAATGCACGCGCAAGAATCCCTGGATGTTGTTTACCACGGCTTCCCTGTATACTCGTGTGCACCCGTGAGAGCTTGGTACTGCCCACCTAGTGATGGATTGAACGGCTTGATTAAAGGAGATCGTGAGCGATTGCTTGGTGGAAGAAAATTCAGACCGCTGGTTATTTCGCAGTGTCAAATTTCTGGACAAGAGTTTTACAGATGAGACGAGATCTGGACCTGTAGAGGGGTCCATTGAGATATACTCCGCTTCAACCAGGGTTATATCGGGGTGAGGGATCCATGGGCTGGTCGCAGACATACTCCGTACAGGGGCTGCTTTCGATTCGAGTCATGTTCCATTGTTTGTATGTTGTTGTTGTGTTGGTCACAGACTGTCTGTAGAATATATATGGAGTACTCGTATGGAGTAGAAGTGGTGATGCCCGATCTAATACGCGGGCCAGTCATGTGGAGACAACAACTCAACGCCCAGCATCACTTCTGCTACTTGCCTCTTCCATCCTCTTTTCTTCTTCTCACGACCCATCTCTAGCTTCATTATTTTCATTCCTGAAGCATTTGATCTTCATATTCATTTCCACCGGCTCCATCTGCAGATAAACAAACTTGCACTACTGCATCTCTGGCCAGTCGATAACGCATTGATCAACAGAGGGACCGGTCCATACGACTCTTAAGGTGACAGTTGGTCTCATTCAAGCACAATATTTGCTCAGCTCTAGCCGATCAGCAGTATCCCCATCAGAACGCACGACACAAAATAAGAAGAAGAAAGAAAAAAAAAAAAAGCAAAATGGTGGAAACCGCCGCTATGAAAGAAAAGGTGCACAAGCTCGTAGAGAAGACCAGTCATCTCGCACTAGGCTCTCCCCCTGCACCAGGCGCAGAACCCTCGATTCCCCATGCCGCAGAAGTGCGCGAGTCCGTCGCGGCATTCTCGCCCACAATGGTGTCGTACCTTCAGGAGATCTACAAGTCCCTGTTGACCTCTGAGTCGTGCAAATCAGAATTCCTCCAGAAGGTCCAGATCGAGTCTTCAGATGGAACGGAACATGCAAACCCACTTGCCTCGTTGACAGACTTCCAAGCATACATGGCTAGTCCGGCTTCAGCTGCATTGCAACCTCCACACAAGCAGGATACTTCGGCCCCTATCACGGACTATTTTATCTCGTCCAGTCACAATACGTATTTGACAGGCAACCAGCTCTACAGTGATGCTGCTGCCAGCGCTTATACAAGTGTATGTTTGGTCTTCTTTGCGCGCTCCTGAATCGGGGTGGATTGGCGACTGGTGACTGCAGGTCTGGGATGTGCATTCGTTCCGTCATTGCCCATGCAGTCACACCACGACAATCCCTGACCGGTCACCTGCTAACGTGATATAGGTTCTCCTTGGTGGTTGCCGATGTGTTGAGATTGACGTCTGGGATGGACAAGCTGACTCAGACGACGAAGACACCAGTAGCAGCAGTAGCAGCTCGGACGACGAAAAACCTCATAAGAAGGAGCAGAAGGAGCGTCAAAAGCACAAGAAGCTGGAGAAAGAAAAGAAGGCAACCAATCACCGGTCCCGCATCAATGACGCCGTCTCTTCGAAGCTCGGAGGCATTATGGGCCGCAAGTCTACATCCCAAGACATACCTACAGCCGATGATGGCAATGTCCAGGACCGTCCGGCTCATCTTCCGATACGTCCGGAGCCTAGGGTGCTTCACGGTCACACGCTCACCAAGGGCACGACCTTCCGTGATGTCTGCAATGCGATCCGCGACAGTGCTTTCGTCGTCAGTGACTTGCCGGTGATTGTCAGCTTGGAGGTGCATGCCTGCCTGGAACAGCAGGAGATCATGGTGGAGATAATGCAGGAGGCGTGGAAAGGGTTTTTGATCGACATCACGCCAGAACTGTTGAACAGCCCCATGCCTAAACTGGAGGATTTGAAGCGGAAGATCTTGATCAAAGTGAAATGGCTGCCAGAGTCGGTCAATGGCGAGGCGGATGAAGCCGCAGAAGATTTGGAGGAAATCGAAGTGGTGCAATCACAAAAGCCGCAGGAGGGATCGACCGCCCCACCACCGAAGCCTTCTAAGATTTTGAATGCTCTGAGTCGACTAGCGATCTACACCAAGGGATTTAGTTTCAAGCACTTGGATCAACCAGGTCTGTATTGTTTGCTCTGCTTCAACAAATCCAACTAATCAATGATACAGAGGCGAAAATACCCGGCCATGTATTCTCCCTCTCCGAAAGCGCCGCCAAAGAAACATCCCAAAACTACCGCGATGCCTTATTCGAACACAACCGGAGCAACTTCATGCGCGTCTACCCCTATGGTCTCCGGGTGAACTCCTCCAACCTCGACCCAGCCTTCCACTGGCGTCGTGGTGCGCAGATCGTCGCCCTGAACTGGCAAAACCTCGACAAAGGCACTATGCTCAACCACGGCATGTTCCGAGGAGAACCGGGATGGGTGCAAAAGCCACAAGGCTACCGAAGCTCCGAGGAACCTTCAACCCAGGTCATTCGACGGACACTGGATCTCTCGATTGAGTTTTTTGCCGCACAAGACCTGTCTCTACCCCCTGGTGACACGAAGGAAAAGAGCTTCCATCCGTACGTGACCACCTGTCTGCACGTCGAGCAACCAGGAGAAGAAAACGGCGCTGCGGCAGACGACAACAGCACGGACACAGAGAAGAACAGCTACAAGCGGACCATTAAGAGCTCTGTCGGGGTGACGCCTGACTTTGGTCCTCAAACGATCGAGTTTCCGCAGGTGACAGGGATTGTTGAGGAATTGAGTTTCGTTAGGTGAGTTGCCACTCTGTCATAATGATTCAGGTCAGAACTGACACGGCTATAGATTCAAAATTAAGGATGACGAACTCGGCCGTGACTCCATGGCAGCTTGGAACTGCATCCGACTCGACCGACTGCAGAGTGGTTATCGTCTTCTCCACTTCCACGACTGCACTGGGTGGAGATCGGGGGGTGTGGTTTTGGTGAAGATCACTAAGAATATTTCTTAATCTGTTATTCATCTATCAACTTTTGCTGGAGACCTCTGCATGGTTTGGTTTTGTACAGAGCAAGCAGTAGTGACAGAATGAAATGCATATGTACTTGATTTTCTCGGCCTTTTCCGGCCTTGTCCTTAGCAACGCAGCCTGAATGAAATGCTCACGCATGCTTTGGTTTGCGAGTGTTTTGCCGTTTGCTCGGAGACGGCGTTTGCAACGCGTACAAGAATGCTTGTATTTGGAACATCCCACGATACTCGCAAGAAGACTAGAGAAAAGGAAAGTTCAATTCCTCCGTTGGTCTGCCGCTGGCTTGGTTACTGACGAAAACTCGGCAAGCGGATATTCGCGACAGGATTGCAGCTTATGCTTGGTAATCTTAATAGTGCCATGTCACATTTTTTGTATAAGCGCAGTATGTTCAGGGAAATGCTGTGACATGTGGCTTGGTGGGCTTTGGCGGGATTGTGTTTCGTCTTTATGTGGGTTTATAATTACATCGTGAACCGACAGAGGGCCCGTGGCAAAGAAGACGAGAAGATTACTGAAATGACAGAAAAGGACACCCAAGAGATGGGAGAGAAGAATCATTGGTATGTGTATATTATTTGATGTTTTGGAAATTCGCATTATCAGTCTTGAATGACTAGCGCCTTAATAAAGATTAACCAGAGAAACAGCAGACAAGATAAACATTCAGAAAAATCCCCAAATTCACTGGTATCCGTATACTCCTCGACCGTTGAATCCTCAAAGGTATGATTTCCCAGCACTTGGAGCGGTAACTTCTAGGGAAGAAAAGCTGCAATGGCCATATTCCGACCCATCTTCACCAAGTAAGTCAGCATTATTACCTTGCTCCTGAGCGGAGTTTGAATCTCGCTCATCGGAGGCGTAGCTTGCTGTACCCGATCCAGATGCAGTATGAAGCGCGTTTTCTTCATCATTTTCACAGTTGCTCTCGACCAGTATAACTTCCTCAAAGGAGCCTTCGTTCCTTGTATCCAGCCTAGGTACAATATAACTTTTAGCCTCCCCGACATCTTCGCCAGTGCCATTGTTTTCGCCTAGCAAGTGAGCTTGACTCTCATTATCCTGTCCCTGGTGGCTGTCTGGATTCTCGTCTGCGCGGTATTTTCTCGAATTCAACCAAGACAGAGTATGGTCCGTGGCCTCCCCATTATCTTCCTGGCTGCTAATTTTCGTATGCTTGTTTTTGACCGGGGACTTCGACACTTCGCCCCACATAACAGGCTTGAGTGCATCGCCACCACCAGGCGGAGGATGGCATGCTGCACTAATCACGGCGCTGCAACTGCCGGCAAGTGGCATGATGTTCTTGAAGTGCTTGAATCCCAGGCCTACAATTATAAGCGTCATTAAAGTACCGAGAATGACGACAAAGATGATGGCCATTGGCGAATGGCCGCACGTGATGAGACGTTCTGGAGTTAGGTTGCCGGTCATATCATACAAGACAACCTCCACGAAAAACACGCTCTGGGACACTAGCCAATGCAGTATCGTGTGAGTGATCATCAGTGGGATACTGTATCGGTATGGGAGACTGAGGTAATATGTCGAGCGCTGGTGTCCTTTAGGCCAAGAGACACGCAGTGGTTTGCGTTCCGCGGCGTAGTCATTGAACTCGTCAGCAAGAAGCATGGCAGTCAACATGCTGTTGTAGAAGAAATAGGCAATTGAAACGATGACCTGCGGGGTATTTGCCAAAAGGACCATCGATATAATCCCCGAACAGTTGGGATTGTCACAAAGCTTTATCACTGTAGAAGATGTGACACTTCCAAAGCCCAAGTTCCACAGCGCTGGAAATGACACGGGTTGACCTTTGTTCGACAAGCCAAGAAGACTGAATAGAAGGAAAAAAAGTGACAACACAATGAGATAAAACCAGCTGTACAAGTCCGATGCGCTCGTTAGTGATCTTTTTCTGCCGCCTCTTTTTAAAGAAAGTAGAGGAAAGGGGGAAGGGGAGGGAAAGCAAACGAGGAATACCTACAAAGTGAGAACTAACCCCAAATTTGAGCCATCCGCAGCGGTTTTCCATCTTCTCCTCCTAGGCCAGAAAGCTGTGGGCCGAGATGGTAATCTGTATTGATCAGCCCGATCCCAACAATGTGGGCCCTTCTCAGAAATGTTCCTCCTTGACAATAAACATCTGTCCTTAGTAGTCCTATCAGGCTTTTTGAGAAAAGATGATATGGCATCCCCAACTGTTAAGAATATTTCCTTCCTGTCATCATGAGCTGTCATGAGCATACAAGCAAGCTTGACGACGTTGCACAGAATAACGGTGAGGCATATAGGAAGGCTGAATAACAGTTGACATTTCTCATCGACTTTCTGGCTTAAGCAATAATCGACTGTAAGGGCGGGAATGGGTGGGCTCACTGTCTCCAGAGCGCACGCAATTCCTGTATCCTGGATTCTAACATCCTCCGCCCATGATTTGTTCTTCCAGTGAGTCGCATTTTTGAGATATTGTTGCAGTTCGTCTGCCTGCGGATACCCTTGTAGAAAATTAATGAGATTGGAAAGGTCCTCAGACTTATCACTGGAAATAGACTGGTCAGGCGTTACACCGTTTCGACTGACATTATAGCTGATATACGGAGTATCCGACGGAACAGTTACGTTCAATAGAGGAGCTGACCAAGGTGTGGAGGATGCGGCCCAATCGCCAAGGCATTCCCCTTTGCATTGATTGCGTAGGCAATTATTCAAACAAGGATATTTCGTACAATCTTTTGGGTCATCTACTACCCCGTAGGTGACGTTAGGATAATTCGGCTCACGCTCGCACATCCATGAAAACGAATTTGACGAGTATTGCTGTGGCGAATTTCCCATAGCAACCCAATTTAAGGATTCATTATCCGCATTTGTATTGTTGGTGACGAGAATAAGGTTCCCTCGGTCTGAAAGAAAGTCGGCAGCGTAGGTATTGATGCATTTTTTTGTATCAAGTTGTTCGAACCTTGGTACCTCAGAGTAGAAGGTGGACATATTCATATGAAAGCCCTGCTCAGAGCAGTCTGCATAATCATCATGTGGTGGGTTGTTGACATCAAAACCCGCAGATGCTAGGAAAACACCATATTCTTGTGTGCCCAGGGCGGAAAACACAGCGGAATTGTACCTGAGTTTCACAGTTAGAGATTAGCTGTGAGGGAAGAAATGTCTGAAACTAACACTAAATGAATTGGCAGAGAAGAGATAAGCAATATCACCCATAATATACATCTTCTCAAGCCAACAAAGTGTAGATTCTTGGTGCTGGGCACACCAATATGGAGCCACTTCCGCTGAGTGTGGGCGCTTTCAACATTTTGGCGAGATGGTGAACTCAGACATTGCATGCAGTAGTTACTTGCTGCCAGCAGAATTGTACTGAGGACGTTTATCAGCAAATGCAGGCCACGGACCCAGTTTTTTGAAACGTCACAATTTCCGTGGTAAAGCAAGGCAGACGTAAATCCCTGGTCCTCATACTTTGAATAAGAACGGACAACCGCAGCAGTAGTCAGAGAGATGTTCAGGACTAGAACGATTGAAGCACAAAATGCGCAAATGAGAACACCTATCACCCATTCCCGCTGCTGGCCCTCTTCTCGCCGGACCCTCTGCGATACTCTGTTGACAAAACCTTGAGGCATACAGAGGGTGAACTGTGATATCAGAGACGTGGATTCACTGTCATTTTTGTCCAGAGAATGGCAGGTGCTGTAGTATATTAGTCTTAATAGGATTTAATCCTTGCAGTAGGGCCAATATACTAACCCACCAACTTCATGTTCTTCAATGTCCTTTCCACGATTTTCTATTTGATAATACTTGGGCTTGCCAGATGGCCAATACCAAGATCGGCTTATTGGTTGTGGCAACGAGGGCGACGAGAGCGACTGGCTCATGGCGCTTGGTTTCATTTCTCATGAGCTTGAAGGAGAGCAAAACGTCCGTTTGAAAGATGAGTGCTGGCATCGCCATGTTAAATAGGTAGATCTATGATATTTTTATCACACATTTTCGGGCATGCTCTCACAAAGGCTGCTCAGCCTTGTGCGGCAGGGCAATCCTTCGGATTGACCTGAATCGGCAATGATCTGTTGTTGAGGGAGTACATCGTGCGGGGACGGTAAGAGCTGGTCTGAGTGTCGTTGTAGCTCCTTGTACAATTCTAGCGGTACACTTGTCGAGAGACTGCGCCTGGAAACTTTGTAGAAACAGTGAGCTAATAAAACAGACTAGCTGTTTGAGCCGCATGATAACTCCGTCGAATCAAGAATGCGAAGATCTTCACGATGGGGTGAGGACGAGATTTATTCTTTCTCTCATACATTTAGAGAATCTTGATGCACGAACTACAGAGCTCGCTGAAATACCGGACACATTCCTCCTATTTTCTCGGAAGCTTTGAAAGATTATAGTAAACGATCATCCGAGAAGTCGACTTTTCCAAACGCTTCATACTCGTTCTGTCGAAACGCAATGGAGGCTTCAACGATGCTTGTCCAAATGGCTAGGGGTAACGAAGAAGTCAAGAACTTCATTTCTGCAGGGCCAGTTTCTTGCCTGCCCGAGCATTCCAATTCCCAGGGGCAAAATCATGCAGAGGTTGTTCTCGCTTTCCCAGTATATCATTCCCATTCAACTACTCATTTGCCCGTCCATGCTTCGTGGACAGAAAAGGCTGACATCAGAGTTAATTCCGAGCGAACTGCGAACCTTGGCATGCGATTGCTTTTATTACAAGGCCCATCACCCCCATTCGAGCTGATTTGTGTTCATTTTCACGGTTTGGTACCAATGTATAGTTAAGTGATATACATACTTTGGCTTTGTATAGAACAAGCAGTAGTAACAGAATGAAATCTACGTAAAAGCTTTATCTTGTAGCTTTAAAGGCTCTCCCTCTCCTATTGAGTGCTCACCCCGAGCTGCGTTTGCCCCACTGAGCAGAAGCTGAGCCGACAGGTAAGCATCTTGGGTAAGGCAGTCCCAATAAAATGCACCATGATAGTGTGGCTGTAAGCCTGTGGTTCAACAGAAATTCTGGCACGCTTGCTTCAAGAACATCTATGCTAGATCTAAGATGTACCTGCACCTTGAGATATCATGATATCCGGAAGCCCACGCTCCGATACACGCTGTGTTTAGCTTGGGTATCAAAACCAGCAGCAACTGGGACAACAGAGCGGTACCGCCGATCATCACCGCAGAGAATCACCTGGGGCATACTATGCCGAGCTGCGTCGTTTAAGCTGAGACAGACACATGATCCCATTGGCTGGGCTAGATAGTGGACCCTATGCATGGCTCAGCTGAAGTTCGGCAGTGGAGAAATGCGTAATTGAATGGTTCGGTATCTTTCGTTTCAGCCTGACTGCGTCACTAGGAGATCCTATGTACTTGTAGTAGTATTTAGTGTTCTACGCTGTATAGGATGTCAATTAGATAAGTGTGCAGACTGTTCAACACTTATGTTGGTTGCTGCGTGCTTGTACATACTGTACGCGGCCTTATATTCCTCGCAGTTCAGCTGGTGGATCCCTCAGCTGTCCCGACCTCATGCCCTTCAATCCGGATTGAGAGAAGAGAATAAGAAAAGAAGAGAAACCGGGCACTCACGATGCTGATCCTCTTGTCCCGGTTTCTTCAGCCGGCCACAGTCAAGTCACCAGTTCAAACACTATATATATTAGCTGAATCCACCCTTCAATGCTAGCCCCCGATCTTGAGAACCTTGAACCCGTTGCCATGTCCAATATGCACACCCTCAAAGCCCTCACGGCAGACCAAATTGAGAATGAAATCCATAATTCCTCCTTATCCCCCCAGCCTCTACCATCCATCGACCTGATTGTCGACAAGTCAAAACTCTATTACCGCCCCATCACCGTTGCCGATTTGCCAGTCGACGAGCCCCCCGAGATCATCCACAATGACAGCGACGTCTCAGAAAGTGACAACGACCAACCACAGACTCCCAACGAGACCTCCAGTCAACCTGCCGCCTTCAAGACCACGGATCTGGACCAGACCGTCATTGGAGGCGCGGTCGTGGACAATGTCTGCTTGGTCGTACCGGATGAACAGGCGGTGTCATTCGCCGACCTGCCTGTCATTCCCATCACGGGGAGTGCCGGTGTCCAAGCCCAAATGCTAGCTACGGTGCCGCAGGATAAGGCGGAGGGAATATCGAACCAGCTTCCGGTTTTGCTTTTGCCAGAGGAGAAGCCGACAGCTACGGCTGCTGTTGCTGCTATTGCTGCTGATGCAGAGAAACAGCTGCTGACTGACACTGCTTCTCTGACTGCGATGATCAAGAGTACCCCGAAGATTGATCAGGATGCTGACAGTGTCAGCGGGGACAAGGAGATTGTCAAAACCGAACTTGATGGCTATGTGCTGTCAGGGGATATCAAGAACTTTTTCGGTATCAAAGGGTTAAAAGCCAGGCTGTATAAGTTCAAAGGTAAGTGGGGAAACAAGAACCATACAAGGAGTCACTGACCAGTGTTGATTGTCAAGGCCCGGGAAAGAAAATTGACAAGGAGGACAAAAGCAAGAAGGTCGATGGGTCCGGAGCTGAAGAGCAGGATGGCGGCGCCGACGCCAAGGACAACGGCAAGGCCAAGGGCGATAGCGACGGCGAGGGTGACGGCAACGCGGACGACAACGCAGAAAGCGACGATGATTCCGAGCCAGCTCGCGAAAAAGTCATCCTGAACCCCGAGAGCTACGCCCTAAAAGGTAAACCCCTGGGAACATTATTTCCGTTCATTGACAACATCGACCTCCAAAAGATGCCCATCACGAACCTGGCGTTCACCTATTGCGAAGAGAAGCAAAGCGCCTTCTTTCCTCCCGGTTTGCGCCTCGAAGCCGACGTTCAGCTCAAGGGTAGCCTGCAGTGGGCGAGTGATGCGTTAAAGTCCATGTTTGGTGGACAGACGACCCCGGAGTCTATCCATCTCAGTGCGCATTTGGCGGATGAAAGAGATTGGACTAAGCGGCCTCGTGTTGAGGAGCTTGTTCTTCGAGGCGAATTTGACAATATGGGGCTGAAGACTTGGGATCTTCTCCAGTTCAAGACCATGGGTGTTGAGATTATTGGCACGAAGGCTGCTAAAAGCAAGAAGGATAATAAGAAGGAAGGTAAGGATGATGGTAAGGATGAAAAGAAAGAAGAAAGTAAGGCGGAAGGGAAGGATGACCAATCTACCGAAGACCCTCCCAAAGACACAACCGAGGCGAAACTGGAAAAGCCCGAGACTGTTGGAAAACCCAAATCTGTAACCAAAGACGCCGAGGTAAGATTCCATTCCCTGGTCTTCCCACTGTAGAAGCAAAAGCAACTAACCCCAGCTAGTCTGAGCCCAAGGGTGATCCTGAGGACGCGGCTGAGCCTGATGAGACGAACGACAAGAAAGAAGACGATGAGAAGGAAAAGCCCAAAGAAAAGAAGTCATGGAACTTTGGTTTCGGCTTCTTCGGAGTGCTGATGTTTACCAAAGTTCCTCACGCCAATGCTCCTGTGGAGTTAAACTATCGTATTGCTCGGGATTTTGAAATCGACGAAAATGCAGATGGTGCGAATGGTGAAGATGGCGCGGGTGGCACAGATGACAAAAAGGATGGGACGGGCGAGAAGGCCGAGAAGGCCGAGAAAGGTGAGAAAACAGATGGAGAGAAGAATGTCAAAGTCGACAACAACACGACCCAGCCTCCTGCCACAGACGTCGCCAAGGTTGGTGCCAAAACACCCGCAGGAAAAACTTCAGCAAAGCTCTCAAAGCCCAAAAAGCAATGGTCGGATGGCGAGCACAAAAGAATGTGGAATATGGTCATTTGGTGCGACAAGTGGGACGACATCTACGGCATCGAGAATGTCTCGGTAGGTCGAGCTTTCTCCATCGACAAACCCGTTGCTAATCCGCTTGATATTAACAGTTGACGAAAGCCGAGCTCAAGTCATCGTTCGAGCAAGGAAAATTCAAGGAGACCGTGCGTTTGGATCTTTTAGCAGACTTGAAGTTGGGAGCTGGAACTTTTAAGGTTACAGGGAAGATTTCGAAGAGTGCGTGAGATTTCTGAGCATATTCACAGCATTGACTAATCTGTAAGCAGACGAAAACTCCTTAGATGCCAAGATTGGCGACCTCAAATTCAGTGAGATCAAGAAGATTCACGCACAAATCGCCGGCTATGAGGTACCGAAAGACGACACGAGTACAGACACTCAAGCCAAGGAGGAAGAGGAGACCGATGCAAAAAAAGAAGCCAAGGGAAACGAACTCACCTTCAAGGAACTCCATCTCAACCTATCCAGCAAAAAGCGCAAGGAGGAGAAGACGACGGAGAGATGTTTGCAATTGGACGGTCATGTTACGTTCAACGAGCATGCCAGTTCTAGTGCCCTGCTTAAGATTGATCAGGATGGTCTGACAATCAACGGAGACATTCAGGATTTCAATATTCCTGAGACGAGCGTCAAGATACAAAAGGCGGGTCTGAACATTTATGTCGCCTTTAAACATGACAAAAAGAAGAAGATCAAGGGCAAGAAGGGTAAAAAGACAACCAAGCCCATCACCGACGATCCTACGCACCCTGGAAAAGACGCCCAAGCCGAAACCACTGATGAGGTGAAAGCAGTCACCGATGTGGAGAAAGCAGTAAAAACGCCAAACGGTGCAGAGGAAAAGAAAGATGATGATAAACCCAAAAAGCCCAAGCGAGAAAGCCAGTTCTCCATCCTCGGAATCGTTCAGATCGAAAAGTTGGTTGTCACCGTTGGCCTCCATGTCGAACAAAAGAAGGACAAACAGAATCGCGAATGGCTCGCCATCGGTAGTGTCAAGAGCCTCAAATTGTCTGAGCTTTGGTCCGACCTGCAGGGCGGTTTCTTGGACTTGGAGCTGGACAATCTAGCACTGATTGGCTCGTCTGAGGAGAGAGAGGTAAAGGAAGACAGTGGAGATGGGACGAGTGAGGAAAAGAGCGAGGAACAGAGCGAGGAACAGAGCGAGGAACAGAGCGAGGAACAGAGCGAGGAACAGAGCGAGGAACAGAGCGAGGAACAGAGCGAGGAACAGAGCGAGGAACAGAGCGAGGAACAGAGCGAGGAACAGAGTGAGGAAAAGAGTGAGGACGAGAAACCTGCAAGCTGGGACGTCCTCGCAGAGGTAGATTCGTACAACTACCCTATTGCCAAAGGTATGCCAGTTTCTCTAAGCTCTAAGCGATTTTGGCTTGTTAACAAACAAAGGTGTCCAACTGTGTGCAACCATTCGGAAATTCGACGCACTTGAGAAACTCAACAACAACAAAAAGCTCGATGGCCTCGTGTTGATTGTGGGCTTCTCTTTGACAGGGAAGCTCGAGATAAGAATCAACATGCCGAGATCTATGGAGGTAAGGCAACCACCAAGTCAATCGAACGTGGAGTTTCCTATGCTAATAGTCCATCTAGATCCCTCTTCGCGACTACGCAAAACTCGGTGAATTCGGTGCTGCTATTGCCACAGATGGCACTGGCCCTTACCTGCAGCTCGACGCTACATTGAAAATACTGTTTGACGATCAGCCTCCAATCAGGGTCAGAGGTAATATCAAGGGAGCCTTCGATCGTGCCGAGGGACAGCTGTAAGTCCCATTTGCTGTTCCGATGGATTTGCTAGAACGCTGATGGAATGATCACAGGTATATGGACTCGAAGGATAGCTGGGTCAATCCTTTCGACTTGAACAAGAACGTGATCGTATCGAGACTGGGCATTGGTGCTGGATTCAGATATGCGACTGTTGCTATTCACGGACCAGAGTAAGTCACATCACTCATTTTCATCGGAAACGGTTGGCCTTTTCCATTGACACAGAATAGTCGCTTGGAGGCAGCAGGAAAGATTAATGTCGGCAAAGAGTTTGAGGCAGACATGGCTTTAAGTCTAGGTATCGGCAAGAATCAAGTCATTTCGTTCAACATCAGCGAAGTCAACATTATGGAGCTTGTGAAGCTCGCTGCGGAGATGGCTGATATGAAAGTCCTGCAAAACATCGAAGGCGCCGGTGATGTTCTCGTCTTCCGTGATTTGAAATTCTATCTCTCAACGGGTGCAAAGGTTTTTGATGTTTACTATGAGCCTGGTATCCATATCAGAGGAAGTGTGGAGTTTTTCAAAAAGAAAGGCGATTTTGACGGGCGTCTCAATGACAACGGCTTCATGATCAAAGCAGGCCTCGATAACTTCAACATCGGAGGGCTTGAGCTCAGATCTGCCAAGGATGATGGGAAACGGGCGTCAATGGAAGTCACAATGACAAAGGAGACGCAGAAAATCCTGATCGATGGGATGATCCGTTTTCATGCTTTGCACTTGAAGATGTACATTGACGCCGATGTGCAGGAAAGACGCTTGGATGCCGATGTTTCTATTCAATTTTTGGAGCAACTTTCCTTCAAGATGAAGGCAAAGGCCAGGATTCCCGAAACAAAGACACTGGATGGCCTGTTGGTTAGATTTGAAGCAGAGCTCAGGCCTGACCTCTTCGGTGCGATCTTCGATGGCATCAATAACGGAATCGATGCGATCGGAAAACTTGCGACGCAAACCATCGACGACGCCATCAACGACCTTCAGGGACAGATTGAGACGCACGAAGGCGATCTGTCCATTATGAAGAAGGAGTTGGACCGGATGAAACTAGAGTCGGATGCAGAGGTTCTGAAACGGCAAAAGGAGGTCAATAACAAAAACGATGAGCTAACCAAGTTGGCAAACGAGCTTGATAAATATGAGCAAGCCGTCAAGGATGCCCAGGCCGAAAAGAACCAGAACAGCAATGAGATCAAAGCGAAGGAAACAAAGAGAGATGACGCGCAGCGTCAACTCGACAACAAAATGCGAGAGATGAGAAGTGAATATGAGAGCAAGGTGGAAGAGCAAAGGCAAAAGCAGGCAGAATGGGAGCTTGAGAAGAAGAAATTGGAAGACCAAAAGGAAGCCTCATGGGGTGATGCTCTGAGAAGTGGGGAAGAAGCAGAAAGGAGCTGGAAGTGGTGGCAAGGTAGGTTTCGTCTCATGATTCTCGAGCTCTAAACAGCGCTAACTAATAATTGATTTACAGACCAAGTGCACCAAGCATGGGTTTGGAAGGAACAGGCTTGGCAAATCCATTTGAATGCTGGCTTTTTTAACAAGCTTCCAACGGTGAGTTTTTCCTAACATTTTCGTCGCCGCGCTTGCAACCCAGCTGACTATATCGTGCACGAATTAGTGGTTGAAATTCCAAGAAGCCAATATCGGCCTGGAGCAAATAAAAGCTCGCCGAGACGCTCAGAACGAGATTCTCAAATTTGCAAGGGATATCGTAAGCTCTCCAGCTTTTAGGCAAATTGAATACGGTATCAACGATGCCGTCAGAGAAATCAACAAGTTCGGTAGAGCTCTCGACTCGCTGACGAGGAACGGTGTCTACGGCTATATTCAAGAAATGTCGAGAGACGAACGAGCTGAGTTGAATCGCCAAATACGACAACTCAATGAACTCCGGCAGAAGAGCAGGGAGTTAGAAGCTAATCTCCAAAGGGCAATCGATGCACTTGAGAAAAACAAGGGCAGAATTACAAGCGAGGAGAGGGCAGTTCAATCGCGCATTTTGGCGCTAGAGCAAGAGATCGAGCTCAAGCCTTTCGAAGACGCGTATCGGAACAAAAAGAACGACCATGACAGAGTTGTCGCACAGATTCAAGTCATCCAGCAAACCCTCAAAGATATCAGAAATGGCGTCGATGCACATACCAAAGCAGCGAAGCAAGTTGTCGAGGCGCTAAAAAAGGCAACGCCCCGGATCACACTCATTGTTGTCAAGGCCAGCACCGAGGTATTCGCCAAGAATGAGCCTCTTGTTTTTTCGGTTGATGCAGAGTGGTTAGGAGAGACGAAGAGGTATGAGGTGACATGGTCGCCAGGTTCAAGACCAGCAGATCTGTATAAGGACATTGCAGACAAGGTGGTCGGTTTCCATTGATTTAACGAATCAGTTAACAGACCAGCACTTCTCTGTAGCAGGAAACTCTTTCGTCTTTTGTTTTGTACGTAGAATAACGTAATCCACCACCGAGCGGGCCACACCACCGAGCGGGCCACCTCCCGACCGTGGTCGAAATGCTGAAGTCAATAACACAACAAAAAATTGCATTTATTATAAAAACTAAGCTCTATTGCGATTAGGACATTGCAGTCTTCTATGTCCAATAATACGACAATCACTGCACCGTGGTGGTGCCCGTACAGGTGGTTGGTTTGTTGCTGAAGCAGGTCCGCCAGGTATGGTAGTAGAGGCTTCTTGGGTATTATTCTCACTTTGTATGATACCATGAGCTTCCTGAACAGAAAGGCCTCCTGTATAGGTTATCTGCCTATTAGAGCGCTTTCTTTTCTGCTGTTGTCTCTCATTTGCAGCCCGTAGATCATGATTCTCCTTTGCCAGAATTGTAGCGCTATTCATCGCCATTTGACAACCCTTAACAAGTTGATCCATTGCAGACTTGGTGGGAGTTGGAGGGCTATTAGAGCGCCTTTTTAGTAGCTTCTTGATGGTAGAAGCTTGCTTCTCCAATTGCTTGAGATTATGAGGTGTTTTCGGATCAGAGTTGGTGGATTGGCTCCCAGGAGGTGTAGGAGTCTTCGGATATATATTGAGCTGTGTCAACACCCTCTCTGGATCGTATGGAACCAAGCCGGCTGCCATGAAGCCGTTCTTGATATTATCCATCTTAAAGGCCTCCTTACGGGCCTGTGGATATGCTGAAAGGAAGTCAAGCTTGTCTATATGATTGATCCTCTGCCGCATCTTCTCTTCCACCAAGCGGCCATAAGTGCGCTTCAAGACCGCAAAACAGCCAACATCAAGAGGCTGTAGAAGATGAGATGAATGTGCAGGCATGCAAATTGGCACAATATTATTCTGATTGCATATCTGGTCAAATTGTGGCGTCAAATGGCTCCCATGGCCATCAAGAATCAGAAGGCGGTATTTTCCAGTCATACGACCATTTGTAGTTGGGATGAAGATATTCTGAAGCCAGGAAAGACCAATTTGATCAGTTGTCCATCCATTTTCACTGAGTTCAATCCTCCAGTCATGTGGCAGAGCATCATCTTCATACCAGGCCTGTATATGAGACTTTCCTTTGAATACAATGCACGGAGGCAGAGCCCACCCCATAGCATTAACACACTCAATTGCAGTAACCCATTCACGATTCCCAGGCTGCAATAGGGCAGGACGACCAACAGTTTCAGCTCTGGTTACTACTCTGGCAGTAGCAATAAGGCCCATAGCAAAACCAGTTTCATCAAAATTGTAGATGTCTTCATACGCAATCCCATACTGCATTATGATAATTTGTACACGGTCAAACCACTCCTTGATAAGCTTTGGATCCTCGCATTTAGCACGCTGATAATTGTATCTTCTTGAGAACTTGGTCTCCAATCGATCGTGACGTTTGATGAATTTATACACCCAGTTCTGGCCAATTGGTTGGACGTTGGATGAACCACGATTGGAAAGAAGTATATTGGCCATATGTTGAACATGAGACGGTCGGGGAGCTGCTCCACGTTGGTCCATGGATAGTATCCATTGAACAAGTGATTCCTCTTCTTCTTTTGTTAATTTAAGGCCATTGGCTTGTTTTTCAGCACGATTTGTACTGCCGTTCAATCGGCGTTGTAGTGTAGTCCGAGGTACATCATATAGGCGTGCAGCTTCGCGGATATTGGTAATTTCTTTCTTTCTTAAGGATGAGATGGCAAGTAGGACCCTTCCTTCTTGTTCAACTTGGTCTTTTATCTTTGCACGCGATTTTGGTGGCATGGTGGTGGTTTGAATTTAATCACTAGATAGTGAGCGTCGGAGAAACTGAAAGGTGGCCCGCTCGGTGGTGTGGCCCGCTCGGTGGTGGATTACGTTATACATTCTTACTTCTTTTTGCAGTCCACGTTCTATAACCCGGGCAACCACTAATGGCGTGTTCCCGGAATTAGCACTATGATTATAGATTATGTTTGTCGCAACGCCTCGCCTTTTTCTTCATTATTGAAGGCGAGCCGGAAGCACTGGCATCGCTGCATCAACAGTCCGATGTTCAATTGTAGCCATAGCCATATTCCTATTGCCACACTGGTGAGGGAAATTCCACATCGAAAACTCATTTTGTGCAACTTGCGTGTGTTTTAGTTTGGCTTGATGTTGTAGCTGGCAATGGTTCCTCCAATATATTGCTTCTGGTGTCTGTGTATCCCTTGAAGCGTGGGGCATGGGCAATTCGTGCTCTCAGGATGTTGGACCGCTTAGTTCTAATGGCCGGTTATAACAAGTTTTGTGATTGCGCTCAGCAGTAGTAGTAGCATTCATGGTCCATGATTATGTTTAGTACATGTGGTCTCCATGCGGCATTTGTACGGTCTTCTTCGGGTGATGGTGGACTATTTCAGGAGTATTATAGAAAGTCATAATAATACAATTGGACATTAATATTCCAACGTGCTATACCGGGTTCGAAGGCGTTCTCTATGCAAAAAAAATGGGGGCTGGAAAATTGGCAGCAAAGGAACAGAGCCGCCCGTACATCCTATGACATTCCAATTGCCAGTCATTGAACATCCTGGGCCAAACCAGATGAGACATGCATAGAATTTCGAGATTATCGTCAAGAGGTTGAGGTCTACTGCCGCTCAATGGGAAACAAGTTGGAGCTCTCGATCCTGTGTTTTCCGGAAGTACATGTAACGTTATGTCAGAACACTTACGGCTTTGTGAATTTACTTGGGTTGGGGCACATACCAAAGTATCTATGCTAGGCTTTTAAAAAGAGGTTAATATCTATGTTCAATTGGCAGCAACAATTCATGTATACATTGTTGTCCATTAATGTCAAGCGGAAAAGACGAAACGAGAAAATGGAAATGGCTGGCACCAATGCTTCAACAGATTCGAAAAAAAATATATGCCTTCCCATACTGATCCCATCCAGACGGTCGGAAGAAGCAGAACGTATCAAGAAAGAGTCCCTGATTCTTCATGCGGAAATAGAGGATTCAAAGTCTATAGCAAGGCAAAGGTTGATCGCTCAACCCACACATCGAATGCTCAGCTACTGACTCGATAACATCCGCCAGATAATTGTTGTTTCCTTTACTTCTAACGGTAAACTGGCTCATATGCCATTCAAGTATCATGCCGTCGAGCAGTGAACCACGGACCGCCGTAAAATTTCAACATACTCTGGCCACTCAGCAAGGTCGGTCCGATTGAGACGAAGCCAGTCCTGTTCCTTATGGCTTTGCGCGGCGATTTGGATAAGGTGCAGCAGGAATGAAACATGTAATATGTCCTTTTCTTCGAGTTTGATATACTCCTGAAAAGGCTGTAGTTCAAATATGAATGCTATTCGTTTTATCTTCCAACCATCGTGATGTGACAAAATTCTCATAACTCAAGACCCTTTTCAAGATTCATAAGGCATCACTACTCAATTGGCAGCGACCGCTGGTGGCAGGACGAGTTGATGCCGATCGATTATAATATCCCACAAAGGAGACAGCTGCCCCTGTGGCGATTTATCATCCTCTTTAATGCTCTTGATATCATGGAAAAAACTGCCCCCATCTTTCACATCCCCAGGAATCAGGCTGTGCGGGATGGAGACCATATCGGGGAAGTTGAAAAAGGCGACAATTGAGAATTTATCCTGGCCATTGCCGATATCCACATCATGGAAAGTCGGGGGGTATTTGCCCTGTGACCAACGGTAGAGTGTGGACCCGCCCATCATGATCGTCCCGTTGACCTCGGAAGGAAAGCGAATTGTTCCATCCAAGTCATAAACTCGTAATCCATCTCCGTTGGTGATAAGCGCGGACAGTAGGTTTCCATCTGGATGCAATCCAATGCCTCCGGGGGCACCCGCATGAGGTGTGTATTTAATCGCCCGATATCGGACAGTACAGCGTTGGATCATGTCTTCGCCAATACCGACTGCTTTGCTCGTGGTCACCAGCGCGCTGTCCAGTACTGATTTAAGGTACTCTGCTGAGCGTCGAACTTGGCGGTCCTGCAACCCTTGAATACCAGTCAAGCCGTCTTTAAGGTCGCCGTCGAATCGGGCAATCGCCTCTTTTGTGTCTAGGAAGGGGCGGGCAATGCCCTCGCAGGCGAACCAGCACGATTTGCGCCAGGCCACTTTCTTGTCGGTGCCCTCGTAGGACAGGGAAGGATCGAAGTTGCTCAAATGTTTGTCGAGGTCGTTCATGGCTTGTTCGGTTCGAGATTTTTGTTCGTCACTCCATTCGACAATATACTCTTTGCCCTCGTCAAAGGCGGCGCGGATCGCCTGGAGACGGTCTGCGGTCGATCTCCCGAGGCTGTATGACTCGTCGCCCCGGCGAAGAGAGGAGATCAATTTAGGGTTCACATCAGCGGGAAGGTTAATGGCCACGAGATCCGAAGAGTTTGAGGCGATTTTGCTGGCAGTTTGCGGGTCATATGCGTCCGCCACAATAAGTGCCGTTTTACTTGCATCTTGAGGACCTAAGGCTGCTCTGAAAACATCCAAGGACTTGTTGCTCGCGTATTCAAAGTCATCGAATAGAGTGTGGGCGACTATGTGTACAAAGCCAAGATTAGGGGATTTTGATCGGATCGACTCAATCAAGGCACAATAGAGAGTGTCAGGCGTTGAGAAACGGTTTCCTTCCACAATGGCAAAAGGCGTGAATCTAATGCCAACTCGTTCAGCTGGAACAACAGCCACGACGCTCTCAATAGCTTTGGTAACTGCTGATGTTGCAGAAGGCAAATCATTGGCCTGGTGGAGCACTCTGTGCAGAGTTGATCCCACTCCTATTTATTTGATTAGAATGTTGATCAAAAGCAGCCGATATAGATACTCACCAGCATTGATCTCCACTCCATCATATCCAGTCTTGATGGCATTCTCCGACAATAAGGCTATGTTTTGATTGCCATCATACACTGCGCATTATCATGGTTATGAGGCGTATAAAATTGAGTGATAATAAGCACAGTACATACCTTGAGCAAAGACTACACTGTTCAGGCCGTGTAAACGTTCCACGGTGCGCTTTTGTGTAGACTCGGTTGCTTCAAGGAGCGCATTGGATGCGAGGATCAAGCCTCCCTCCGTGTCGAGCTCATTGACTTCATAATTATCAGCACCCAACATCAAATGGCCGGAATGGTTATATACCTACAGTATTTGTTAAGTTGTGCTTCACCCCAGCCCTTAAGAATTGGATCAACCACAACACGGTGCTTCAGCTTGAACGGACCAACATTGGCAGGACTGAATAACGCCATTTTGGAATGAGATGAAGAACAATGCAGTATAGAAATGAAGCTATTATAAAAAAAAAAAAAAAAGGCAGGATATAAACTAAATAAATAATATCTTTTTTCTTTGAATCTATGACGGTGACAATGCGATCAATTTTGATCAGCCGCAGCTGAAATACTCCATATATGTACAAGGACCAGTGTTCGAGCAGTCGCCGGGGCATTGACTAGAGTTGGTTGCATAAGTTTGCGCCATCTTTCAGCTGATAGGCGCCTGGATGTGGGGTTTATGCACGGTGTGTCGTGTGCCAACTTACTCGTATTAGTAGTAACTAAGTGGAGTCCCCTTCTACCGCCCGCAAATTGGCTGGACTATTCGAGGGTATGCTCACTTCATCATGGCGTTATTTGTGCATTATGCCTCGGAAAAGGACGAAAGGAGCTGAGACACCCTTAATGTTCCTCTCAGCTTGCACCTTGTGCTGGGACACACCACAAGATCCTACAAAAAAGCAATCTAGCACAAACTGCGTAGTTGGTGGCTGGCGGAGTAGATCGGCGATCTCTGCGCAGAGCTGAGGGAGCTGAGCTCCGTACGGAATCGGTGGCTAGCTGAGCAGATCATCAATCTCCACACGGAGCTGAAGATTCACGAAATGCTTCGTGAGCGCTGAGTTGAATTGTTTGCTGTCTAGGCAGCACTAGCGTAGACTTGGAGAAGTTTGCTGGAGACACAAAGGATGGCCAATGCATTGTATATGAGGCACTTTTAGTGCTTCGCTGCTCATCTAGTGTTAAATCCCCAGCAGCGCCCAATACTTAAACGAGAAGAACCAGTCACGCGATCTCTTTCTTTATTCAAGATGACCGTACAGAGTAAGTTTTGCTCTTATGACAATAAGATGATTTGAGAGAACGCCTACTGATTCTTCCTGGCTCTCACACCGTTCCACGCGTACGACTATATCATATTCTACAGATGGACTTCTCCGGATGGCACATACGAACGAGGCCGAGTATTGGCCCGCCTGGTGACAGAAATGCTCAAAAAAAGAAGTCGTCAGGTCTGGCTCGACCAGCTTGAAATGCAACGAACCACAGCACCCAAGCAAGTTATTGGGAAGATTGCGGAAATCTTCCTCAGGGTACCCCAGGTGATTATTCTTGCTGGCCCCGGTGACTGGCACCGCTTTTCCGATTCCAACGACATCCACCGGTGGGAGTGGGAGTTAAGTCTTCAGAGTGGTAAGACTCCAGATGTAACTACATAGCCCAGTACTGGTCCCTAATTTAGTGTTATCTCGTCTAGACAAGAAAATCTGGCTTCTACAATATGGGTTACCCGAGGGAGCGGGTCCACTCTCTGATACAGAGTTATCAAAGAGCTTGCGAAATCACTGCCCTCGGATAGCCGAATTAGCGAGCAAGAGGGATATCCAGGCACGGGTACTGACTATGGATAATATTGATGGGATACTCAGGGAGATTACCGAGGCATACTAGCATGAGCCAACTTAGATAGGTGCTTGGTAGATATGGAGAAGGAATGAAGCCCTGGGAGGTTTGGACTGTGGACGGTCAATCAGGGTCCAGCCATTGATGGTCTGACCGAGACCAATGAAGTTTCAAAAGCCAGCGTGCATCCACAGACTAGATAGACAAGCACTCGCCAGTGTACGTGCAATAGTTAAAAGTATATGTGCGTTTCTCATTTGTCAGTTGGAGGTACATCTTTTAGTCCATACTCACCATACGGTGGCCTTGTACGGTCTCTGACAATAAACTTCGATAAGATATCACACGCATTATTATTATTATTATTATTATTATTATTATTATTATTATTATTAGTGTTCATACACGCGTCTGTCAGCCCTGTAGGCCGAGTGGCGACAGGTCCTGCGCCCGGGGCGGCCGGGTAAGCCGCCGTAGTGGTAGTCGCTATGTACATCGTCGCCTTTCTACATACATCCTGATATGTTATTCCGCATGTCGTATGTCCTGTGCTGCTGGTTTCGTACTGCTGTTCCCGTGGCCACGAAGGTCCATGGACTTGTTGGATACTATCTCGTTTCCATCCCTACTTCTGCAAGCGCGTAACCTCGGCTGCACTATGCTGCCGGTTGCTTCGTGTCCGTTGTGGT